>QEPC01015474.1:8828597-8853060 GCA_003113815.1 Sphenodon punctatus
CTAGTGAGTGAGTGAGCGAGGTCTAAAAGACCCCGCCCACCCACCAACAAATTTCCCGCCTTGCGCAGCCGCAGCAAGGCGGGAGCTTGAGAGAGGCGACTTAGAAGTCGCCCCTCCAGAGTTGCAATGGCCTGGGCAATGGGTTCCATTGGAACCCATTGCCCAGGCTGGCCACGCCCCCCACCAAACTCAATGCAAGTTGGTAGGTCGGCACTGGTGCCGACCTACGAGAACCCACGGTTGCGCCTGCGTGCTACAGGGCAGCCGCGGGCAAACTTGCTCTGTCCCCTGCCGCTGCCATACGCATGCGCGGCCAGGGGAACACTGCTCTGCGTGCAGAACACCGACGTGCTCCCCGGGCTGCAGCGCATGCGCGCGATACACTCCTCCAGTTTAAACTTGAGTGTGTGTATCGCGCGCATGAGCGGCAGCCCGGGGAGCACGTCGGCAGAGATTGAAACTCACAGGAGGACCTTTTAAAGGCCCCGTCTCCCGGCTCTCTCAGCATGATGTGGGCGCGGGGTTGCAAGCCGCGCACAGCACACTGACAGCCGGGTCCCTCCTGGGTCTGGCTGTCAGTGTGCACGGCTTGCAGCCCCAGCCCCACATCATGCTGGGAGAGCCAGGAGACGGGACCTTTAAAAGTGACTGAGCCTGAGTGAGACAGCGCTGGGGGCTTGTAGGGCACCGCCCCAGCGCCAAAGCAAGGAGCCGCCGCTGGTTAGAGGTCTGGTCAGTCCAGCCTGTTTCCATGTGGAACCGGATTCGTCCAAGGCCTGTTGTGACATGTTTTGGGCATACTTTGCAGACAAAATCGCTCACATTGAGCATGACTTCAACTCTGCCATTTCAGAAGCAGTGGCAGAGCCAGAGGCTAGGAATGCCCTGTCTGGTCAGGATTTGTGGCATGAATTTCAGTTGGTGATGCCTGCTGATCAGACTGATGTACTGAGGTCTGTTCTAGCCATGACTTGTGAACTAGATCCATGCCCATTCTGGTTGGTGAAAGCCACCAGGGAGACATTAGGACTTGTACTGGCAGGGATGATCAATGGCTCCCCTCAGGAGGGGAGTTGCTGGATTGCCTCAGTGAGGCTGTGGTCCAGCTTTTCCTTAAAAAACCATCACTTGATGTTGGTGCCTTGGCGAGTTACCGGCCTGTCTCTAAACTTCCCTTCTTAGGGAAGGTTATTGAACAGGTAGTGGTTCTTCAGCTGCAGACGCATCTGGACGCTACCGGTTTTCTTGATCCCACGTAGTTTGACTTTTGTCCAAGTTATGGCATGGAGACAGCACTTGTGGTGTTGGTCAACGACCTCCTGGTAGAATTGGATAAGGGCCATATGACCCTGCTGGTTCTATTAGATCTATCAGCGGCTTTTGATACTGTGAACCATGAGATGCTGGTGATACACCTATGAGGTCTTACGATGGTCCCGTCCACCCTGCGACTTCACAGATAGATCTTAGCCAGTGGTGCTAGTGGACTGTACATCATCCCCTGGGGGCATACTGTGTGGGGTTCCACAGAGTTCCATTCTGTCCCCTCTCTTGTTCAACGTGTATATGAAGCCACTAGGAGAGGCTGTACACAGCTGGGGCATTGTTGCCACCAATATGCTGACGATACCCAGCTGTATATTTCATTTTCAACCAACCCCAACTGTCCCAACTGTCTCATTGCTATCCTGGTGTTCAGCTGCTGTGGGGGATTGGCTGAGGTTGAGCCAATTGAAACTCAATCCCGATAAGACAGAGGTGATGCTAGTGGGTGGGGCCAGTGATCTGGGGGAGGAGGTTTCCCCTGTTATTAGGGGTATCCGTCCTCCATTGGTTCCATCTGTGTAGAGCATGGAGGTGCTCCTGGATTTGTAACTACACTTGGATTCCCAGGTGTTGGCTGTGGCCATGGGCGCCTTTCGCCAACTACATCTGGTGAAAAGGCTCCACCCATATGCCTCAGATTCCGATCTCACCACTGTCATCCATGCATTCATCACCTTGAGGCTAGACTAACAATGCGCTCTACGTGGTGCTGCCCATGGTGACGGTTCAGAAGCTGCAGCTAGTGAAGAATGCGGTGCACCCCCCGCTCCCCGTGGGGCAGGCCTCAGGGAGCACATTCAACCAATGCTCTGAGCACTGCACTGGCTGCCTATTGTCTTCCGGGCCTGATTCAAGGTGCTGGTTTTGACCTTTAAAACCCTTCGTGGTCTGGGCCTTGCTTACCTGAGAGGTCGCCTCATCCCCTGGGAGTTGTCTGGGAGCACCCTCCTGGAGTTCCTGAATTAATGGTGGGTTCAAATGGACAGGAGGGCATTTTCAGTGGGTGCGCCGTTACTTTGGAATTCCCTCTCGATGGAGGTTTGCCTCAGCCTGCATCTCCTTGTCATGGTTTTGGGGGTTCACTACCCCACCTTTCTGGGTTCGGTGACTCAATTTCCCTCACTTGAAGCCCACCTGAACCAGTTCTCTCTGGCTGATTCAGTCCTGCAAGTGGGATAATCCTGTTGTCTCCCAAATTCCCAGAAATTTCCCATTTACACACTGTCTCTCTCTGGGTTCGCCAGTGCTTGAAAGCACAAGTACTCAGATTGTGTCCTCAACACAGACACTTCTTAGCAAAGAAGAAAGTTTATTGATTACATAAGCAAAGATAGTTTGACACAGAGTGGCTAATAAAGTAAACAAAATAACTCATTCCTAAACTGTACTGCGAGCATCCCTAGTTAAAGTCTTATCCTATAAATGTCCCTTTCTCAGCCAGTGATGTAAGGCGGCTGGGCACCAATGTTAAGTTGGTTAGAATCAAAGTTCTTTCTCTCAGTCCATAGTTCCAGCAGTCTGGCTGGCAGGCGAGTTGATGGCTTCCAGCTGCAGTACAAGACTCCTCAGAGTCAGAGGTTGAATTGAATTCCAATTGTCTCTGATAGCAAAGATGTATCCTTAAATATCTCTGCAATCCCTTTGTTTGATTTTCCCGCCTGGAGAAGCTTGGAGAGCTGTGTGCCTGTAGTAACGTCCACAAAGGGAAGTTCATTTGCAACTCCATGGGACTTCTGACTAGTGTCTCCAGGTGTTAGCCTTCCTGAATACACATTTTTTGTCTTTGTCTTTCTCCATTTCCTGGAGTGAGTCTCCATCTCTCAGTTTTACATTACATGATTACATGAAGTGAGTTTCCAGTTCTTAACATTACATACATTTTTAACCTTTAGCTTTACATATTTGTTAGACCTGTAGTCCAGTATCTCTTACAGGAGGGCATTCTCAGCAAGTGCGCCATTGCTTTGGAATTCCCTCTCGGTGGAGGTTTGCCTCAGTCCGCATCTCCTTGCCTTCCGACGAAACTCTAATACTTAGCTCTTCTGTCGGGTGTTTGGAGGGGGAAGGGGTGAATTGGGTTAGTTGGGTTGGGTGGAGAGGGTGGGGGTTGTTTATGCGCAGACCAGATTTTATGTTTTCTGTATGTCTTTTTATATATGTTGTGTATTTGAAATTTTTATATTGATGTTTTATTAATTATTATTATTATTATTATTATACTGTACTTTGTGAGCCACCCCGAGTCACCATTGGTGAGAGGGACTTAAAATAACTTAACTAACTAACTAAATAAATAAAATGACACATAAGCAGCTAAAATGACAGGGAGCTGGATACAAGGACACTGGGAGCGGCTGGAATATTGGGGGAGTTGGTGGAATGATAAGTATGGAGCCACGGGGAGCAGCAGGAATTATGCAGAGTTGGGTGGAATGACACGTAAGAGGCTACCATGATCAACATAAGTGACAGGGAGCTGAGTAGAATGACTGGTATGAGGATACTGGAAATAGCAGAAATGATGGAGGGCTGTGTGGAATGATGAGCACAAAGTCATCAGGAGTGACACAGGGATGTATTTATTATTTATTTATTTAGATTGTTATCCCAACCTATTCCAAAGGATCAGGGCAGCTGACATCATAGTAAAAAATAAAATACAAAAGATAACCCACCCCCACCCCCCGCCCCAAAACTACATAAAATACCCACACCATAAATACATCTTACACTGCCTCTGGAGAATGCTTAGAGTAGTGTTTAGGGGAACCTCTGAGGGAAGAAAGTTCCACTGTGGAGCACACATCGAGAATGCCTCTGTGTGTGCCTGGGTCAAAGAGATCTGAGCCAACGATCAATTTTGCAGGATGGCACTCTCGGATGATATTTGAGGCCATGGAGAAATATAAGGGATGTGTGGAATGGCATGTAAGAGGCTGCAAGGGAATATGATTTATCTACTCTTTCTGTGTAACCAACCGACATATGAGCTGCCATTATGTGGTAACAGCGACAGGTACTGGCACAGGAACAGACTGCAGGCTCAGGGTGAAGTTTAAGAGTTTGTATTTTTGAGCCATAAACATCCTGGACAGTAAACGTAGATGATTGACAGCAGAGGTCAACTCCTCCAGAGTCTTTGCAAAGTAAGGCAAGAGCAGTTTGACTTATTCAATATTTTTTTTTTCTTCTCAACACCTTTGGCGGAGGTGGATTGCTGAATGTTATGTTGTCAATAATTGCTTCCAGAGGATGAAAATGTGGACACGGAGGTTCTCCAGGTTTGTTTGGTTTTTTTGG
Source organism: Sphenodon punctatus (assembly GCA_003113815.1). Classification (NCBI taxonomy): domain Eukaryota; kingdom Metazoa; phylum Chordata; class Lepidosauria; order Sphenodontia; family Sphenodontidae; genus Sphenodon; species Sphenodon punctatus. Next base: position 8,833,224 of record QEPC01015474.1, read on the forward strand.
TTGTTTTTTTTTTAAGGTGTAAAAACCTCTCTTTATTTAGGTAAATAATTTCCAAGGCCACAATATGCTCATCTAAACTCATAAAGGAAATAAGACTACATGTAGTACATATTAAGTACCAAAGCGCATCCTCGTGAATGTCGCATCCCTTGTCTCTCCCTCTGTTCCCCCTTCCCTGTCTCCCCTCCCACTGTCTTTAGAGTGTAAACTTTCGGGCAGAGACCATGTCTATTTTATTCTCTGTAAAGCGCCAGGTACATTTCTTGCGCTATATATAAATGCTAATAATAATAATAATAATAAAGCATCTACTGGCACTTCCTTCCAGTCCATCTCATCTCTTATGACCTTGTTCATACCCTCACTAATGTTATTGGTTGCTGTTACATCCTCCCTAAAGGTTACAAACTGCTCAGTAAAACACTGGCTGCATGTTTTGGTATGCTGTCCTTCAGTTTCCTCTCAAAATATTAGCTGGCTCCACAGCAGACTGTATTCTTCGTACTTGTGCAGACATTCTTCTTTAGAATCAGGATTCAGTAGTTGTGACACATGGTCCTTTAAAACTTTAACGTAATTCTTTTCCCTCCATGGGTCTTTACCCAAATGCTTAAGTTTCTCTTAATATGGTTTCTGCAGTACATTTTTGGGATGTAAGGGAAGTTTACTTGCAAGGGCTGCACGATACCTGTCTTGCGATCTGACACAAATGGTATATTTTGCATCTGTTGTCCTCCCAGTTTGGTAAGTATTTAACCTAAATAACCTTGATGGTATAACATAAATATTTTGGTATGAAGGAGAAAAGCTACAGGGAATATTGGGTTATCCTTCAAAGTGATGCTTCTCATTACTATGGAAGACAAATAAAAATCCTCAAGTAGAAGAAGCTCTGAGGGCCGCATAGAAGTTGGGGCAGAGGTGCTTAAACGGTGCACTCAAGAATATTACAGAAGGTCCAGATCCTGGATCTGTGCCATGGATCTATCCCCTATTCTCAGGATTCTATCCTCAATGAGTCAATCTATCCTTGTATCAATCTATCCCCCAACCTTGTATGCACACCTGTCGTGCCCTCACACTTGTCATTCCATCTAGGTGTCCTTCATTCCAGCCCCTCCAAGTGTCTTTGCATGGCATCCCGGCCACCTCAGGGCTCAAGGAGCGGGGCCCGGTTCTCCCCAGAGAAATGGCTAAAGGGAAGGATACATCAACCCACTTTGGATCATTCCCCTCTTTCTGCATCATCAGGCGCTGACCAGGCCAGGGACAAGAGACCCCCTCCCCGGCCACCCTGGGGCTCCAGGAACCCAGCCCAGCTGTCCCCAGAGAAAGGACTATCTATAGGGAGGGATAGGTCAGCCCGCTTTGGATCATTCCCCTCCGCCCTGAGCCTTTGGCCCTGACTGGGGGATGAGGGAGTCCTCCCAGGCTACCTCAGGCTTTGGGAACTTTGCCTGGCTGCTCCTGGAGAGAAGTCTATAGGGAGGGATAGGTCAGCCCGCTTTGGATCCTTCCCCTCCAACCTGAGCGTAGGGTTGTGACCAGGGGACAAGGGACCCCTCCCAGGCTGCCTCGGGACTCCAGGAGCCCGGCTTGGCTGTCCCTGGAAAAGGGGCTATAGGGAGGGATAGGTCAGCTCACTTTAGATCATTCCCCTCTATCCCAAGTTGGCTGGGGGATGAGGGACTCCTTCCAGGCTACCTCTAGTCCAGACAGCGTGACTGTCCCTGGAAAAGGGCTATAGGGAGGGATAGGTCAACCCACTTTGGATCATTATAGACTATTGGCAATCCCAGATCCCCATTATCTCTAATGGCAATCCTCTTGTCTCCATTGTTTCCAATGATCATTTATTGTAATTCATTTTAGTATCTTGCATAAAATGGCTTGGGGGTGAGGGGAATGGGATGGATATGACAGAGGGGGGCAAAATATAAATGTGGGTCCTGGAATGGGAGGAGGCTGACAGTGGGTAAAAAAGTGACAGTGGAGCAGTGGCGACCCTGGCTGGCTCAGGTTGCTTCTGAATAGTTGACATGGCTGGGGTCAGATCTGGGAACCGACCACATGTGACCCCTACCATGATGGGCAGCCATGGTGGCCAGTCATGGACTGCTATGGTGGTTGGCCATGGCAGCCCCGATTAGAGATGGGTCACAGTGGGTGAGAACATACGTTCTAACCTGCTGCGGCCTGCTTTGTCCCAGACTGACCCTGATGTGGGGGTGGTAGCCTGGGCTGTGACGTTGGCATTTTGCTGAGTTGCAGTCCGGGCTAACCTTCAACACACCTGGGGTCAGTCCAGGCAAACATTTGAGGGCCCAAGTACAAACGTGACAGTGACTCGTGGGACAGAGCTGCTCAGAACAGGTTACAATACTGTCATGTTTGTTTTTACCCTGTAAGCAACGATGTGCAGGAAGGGGGGAGGGGATTGGAAGTAGAAGGGGCTGATCCCAAAGAATAATTTTGTTTCTGCCCTGTTCTCTGCCCTCTTCCCCTGAGCTCAGTCTTTCAGTGTCATTCCAGCTCTTCCATGTGCCCTCGCACAGGTTAGTCCATTCAGGTGCCCATTATTCCAACCCCTCCAGGTGTCGTCACACCCGTCGTGCCCTCACACTTGTCATTCCATCTAGGTGTTCTGAGTAGTTTCTGAGTATGTTTAGTTACTAAACCGTTAGAATCGGATTTTAAAAAGTAATTTTGTTGCTCCTAAACTTTGTCAAACCGTGCGCCTGTGATCCTATGTAGAAAATTCGATAAAATCTGCTTTTCATCTGAGGAATGTAGCTGGCTTGCAATGTCTGGCCTTGCCTGAACAGCTATGTATAGGGAGGAGAAATCTGAACTGGAATTAATTCCTTTTAGCAGATGTCAAGATATTAATCCTAAACCCTATCATCCTGACATTGAAGAGATTTTCCCATGCTATTAAGATCACTGTTACCAACCGCTTAACAGGTTAACTACTCATAAAATGTGAAATCCCTAAAAGCTTTACTTATTGTTCTGAAGAGCTTGACATTCATATATAACTCATGTTGTCTATGGCGTTGATGGTAAGAAGGGCCATGTTACCGACCGTTTCTATGGTTTTGGTACAATTAAACACTCTGACTCGAGCCCTCATCCAGAAACCTGGAATGCTAAATTCTACTGGACAGCCTGGCAAGCTGTTACCTTCCCCACTCTTGCAAGCACACCAGCTACTAGGTTATCAAATGAGCTTTATTAAAAAGGTAAGAATTAACAAGGTATTAAAACAAAGGATCTTGTTTTAATCTTTCCCAATCTTTCCCACACGTAAGTCCCACCCTCAGCACCCTCAGTCTGGTGTCACAGCAAGATTCACAGTTCCAGGTTCCCAAACCCCTTCACCCCACTCAAAGTTCCTTGGGGAACGTTCAGTCCTCAGAGCCCTGGTTGGCTGTTCTTTGGCCTCGACCTAATCCCGGGAGGCCATTTCTCGAAGGCTGCTGCTGCTCTCCATCCCTGGCATCCTCAACCAAGCCTAGGGAGGCTGTCTCTCAAAGGCTGCTGCTGCTCTCCATCACTGGCATCCCTCGGCACACCTTATCAGTCTTTGCCTCAACCAAGCCCACAGAGACTGTCCCTCGAAGGCTACTGTTGCTCTCCAGCACCATCCTCAGGAGACTGGAGGTCCAACTTCTGATCCAGCAAGTGACTGTATCAGAGAGGCTTACCATGTCTGGTCATCCCACACTGGCTGCTCTCTCTAGTACCATCCTCCAGGGGCCCTGGGAGCCTCTTGACCCCAGAGGGTTATCTCAGCACTGGGTGGGATCAAAAGAACTCTCTAGGCATTAGCTGATCCAGTATTCTCCATTATCAACACTCCAGGATTTCCTTATGTCACCTAAGGAATGGATATTTCAGCACCACTACCAAAGTCTGCAGACCCCTTCTCTTAGCTCACATTCATCTACGCAGTAGGCAGGGTGGGCCCACTTCTAGCAGCTTTCAGGTATGGTGATCCCCATTCAAACCCACTCCTTGCTAGAACCATTGTTGTTGTTGGTTGTAGAAGGGTGCACTGAGCACCCGGTGCGGGGGAGAAGCCGGGCCTGGCCCTTTAAGGGAAAGTGGCCAGGCGGCGGCTCTGCAGCCAGCGGGGGGTTTGAAAGCCCTGCCGGCAATTGACAAGTGGCAGCTGGGGCCGCTTGGGGAAGAGAGGAGCGCTTCCTGGAAGGGGGCGAGGTGTCCTGAAGGGCATGCCTAGGGAGCCCTGAGCGAGAGCCGGTGGGGAGGCTCTCCACAGAGAATCGGTGAGGAACCAGTGCAAGGACACTTGGGCTGCTCGGAGAGGAGCGGACCAGGAGCCAGTAAAGGAGCTGGTTGGAGAGGCTCGTGTTGGAGTGGTTTCCCGGGATGAGGGACGGAGCGACCCGGCAGCTGGCGGAGTTGAAGCAGACACCTGAGGGTCCAGAGCTCAAGGGAGAGTAAAAAAGTTTGGGGTGTGTCTGGTGGTCCTTCCCATGCCCCCCAAAATGGATCCCCGGCAGGTGGACCCACCTGCTACAGTAGTGCTACTGTTGCACCAGAGGAACTAAATTCCTAGTGTCCAAGGGCTCTGGATTGTCCTCTACTTGTTCCCCAGTCATCTCCCATCATGCATCTAACACATGCATGCAAATTAGGCATGCATACAAATGATGTACACCCACTGAGTACATCACTTCCTCTTTCAATGGGCTGTCTAAAACCCTGGGTTACACATATAATTTGTCAAAGGTTTGCTGACACTGCCAAACTACACATTCTGAATTAGTCAGACCTTGGCAATAGACTGACTTGCACAGGTTTCTTTGTTGTCTGGTTGTTCTGAGTCATTCTGAGATCAGAATGAAAGATGATGTCTGTGGGTGTTTTAGAATGAGACGGGCATGTGGGGTGTGTGTGTCCATGGTCGATGCATGGGGTGGGTGTGTTGTCTGTGGGGAAGGGCTTCCTGTACACTCCATCCCCGCACAGGGCACTCCAGCTTTTTCCAGAGTGCCCCGTGCGTGGATGGGGTGGCTGGTGTGTGGGTCACAGGAACATGCACCCCCACGCACCAATGTCACACGAGAGCTCCTCCATGTGGATCACCAACGATCTTCTGGTGGCTAAATCTAAACGTCTCTATTCCATTCTTGTCCTCCTCTGTTCAAGCTCGTCTCATCAACTGTCTCTCTGACATCTCTACCTGGATGTCTCAACGTCAACTCAAACTCAACATGGTGTCAGTGGGAAGGGGGCGAAGGGACCATGCACACACCACACGCCACACGCTACCTTGTGCCTGGGGGTACGGCAGGCGCACTCCCGGGGTGGAGGAATGCCCGTCAGGATAGTATGTGGGCCAACGCCCTTCACCGCGACCACAATTACTCGTGCACTCAGGGAGCAGGAAGGTATGGTGCGGAGGGCCAGTGAGGAAGGCGTGAGCAAGGTCCCGCAGGGCTTCAGGAGAGGAACAGGGGGGTTCAAACACCGGGACCCTAAGGGAGGGGGCAGGGACACCACCGGAACAAGGACAGACACTCTCTCACCCACTCTCGCAATTACACACAACACTCACACTTGGGGCAGTAAGGCACAACAATCAAATCAAATTCCACAATACAATAGCACTCTTAGCTTGCTTCCAGGCGGCTGGTCTGCGTTCAATCACCAGCCCTGAACGCTCCGGCCAGCCTGGTTTATAAGGGGCTTGCCCCGCCCTCTTTCTGTCATGCTAACCTTGCGGAGCGGCGCAGTGGGCGTGGCGCCGCTTCCGCCNAACACCTTCCTAAAATTTAACCCTTCACTTTTAAACGTAGCACATTTCCTAGGAAAGCTGTACTCAGAAAACGAACAAATTTATTTAATTAATTTATTTATTTAAGAACTTCTATCCCGCTCCCTCCAGGCTATGGCACTGAGCCAGGTGAGCTTCCTCTGGGAGGGAGTTCCACAGCCGTGATGCGGTCACCAAAAATGCCCTCTCCATCCTGGCCCTCGGTTCACCGGGGGACCTCCAGGAAGGTGACCCTGGTAGACCATAGAGGTTGCCCCATGGCCCAGGCAGTGAGGCGGTCTCTCAGGTTGGAGGGGCCCAGATCATGTTGGGTTTTAAAGGTCAAAACCAGCACCGTGAATCGGGACTGGAATGCTATAGGCAGCCAGTGCAGAGCTCAGAGCACTGGTGTAACTCCCTATGGTCCGTCCCTGTCAGGAGATGGGCCATCACGTTCTGCACCAGCTGCAGCAGCCTCCGAGTCGTCACCCAGGGCAGTCCCACAGTAATCTAGCCTTGAGGTGATGAATGCATGGATGAGGGTGGTCAGGTCAGAGCTTGAAACATATGGCTGGATCCTTCGCAGAAGATGTAATTAGCGGAAGGCTCCCTTTGCCACTGCCTCCACCTGACAATCCAGGTGGAGGCCAGGGTCCAACAGAACCCTCAAACTCCGCACCTGCGGGGTCAGAGGGGGGCGGATCCCCTCCACAAGGGGAGCCATCACCTCCACTGCTATACCCACCATCATCACCTCTGTCTTATCAGGATTCAGCTTCAGTCTGCTCTGCCTCATCAAGTCATTCACTGCTAGCAAGCACTGGGAAAGCACCGAGCCTGCAGGACCTGGGTTCGTCGAAAAAGAGAGGTAAAGCTGGGTGTCATCAGCGTACTGGTGGCAACGCACACCAAACCATCTCGCGACTTCACCCAGGGGTTGCATATAGATGTTAAATAAAAGTGGAGACAGAATTAAACCTTGCGGTATGCTGCAAGCGAGATCCCGGGAACCAGATGTTTCTTCCCCCAGCACCATCTGCTGGCTTCTTCCTGAGAGGAATGAACTGAGCCATCCTAAGACAGTCCCATCCACCCCCCGGGGTCCGCAACTGTCTCAAAATCTACCATGATCCACCGTATCAAATGCTGCCGAGAGATCTGATAGGACCAAGAGTGTTGAATGTACTAAATTCTTCTCCCAGCAGAGGTCGTCTACCAAGGACACCAACACAGTCTCGGTGCCATATCCTGGACACAAACCTGATTGAAAAGGGTCCAGAAAACTGATGCTATCCAGATGGCCCTGGAGCTTCTGGGCCACCACCCTTTCAATAACCTTCCCTAAAAAGGGAAGGTTAGAGACAGGTCAGTAGCTGGTGAAGGAACCAACGTCCAATTATGGTTTTTTGAGGAGGGGCCGCACCACCGCCTCCTTGAGGCAGTCTGGTACCCTCCCCTCCTGAAGGGAGGCATTGATCACTCCCGCCAGCATCGGTCCCAAAGTCTCCCTGGAGGCTTTCACCAACCAGGACGGGCATGGATCTAGTTCACAAAATGTAGCCCTAACAGACCCCAAACCCCCTCAGCATCGGCCGACAAATGACAAGATTGAACATGTATGAACACCTAAATACATATCGGGCAGTGTTACAAGCTATTACCAATTTAGAGGTGTTGCGGAGGTGAACCTCAAAGTGTTTTTGGAACCCTTGTGTGAAATTAATGGCTATCATGCCAATATAAGACCTCGTACTAAGCCTCAGTGGGATCTATTATCCCCGGTCATAAACACTCCCCGAGCATACAGAATGTGCACTTACCACTAATAGAAAATACACAAATGTAGACGATTGGTTCCCTAAGAAGTTGTTCCATTATCTATGATCAAGGGGATAAAAAATGGGGTGGGGATAAGGAGTATAGAGATCCATATAGAAAAAGTGAAAGCAAAATATAAACTCGTGGTTTGTATTGCTTATGGTTTACCTCAATAATATTAAAGACAGTATTATTATATTGTAGCTGTTTTATCTTTATAACAAGTTCTTCCTTCATCAAATATCCTTCCCAGTTATGAATTTGAAGTCGGGGTTGTCAATAGCTAGGGATTAGCAACCACAGATGCAACAGGCCTTCATACCAAAGGAATTTGGTGTTTTACTTGTACAGAGAAAATTTGTCAACGTATAAACTCTGTCTTGTGTGTATAATTTCACAGGGCTGAGAAATGTCTTCCTGGTGAAACAATGAAGTTATAGTGACAAGTATGGAATGTGGTCAGGTTAGAATTGCTTCCTGCCAATTTGATTGTTATTTCCTAGAGTACTTAGCAACATACACACGGAAGAGAAGAAGATACAAGAAGTCTGTTTTTAAATCTAACAAAAACTGAAAGGCTACAAGGTCAGGTCTTGCTCCCCCTGAATTCAGTCACAGCATCCTATTCGATCCAAGAACTAGGGTTTTGGAATAGAGTATCCACAACAAACATAAGCAATTACGAAAGAGACACTGAAGTATGTGTGTAGTAAAATCATATGGAAAACTTTTTTCTGTATTATGTATGAAAATGCTTGAAACATAAAATTACATCTAAACAAATGCTAGACTTATTGACTGGTGCAACTCAATGTCTTACCAAGACTCAGCTCATCTAGCCTGAGCGGGATGTAAAGTCCACTAGGTCACTCATTACCTTCCTTTGTAAAAACCCATTTACAAAATACTTCAATGTTTAGAAGACACAGCCTCTTTTTGGGAAAGACGCAACATCTGAGTGTCTTCCCAAACATTCTGGCAGGGGTGTAGCTAGGCTGGAATGGGCCCTGGTGCAGAAGATAGGGATATGCGAACAGAACCAAGTTCGGAAATTCGGTTCGGTTCGAAAATAGAGTTCAGTTTGAAAGTTCGGTTCGGTCGACCAAACTATTCGAGTTCGGTCAAATTCCGAACTTCAGAACCAAGTTCATACATTCAAAACCAGTTTTTTTTGCCTTCCAAACTGGTTCGGATTCAACTGAACAGTTTGGTCGAATTTGAGTTCGGTTCGAAAGTTCGGTTCGGTCGACCGAACTATTTGAGTTCGGTCTGAACTCCGAACCGCGTTCACACATCCCTAGCAGAAGATGGAATAGGCTATTCTGTACTTCCCCCAATGGCAGGGGGTGTGGCTTCACCAGGAAGCATAGCCCCCAGTGCAGCTGCATTATCTGCCCCTATTATAGCTGTACCCTTGCATTCTGTGGTGTCTGCCCTCTCCTCACGCCTTCCCCTTGTACCACGCTCCTAACTATGGGCCTACTAGGGGGAGAGGGAGATAAGTACAGACTTCGGGGATCTCCTTCCCCATCTTGCTGCTACTGCCCACCCCAGCAGAAATGGAGGTGGATAGGTAAGACTAAGATTTTGTTACCAGAAATATCTCCCCAAATCATGGAGAAGTCATAAGAAAATTTGAGAAAGTCATGGTTCCCCCACTTGCCCGTGATTCAGCCGTCAATCTTACCTGTAGCGGGTGCAGCACAGCTAACTCAGGCTGGGAAAGGTAGTGGCAGGAGGGGTGGGGGCATTCAAGCAGGGACTGCAGCTGGAGTAGACTTGGAGAGGTGGTGGCAGGATAAAGGGGGCTCTTTAAGCAGCGGCAGCTGCTGGAGAAGGAGGGGTAGCACAGGAGGTTAATTTTGGGTGGAAACGGCGGTGGCTGCAGGAGCTGGAGCTGGAGGAGTGTCAGGAGGAGAGACATGGCAGGAGCAGCCTGGGTGGAGGGATGTTCTCATGAAAGCAGCAGCAGCTGGAAGAGGCCAGGGGGAAACAGCAGTGGCAGGAGGAGTGGGGGCAGAAGCAGAATAGTGGCAGCAGATGGGGCAGCCTCAGAGGAAACAGCGGTGGCAATACTAGTGGGGCAAGAAAATGAGCAGTGGCAGAAGAGATGGCGGACGCTTCACCCCTTTACTCTCCTCTGTTCTTCACTCCTTCACCCCACTCCACTCACTCCTTCTCAGTCCCTCAAGGTTAAGCACGCAGTCGCTCCTCACGCTTGAGCACACTTATTGGTTGAGGAAAAGGTGCACAAAAGCTATTTTTGAACCACACTGCAGTGGACAGGGAGGTGTCAAAGGTGCCTCGCTAAGTGGTTCCTCCTTGGTTCCCGCTTTCACTGTTGTCTCTTCTTCCATTCCTTTTCTTTTCTTCTTGCAGATGTTGCCACCCAAGCCCCTCTCTTTCTGCTGACGCTGCTTAACTTCCTGTGCTGATCCTGCCGTGTTGCCTCCACTGTGGGTTTGCTGGCCTCAAAGCTCCTGCCCAGCTCTCCCAAGCTCCAGCTGCTGATGACTGAGGAAGTCATGGAGATCTCCTGAAGTCACGGAATCCATGACTTCTGTGACTCCCATGACAAATGATGATCCTTATTGACAGCAGCCATAAGGGAGTGAAAGGGGTGGAGAGCCAGGACAGAGGAACAGCTTGTGTTCCTGCTTGTACTTGAGAAGAGGAGGGTGGAGTAGGTAGCGTTATGAGGCAGAGCTTCTGGGAATTAGGCTGTTTCCCCTCCCTCCTATCATAATTTTAATTGCACTGCTGGTTGAGAGAGAAAAGGAGGTAAAACACTCCGGATGAGGCATGAGTCACGCGCTTTGCATACTTAGTGCAAAGGCTTGAGAAAAGGCTTAAGGGACAATTAACGCACTTCACACCCTGAGGTTGAAAATAAGCCTAAGGCTAATCTTGAGTCAAAGGGAAGAGACTTAAGGTCAAGAGGCTTACTCTTAAAACTTGAGGCTAAGAAGCTGCAGAAGGAACCTTGAAACCAAGGTGAATGTGGACACTGAGAAAGTACATCCTGTCATAAAGCTGTGGGTGGGTGTGGGATGATCAATGGAAATATTGACATGCGACTGAGTTGCTGAAGCCCTAAAAAGGAGAAACGGAGGCACAAAATGGGAGTTGTCACAAGAGAGGGTAGCCGCACGCTGGTACAGCCATTATCAGGGTCCCATGTTCACTACATTTTGCCCACTGGCAGTGAACACGGGTCCCTGGCCATTATCAAGGCCTTATGTACATTGGATCCAAATTCTCTGGCACAGAATGGGCTCAGAGGCAATAGGCTGGGAACCAGAAACCAAAGAAGGGGCTAGTATACCCTGGAGAATGTAGCTAGGAAGCAGGGAAAGCAGCTTGACCTGTGTGGGATCCATGGAAAATATGACTGAAGAACTGAGAATGCTACTGGATCCAGGGGGAATATAAGTCATACATTATGGAAGACATGGATGCAATGAAAGACGTACAAATATGAAAGAGATCCAGTAGTTTCAACATGTTAACTCAAACTCACTGTAAACAAAAATGACAGCTATTTGTAGGACAAGGACACAAAAATTGGGAGGTTGCAAGCACAAACAGTTTATTATATAACACGTTTTAGCATCACAGGTTTAAAAGATCTTTCAGTTCTATACATCTACCTATGCACCCACTAAGCTGAACTTTAAGTCTTTGTTTTCATTTTTCAGGTTTTTTTTATTTATTATTATTATTATTATTTTTCATTATAAGAACAAAAATCTCAGTTACATTGGTTTTGTATCAGGTTACAGCATGTTAATCGGACATGGACACCTGTACTGTCTGTCAACTGAGATGTCAACAAATTCTATAAAACAAGTAAGTAAACTAATTCAAATCTAAACAAAAGTGCAACATAAATTAAATGAAAATAAAGTTATGTAGTCATTAAGAACTTATACAAACAAAGATGTTGTTTTGCTCACAGAATTGATCTAATTAGTTATTTTCACAGGGGATGTTGTCAAAGGTATTTTTAAGGTTCAACCTTCAAAAGATGGGTCTCTTGTAACGCAAATACACTTATTTTGTTACTATAAATAATAAATATGCTGCCAGACTCTACGTCGTTTAAGGAGGCAATTTAAGCCCCTGACATTTAATGTCATCAGATTAATAGTTGTCATGATGGTTGATAGTTTTGCTTCTTACCATGAGTTTCCTGTTGATAGCATTGCTTATTGTCTGCATGCATCATACCTTCGTGGTTTTACCTGTTTTTACTGGTGAGTTTGTGGACGATTCATGGAAGCAATAAAAGGTGACTACATTTAACAAAAATAAAAACAACAATAACCAACAATACAACTTATAAGTTGTGGTAACTTGTTTCACCCCACACGGGGGAGAAAAAAGGGGGAAAGTCACTGGAGTAGCTTGCTTTATGGGCAATTTGGCCCCCGCCTAGCCATTTAATTAAATTTTATTTGTTTCAAATAATCTTATCTAGCTATCTAAAGCTGAATTAATTCCAAATTTGCAAAAATGCAGTTAACTTATTTTTTTAGCCAGTTGACTATTATTTACCTATCTGCTTTCACTTGTCTTAAGACCCAGAGCCCTCTGGTGGGGGATAATGATATTTCTTTCTAACTAAAGCCTAAGGCTGCATTCACATCTGCGGTGGTGGTGGTGGCAGAGAGCGGCGAGGCAAGACGCGGCAGTAGGGAGGAGCTGGATGACAGGAAATAGCCGGTGCGAACGGGGATCTTGCGCCCTGACATGTGTGAGAAAAGTCGCGGTAGATCCCTGTTTGCACCGGCTCTTTTCCTGTTATCCGACTCCTTCCCACTGCCGTGTCTTCCCTTGCCACTCTCTCTGCCGCCACCGCCACCGCAAATGTGACTGCAGTCTAACCTTCTACTCTATTTTAATTTAAATTAAACAACATTGCCATCTAATGGGTAGAGTAGCACTTCACTAACTTTTATATTATTAATAAGTTATAACGTTCAAAATTAACCCCGGATATACATTTAAATGGGTCTAACAATGATAGTCTGTTTTCCTTAACTTAACTGTCCTGTCAGCTTCATATTGCTTTATCCTCCAGAAGGTTTCAGGTGAAATCAGTGTCTTTCAGTGCTGGGATTTATTTTGGATATATTGTTGTAAATCCTCTTCTTGTGAAAATGCTCTTTTTTTCCCCTCGATGGTCAAAGGCAAATCTAGCTGGTAGCCATAATTGTGTGTTTTTACCTTGTTGTTCCAGGGCGGAGAACTATTTATGCCATGATCACCTTTTTNGTTATAACGTTCAAAATTAACCCCGGATATACATTTAAATGGGTCTAACAATGATAGTCTGTTTTCCTTAACTTAACTGTCCTGTCAGCTTCATATCGCTTTATCCTCCAGAAGGTTTCAGGTGAAATCAGTGTCTTTCAGTGCTGGGATTTATTTTAGATATATTGTTGTAAATCCTCTTCTTGTGAAAATGCTCTATTTTGTGAGTGCAGACATTTCAGAAGGATTGGTCTGGGCCTGTCTGAGTCTTTAGGTCTTGGTCTCAGCGTGCGTGGTCTCAGAGTTCATATTCCCACAGCTCTTCTTTATTTGGGAATATTTCCTTCCATACATTTTTTAGGAGGGGAATAATTCCCTCTTTCTCATACCCTTCTGGGATTCCCAGCAGGCAAAGGTTGATCCTTCTGGACCTATTCTCTAGATCTTCTAGTTTTTCTTGTAGGGAGATGGAGACTTGTGAGAACTCGTTTATTTTAGAGTCCCTGGCTATCTCTCTATCTTCCACTTCACTAACCTGGATTTCCAGCACCCCCACTCTCTTAACAACAGCATTCATTTTTAAATTCATTTTTTTCTAGGGAGGTTCCCAATTTATCTAGGGAATGTTGGAGTTCTCCCTTAGTGTTTTGTAGCTCTTCTTTAATTTCCTTTTAAAGTTCATCTTGTGTGTTTTTTATCTCACCTCTCAGATCTTGTAATAAAGTCAGGATCTGCTCAGTCTGTCCCTTGGAGTCCACGATCTCCTCCTGGAGGGAGGGAGGGGGAGCTGCAATTGTGGCCGCCATTTTGTTGGCCACTTCCTCTGCATTGCTCTCCTGGACCGCAAAGCTGTTTTTTACAGGGGTAGAAACTTTGTATTGAGCCTTCTTTGGCTCTGCTCGAGCTGCGGGGGTTTGTCCGATCTGGGTTTGGCATCAGGGCAGTGTTTGCAGCTCAGTAATTTTTTTCCCCCCTGGCTTTTGGTGGTGGGCCGGCGGGAGCTGTTGCCAGGAGTGTCCTAAGCTCTTGCTCCTCTCATTTTTCAGGTATTGAATTCACTTAGAAGATACTTAAAAAACTTCTTATCTCCACCAATACCTGCTCAGAAAGTGTGAGAGTAATTACCTGCCAGCTACTGTACTGTAAAGGCAGTGCTCATCTGTGACCCTCAGTAAGTTAAGAGATGCCTGGCTGAAATGATTTAATGTTGACTGGGTCCAGCTTGTGCCTTGCTCTAGGGACAATCTGCACTTCATCTCCAGGAAGTGCAAGACTTCTAGCAAGAACAGTCATAATCCAGACATGTTGCTTATTGATGTATTCAGTTCATCTTCCAATCCAGCGGGTAGGGTGATTTATATTCCTGACCTTCAGCGCTGTTGGGAAGATCAATCCATATCAAGTGACACCTGTTCAGCAATACTAATAAAGTAGGTGATCTGCTTGTTATAAATAACAGGCTAGTAAATAACAGCAACAGAGTCCTGCTTTCCTTCCAAATACTACTGTAGCTGTGAGTGTTTGTAGCAGAAACAGAGAAATGAAAGCTCATTGTGCTATACTCACTGTCCCCCCCCCTCCCCCCATTCAAGGTACTTGACTTTGACGTATAATCAGGGATCTGTGTTCACTGCATTTCCCCCATTGCTGCCAATTTGGAAAATGCAATGAACACAAGTCCTTGCCTATAATGCCCTAAATGGCCTGGGCCCCACATTTCTGAAAGACTGCCTTTTCCTTTAAGCTCCATTGCAATCCTTGAAGTCAGCCAGTAACGCCTCTTACAAGTACCATCCGTGCACCAAATCTGTAGAGAAGGAGCACATACTACGACTGTGCATGGGTTAAAATATTTGTATATGTATTTGTGTTTGCAGTTTAGTATTTATTTATTTATTATATGTGTATCTTTACCCGTGTTCACTGCATTCCCCCCACTGCCGTGAATGTGGAAAAAGCAGTGAACACAGGGGCCTATGAATGGGTTAATTTGGACGCAGAAGTGCCGTGAGGATCTGCTAGTTTGACAGACCTGTAAGGAAAGGAAAATACAGTTAAAACTCCTGCTAAGTCTGCTACCAATTTTAAAAGGGGGTGCTGGTTTGGTGGAGGGTGGAGAACACAGCTGACTCAGTGGGAAGATTGTTAGCTTGGGGAGTGAGCAATAAGGCATGGGTCTGGCTCAGAGGGGTTGCTGGTTTGGGAAGGGGAAAATGAGGTATGGGTCTTGCTCAGAGGAGGTCACTTACTTGAGGGAGAGCAAGGCATTCAGCTTGTTCTGGGCAGTCACTGGCTTGGGACAGTGGGACATGGGATGGGTTCACGGAGGTGTTTCTGGAGTGGGGATGGTGGAATGAGTCATAGGTCTGACTTAGGACTGTCAATAGCTTTCAGGAATGGTCACTGACTTTGGGAGGAATGGTGCATGGATCTTGTTTAGGAGTCATTGGCTTGGGAAGGGGTCGCTGATTTGGGGAAAGGGGAATGGGGCATAGGACTAGGCTCAGGGATGTTGCTGGCTTGGGGAAGGGGAATGGGCTATGGGGACAGCTCAGAGGTGTCACTTGTTTGGGGAAGGGGTTACTGGATTGCAGAGGAATGAGGCTATCAAGAACGCACCATTTCTCCCTGGCTGGGATGGGCCAGACTGCAGTACTGGAGTCTACAGTTCTGAGTAGGTGTGGGACACAGGGTGCCAGAGGCCCTTATACAGGGCCACTTTTTAGTTTAGTTTTTTTTTTTCTTTTTGGTTTCGTTTTTTGGTCCTTTCCTCATTAAAGTCAATGAGGCTTTGACTGCCCTTTTACTTCAATGGGTAGGGGAACTGGACTGAAAAGGAACTAAAGTGAATCAACCGGGATTGAAATCCCCCCATCCCTAACCCTCCACCAACTCCATCCCCCGGGACAGGGGGTGCAACATCCTCCACCCACATTCCCTGGGTTCAGGCCTCTGAGGGTAAGGGTGAGGATCCGGTTCCTAACACCCCCACACCCACCCTCTGGGGTCCATCTCTGTCTTTCCCCTCACCCCCATGGCCCTGGCAGCTGTACTTACTGGTCTTGGAGGATGGGGATGAGGATCCACTGCTGCGAATGGAGACCTCCTGGCACCGGTTGGCTCCCTGGCAGCGGCATGCTGCTGGCCTGCCATGGTGGTCGGAGGCCCCCCCAGCAGGCCCCCTCACTGTGGCCTCCTGCTAGCCCGTTGCTGCTGAGGAAGGCCTCCTGACACCGACAGGCCCCCTCTCAGTAGCGTGTGTTAAATGGACTTTGGAAATAGTAGTCTCATGCGCAGAGTGAATTCAGGAAAAGGTCAAGTGAAGCTTGGGACAAGCTTCAGGAAATTGTTTATGTTAGTGAGAAAGCTTGAGCACCAACAAGTCTGTGAAATTCTAAAACAATCTTATTATTATCAGATTGAATGATGCGTAAATAGTTTATTGTGACCTAGATGAGTTTAACCAATCAAGAATGTATTGGGGGATGTATTAAAGAATAAACGAGCAATCAGGAGTTA
Source organism: Sphenodon punctatus (assembly GCA_003113815.1). Taxonomy (NCBI): domain Eukaryota; kingdom Metazoa; phylum Chordata; class Lepidosauria; order Sphenodontia; family Sphenodontidae; genus Sphenodon; species Sphenodon punctatus. The sequence continues at coordinate 8,849,599 of QEPC01015474.1, forward strand.
ATCTAAAGTGGCCAACATGGGTTTTAATTATATAATCACTGTTTGGGGAGTGGTCATTGCTCCTCTGATCGCAGGCGATCCGGTGAGACACTTTGCAAAGTTTTATTACCTTTTAAGTGAGTATAACATTAGATAACACTTACCTTTATTCTTTCTTAATTTTTCTTCCATTCTCTCTCTGTAAGGAAGAGACTGTATTATCTCAGATTGATTACTTCCATGCGAACATTTTGTACTTAGTGTTTTAAGTAAAAGCTAGATACAGTTTTTCAGGTTTTCAAAGTGCTTTCTTCACAAAAGGAAATTTTTGTCTCACCCAAACAGAACTCCAAGGGTTTTATTTCTCTGCCTCAGTTTACAAGTTTACAGTGGCCAGTTCGCTGGGGATTTCAGAGGTCTGTTGGCAGGCATAGGCCTCCTTGCCAGGGGTGCTGCTGAAGCAGGCCCCTGCTCAGCAGCATACATGTGCAAAATGGCCATTTTGCTCACGTGCAGCCCGTTTTGCTCACGTGCAGCCCTTTCCTAAAACGGCATGGACAGTGCTGGTGCCATTTTGAAAAAGAGTAGCCATTCTGTGTATGCACGGTGCTGCTTCATGCATGTCTAGAATGGCTGCCCTTTTTCAAAATGCTGCTGGTGTTTGGAAAAGGGCTGCGCATATGCAAAAAATATTTTATTTATATTTATAAATAAAAAATTGCCCCGGTGGCCATTTTGCACATGTGCACTGCTGAGCAGGGACCCACTTCAGCAGCGTGTGTGCAGTGTGCCCTGGCAAGGAGGCCTAGGCCTTCTGGGAGACCTCCGTAAGCCCTAGTGGGTCAGCATCACGCTGCTGCGAAGGGGCCTGCCAGTGCTGGGAGACCTCCCTCAGCAGTGGTGGGCTGGCAGCACACCACGGTAAGGGGGCCTTCTGGGAGTCCTCTGACAGTCGCGGTGGGCCAGCAGTGCGCCGCTGTGAGGGATCCATTGATGGTGACAGATCCCTCACCCCTATCCTCTGAGGACAGTAAGTACAGCTGCCAGAACCTGGGGGGTGGGGGATGGTTGGGAGGGGAAGGATAAAGACAGGCCCTGTGGGGTTGGGGTGTTAGGAACCGGATCCTCATCTTCACCCTTTGAGGCCTGGACCCAGGGAATGGAGGTGGAGGAGGTTGGACCCTTTGTTTCAGGGGATGGGGGAGGTGGGGTTTAGGGACAGGTTTCTAGTTTCTAGCTTTCCCATTGGCTTCAATGGGAAAAGTTATGAAACCGAAAAGTGGAACAGGCCCAATTTTTGGATACTTCGAATTTAAACTGAAACAGCAATTTCTGAACAGTTTGGGTTTTAAACCGAAACTGCAAGCCCACCCCTTATGAGGTAGCGGTGGTCTCTGGTGGGGAGGGCTCACTACAGGCTCCCGAAGCGGGCAGCTAAGCTGAGAGACAGAGAGCAGTCTGGCTCTGAGCTGAATATATGTTGTAGCTTTTGGTGTACAGTTTGAGACATTGGGTACCACATTTTAAAAAGAATTTTGAGGTTCACTTAGAACCCAAATACACAGTCCTAGTATTTGTGTTTTGAATATGAAACCCCAAAGGGTCTTTTTGTGTTTATTTTGTGTTTTATTAAACCCTGAATGCACAGCCCTATCACGTATAAAGGTGTTCCCAGTAGCAGCACCATGCCTTTGGGACTCCCTTCTCCTAGGTGCTCACCAAAGCTCAGGTGATTTTCTGGAGGTGATTCCAAAACCCTGCCAAACAGTCACACCAAAGTGAACAAGGTATATACTGCTGAACTACTAAAGTACAAGATATGGAAATACCAAAGCTGATATATGAAACAGCAAAAGAAGCCAGTAACGAATCCTGGTTCATAGTCACTTTGTTATAACAGGTTAGAATTATTATTATTATTATTATTATTATTATTATAAACATTTATATAGCGCCAGTAGTGTGACCTGGTGCTGTGCAGAACATAGAAATAGACGCGGTCCCTTGCCTGAATACAGTGAATTAATCAAAATCAGTATTCATCTTGGATCTTTGTTTCAGCTCTAAATAAAATGTTAGCCCCAATGTAACATTACCTTATGGGTTCTGTGCTTTGTAGCTCATGCTTAAAAACTTCAAGTGCCAGGACAAGGGACTGCAGCTGAATTTCAATAGGGGTGGATGCAGTGCCAGTCTTTGACCACTCTGTATTTAACTATTTCGGTTTCTATTAAAGAAAATACATATTCAGCAATTAAATATAGTAATCACAGTACTAATTATAGGAACAGGAACTTGATACTCCCTTTTTAGCATAGTGAAATAATACAAAGTCTGTTTTTGGACCTTTATTTATTCACATCTCTACAACAACATACTACCTAACATTTGGGTGGCTAAAGACTGACAAGCCTCACCCCCTTGGCCAATAAGTTTCACTCCTCAGTAAATAAGCTCCTCCTCCTCATACACTTACATATATCTCCCAACTGAAGGCATAATGAAGAAAGGAGAGCTATTGTGATAGACACCAATATGAATATCACGTCTCAGTATCCACCTATATTTTCCATGTTAAAAGCCAAGCCTACGTATTCTACCTACTATATCACCTCAGATCTTGTGATAACATTTATTCCTTTCATAGGCTTTAAGAATAGACGCAGTTCAGCTTCAATAGCAAGCAAATATTCATTTCAAAATATCTTAATATGTAGCATATGCACAAATGTGCTTCAGGCTCTAAGAAACAAGACCATCATCACAAGCCATAATGTTGGAAGTGTTGGCAATATTCCTGTTTGCTGTGTAACACATGCACAGCCAGTGTTGGCACCAAGAAAGAGGTACCTAGGGAATCACAGATTATTTAGAAAATAATCAGGAACCAGGCAGCTTTTCGTCAGAATTTGCTTTGCCACAGCATACTATAGCAGGCAGATGAAAGTATGAGTTTGAGGGCCATTGAACAAATTTGATTTTCTCCCAATTGTAACACATAATTACAGAACCACTGAGGTAAATTACTTTGTTAAAGCCTGCAGTAAATACGTGCAGACTTTTAAAAAGCATCAGAGGGTATTTTCAGACGTTACGAGATCACGCTCAACCACAGTGAACCACGCTCAATCCCGCGGCGGGGCCAAAGTGCCCTGAACGTCTGTTCGGTGGCCGCCAGATGTTCACCACGGTCAATACCCACATGGGGTCAATCTCAACCATACTTCCGGGGCTCCCCGCGGGACAATCTCTGAAAGCGTGATCAAAGAGATTCTCACCGGGAAACAACAAAAAGTAACGTCTGGATGGCAATCACCGGCCGGAACCAAAGAAAAGGATTCCCAGCCGGGGACAAAGCACGCAGTGTTGCTGCCAGGCAACCAGCAACAACACAGGCACCGGAGGGAGATTTAAAGGGCAATCCGCAGCAGGGAAGTGTGGCGGGATGGAGTGAGGAGTGAGGCAGAAGAGAGCGGTGGGAGA
>QEPC01015474.1:8853160-8865504 GCA_003113815.1 Sphenodon punctatus
GTGACCCATATCCGCCTGTCAATAGGCATAGCGAGCATGGCTGCCCGGTGCATGGTCTCCCTCCCCCATTGGAGGTGCCAAGCCGCCTCGCGGATTGCCGCAGGCCGGGTTCGGCCCCGGTTCACGGCCTGCTGGTCTGCCCCGGACACCCTCTGTGCCCTGAGTCAGGAAAAGACTCTCCTGCACCTATGGTGGGCCCTGCGGGCCCATGCAGCTCCCCAGGCCAGGGAAACTCGACCATGCAGCTGCTCGGTGTAGTCATGGTACCACTCGGCTGTGAGCATGAGGTGCATCCAGTAGGCGGATGCCCTGTCCTGCTCCATAGTGGTGAGGGCCCCGGGGGTGGGGGATGGTTATGCTGGCCCGGTGATGGCCTGGGTGCCTAGCTTCCCGGGCCTCTCACTGCGATGCTGGTGTCCGTGGGTGTGCAGGTGGGTGCACCTGCTGTCCGAGTATGGGGCCTAGCGCACGCACGGGCGTGCGCGGCTGTGCATTCCTTGTGCAGCTGCATGCCTTCTGCCATCACCCCCCACCTCCCTGTTTGCAACACCATGTCCTAGCCGGCCTGATTAGCAGTCCTGTTTGCACGCTTTTTTCCTGCAGCTGTGCCAGGTCTGCACCTCACGCCTTGCTCTGTTGCTATACAATGTTGCAGCCCGTGGCCGCCTGGCTTGTCCTTGGGACCCCTCAGAGCCCCCCCCAGCCCTGGAGGGGATGTATGCCCCCCTGTCCATGGTGTTATTCTTCCTGTCTAGCTGAACCATGGCTGGTTGTGCTTCCACCGGGCTCCAGCTTCCCGGCCCCCATGAGGCCCCCCATAGCTGGACCTTCCGCGCGACCATGTCCCTGTGCGACCTGTGGCATACCCCAGCCGTGCAGCTGCTCCTGGGCTGCCCGGACAGCCAGTCGGGTGCTTATGTGAGTCTGAGTTCTGGTCTTTGCTACTTCGGCTATGAGGCGAGCGCTCGAGATTCCCGGCTGCATGCGGAGACACTGAGGCTGGTTCCCTTCCCCGATGGGCGCATCCCAGAGATGAGGTGCTCTCATGCGGCCTGGTCCATGGCTGAGACCGTGTCTGCACTGTCTGTGTGCAGCCTGGCTGCCTACACGATCTGCTTTGCAGAGGGGGGCCCTGCCTTGGCTGTGTCCTACTTTGGCTGTGTGCACGGGGCCTGTGGGTACCAGTGCTCCCGTGGGGCGGTGTATCACCGGCTGTTGGAGCTGGGACAGGTTACATGGCCCCCTGCTGCTGACTGCTGCGTGTCTGAGCCTACCGCGGCGGAGGTGTCGGCGCTGTTGGGTGTGTGGGCCCGTGCGGATGTGCTGTTAGGGCTGTCCATGCAGCATCCCTTCGAAGCATACTACCTGATTGCCCACCACATGTCCGTGCTGGGGTACCACTGGGGGATGATCCATTGGCCCCACCTGGTTCATCGGGCGGGGCACCCGGCCCCTGGGCCCGTCATGGCCCCCAGCAGCTGTCTGTGAGTCCCGGTGTGCCTCCTGGCCCCCCAGTTGCCTGCCCCTGTGTGGCCTCCCGCCCCTGCCCAGGGGCCGGGTTCCGCTGGCTGCTCCCCCCGATGTCTGTGCCGTGCTGCTATGCTGCCTGGTTCCTGGAGTGCTGCTGCCCCTGCCTGTGGCTCCAGGCCCCCTCCAGCCCCCACCCCCCTGTCTGCCTCCACACCCGGTGTTCCCCTCTGTGGTTGCCTTCCCCGGTGCCTGGGTCCGGACCTCTGCATGACCTCACCGACCCGCCTGTGTCCAGCAGCCTGTCCTCGCCTGCAGCACTGCCACCTGCGGGCTGGGGTGCCTCTGTGACCTCGAGGTTCTGGGGCCCCCGGACAGCCCCTCCAGACTTCCTCCTGGGGAGGGGTTCGCGTCCTTGGACCTGCTGCGCTGCACCGGCTCTCCTGCCTGCCCTCCATCGCCCCCTCACTGGGGTGTGGGATCTGTGTGTGCCTCCTGGACCATTCCCGGCCCACTCGCTGTGCACTGTGGGCTCCCGCTGTGCCTTGGTCCCGAGCTCCTGGGGCCCCCCATTCCAGGACTGTCTGTGTTGCTGTGGGGGTGCCCGTGCGGACAGTTCTGCTATGGGGGTTGTGGTTGCTGTTGCCAGTGTCCTGCCCTGCCTCTGTGCCGTTCCCCCCCTTCCCTGTTCTGCGCCCCCCTCCAGTGTGGCTTATGTGTTGTCCGGCCGCCCGTGTCCCCCCTTCCCTTCCTTTCCCTTCTGTGTGTGTGTGTGTGTGTGTATGCCCAGGCGTGTGCTTGTGCTGTGTGTTCCACTCTGCCCCCGCTGTCTGTTTACCTGTTGTGTGTGGTACCTGGCCGGCTCTTCTCCCTCTCCCCTCTCCCTTCCCATTTCATTTGCCCTCAGGCGGCCATGTCTGTGTCTCACCCCTGCCCGGTGCCTTTTGGGTGTTTTGACCACCGCCGGGAATCGGTGTCATGTCTGTTGTACTGCCCCGGCCCGTGATCTGCCAGCCCGATTCCCTGCCATGGTTCCGGTCCCGTCACGTCTGTTCGGGGCTTTTATTGACCCCGGGGGGTGGTTGTTCGGTTCACTCCCACCGAGAATCCACTGTGGTGAACCAGGCACCCGTAACATCTGAAATCACCCAGAGTTTCTCGTTTGTTCCTTGGTGTGGAGAAGGTTCAGATCTCAAACCTCTTAAGGCACTTCATTTTTTTCTCTAACAATTACTTCAATTTGAATTTTCCTGTGCCTTGCGTCTTTCACAGCTTTCTGAATTCCCTGTGGGACTAAATTTGTATTAAAAGGGTCAGATCATGAACTGTAATGAGATGCTCCTGTATGAGAAACAACAGTCATGCAGTAAGCAGTTAGATTTACAACATAGTATACAAATTAGATACAGAAATCACTGTGTGTGATATGATTTTGCTGTTCTGTCCAATACATTGATTGGTCCCGAGAGCCATACTATTTGAGTGTGAAATACTATGTAGCTACATGTCTCCTCTCTCTCTACCAATTATTGAATTTATTTTTTGGATTCAATAACTGGTACATTTTTTAGTATAGGTTACATGGAAGGCCACATGACATACTGTGTCTTACTTCCCAAGGCAACCAGTAAGAGGCAATGAGCACACTCCTGTATCCAGGATGGTGATGCTCCCAAATTTATGTTGGTAAGTGGCTATCTGATTTCTTGGCCTATTGCTGTCTTTGTAATTCATGTATGAGTACACTGTGGCAGATGTGCCCACAGTGGATGGCATTTGTGTGAGCTAATTAGTTGCTAATTGACCTGTGTTCCTGTTTTAATTCTGGGACATGTTCCAGTAGTAAGCTGCATGTATGTGTGCAGTGCACAATAATACCCATCTACCTGTCAAGGCCATGTGCTCTGTATGAGTGCAGCCACATGAGCTGTGGAGCCACATGCCTGTCTAGCGCTGCCGCCACACTGCAGATCCAGCATGGGCAGCAGGGCAAATGATTCCACACCTCCCCACCCCCAGGAGGAAGCCAGGTGGCCAGGCCACTGTCAGAGCTCCCACCATGGTGCGGGTTTGGCTGAGGCACTGGCCACATGAGCAGGCACCCAGCCCTGCCTTCCTCTCCCAGTCTAACAAAAATTCTGCCCCCAGCTGTGATGTGACAGTGCATGACGGGTGACAGCACCCACCGCTGAAAGCCCCGTCACAGAGCTTGCCACGCTGCGAGGTAGAAGGCTGCCATGCCATGGCGGCTTCTCCAGCAGTGGCCTGGTTGCCCTGTGGGGAGTGAGGGGAAGCACTCATCTGCCAAGTTCCCCACTCTGGCCCTGCAGTGTGGTGGCTGAACTTGCCTGCCACAGGCCCCAGCAGCTCGTGTGGAGACAACCTCTGACAGTGACCAACTTCAGTTGTTTTAAAGGAGTGCATAACAGGCTATAATGGAACAATCCATTCCTGTTCCTTACTCCCAGAACCAATGACCAGAGAACCCATCCCTCAACCCACCTGAATAATAGTTTTGGGTAGACCCATCTTCTAATCACTCATTGTAACAAGGATGGTTAAAAAGGGGGACTGTGGGTCCTTTAGGACGGGGAAAAGCAGCGGGAAGAAAGACTGATTAGGCTAAGCTGTGTAATGGGCTCAGCTGGGATAAAAAGGGTTGGAAAGCTCAATCAAAAAAAGCAGCTGAGAGGAGAGGGCCTGGCTTGGGTCTCTGTCAATTGGAAGGAACCAAGCCTGGCCTTATCTGAAGAGGAGAAAAGCTGGGAGATCTTTCTCCAGAGTTGTCTGCTGTCAGGCTGGAAACTGGAGTTGGAATCCTAGCTCTGACAGAGCAGCAGGGAATCAAGCTTCACGGGCAGATGCAAGTGGGATCACTCCTATTTTATGTGCCCTGGGAGAAGGGCTGATGAGACTATGCTCCCTGGATCCTGTTGAAGGAGGAAAGGCTCTCAACACCTTGGTGGAGTGTCTGGCTAAAGGGGAGATTTGGAGACCAGATTCTTAAACTCCCCAGAGTTCTCAGAAGACATGGGGATATTTTACACAAGACTGAGACTTGATTAGCTATTGTGAGGCTTGGATTGCTCCTAGGACTGTGACTTTATGTGCACTGGGTTTTAAGCTGAAGTTCCCCAAGTCCAACAGTCGTCCCCCCCCCGGGTGGGACAGGTGCTTGGCTGCATTCATCCAATCTTTTTTTGAACTCAATAAGAACATATACATATAAATAAATATAAATAAATAAATAATTATCAATTCTTAACAGCACCCTGATATTTGGACACATCTAGTCCATATTGCTTCATTTTCCTGCCTTTCACAGGTCAACTGGAGTTACTCTTTTTGCTTGATAATAGTTGCTCATAGAATTTGTCAAGAGGACACACTTTTGACAAGCTAACCCAGCCACAGCACACATACTTCACTTGACTACATGCTGGGAACAATGTTAGGATATGTTGGGGATATACTGGTAGTCTGTATACCACTCATAAACTGGAGAAGACCTGCAGGGACCTGCTATGTGTTGTGTGTTTTGGGGAGTTTGCTATTCACTGCCACAGCACAGTTGCTGTGCAGCATCTGATTTTCACTCTATCTTAGAATGTGGGAGTGGTTGTATGGGGGAGCAATATTCACCTGCTTCTGGCCCCTTGGAAGGGTGCAGCCATACAGGTTGGATGCAATGCTGGCTCCATCCACGCAGAGAAACTGTTCAAGAAGCTTGTAATAGGGCAATATTTGCCTCCTAAGGCCAGAGGTGAAGTGGTTGTCCTGGATCTCTTTGTATCCACCCCTCAAGTTTGTGGCCCACTGCCAGCACTTTTTCATATCCCAGGTGTAGCCCTTCTTCACCATTTGAGCCAACATCTCTTGGAACATCGCTTCATTTGGATAGCACTTCACCAGGGCATATTGGACTTTTGCTCCCTCCACAAAGCGATGAAGGCCTTGGTTTCTTCCTTGTTCCAGGGAATGCAACACTGGCAGGTGGATCAGTAGGCAGAGATTGGGCAGTAGTGGTAGCAGCATGGTAACAGCGGTGTTAACCTGGCTGTTGGTTGGAGCTATGGTACCAGCAATGGTAATCCTGCACAAGTTGTTCTGGAGAATGCAACGGCTGGGAAAGAGAAAGTGTTGGGCATGTACTTCCAACCAGAAAGAACTGGAAGAACGCATGTTTGAAAATGGTACGGTGGGTTTTTAAGGTGGATGTTACATGCGTACTGGTGAGAGCAAGAGTGGAGACAGGGGCTGGAAGGGGGTGCTTCTCAGAACGCTCTAGGCTTTTTGCATGTGACTCCATGGTGCTGGCAGACCTGTATGTGGGGAGGCTGCATGCAACTTAATAGATGGGATGCAGACAGGTGGGCACACATTAGCCTGCATGGCAGGCTCTGCATGCTCCAGGACCCCGCCATGAGTGGGGGCTATGTGTCCGGTGGGAAGTGGCCATATGGCTGTTGGGGATGAACAGGCAGGTAGACACCCACCTGGTGAGGGCTACTGTCTCATTTGTTAACATGCTATGAGAACCTGAGATCAGAATTTTGAATTTGGAGGTTTGTTTCTGGAGCAGAAGAAATTAAAGTAAACCAAGTAGATTGTTTTATATAGTGCTATAACAACTGTTTGTTCTTTAGTATGAATCTGTCATTTCATGTATTACTAGAGTGATGACAAGCAAAGGAAAAATAGTTACAAGCTTTGCCTGCCTACATGCATGAACCTACTACTCATTCCCTCTCATTCTAATCTCCCATAAATATAGCATTCAAGAAAGAGAAGTACGTGCATTGGGAATGAATATTACAGAGGGGTGTGCAATTCTTTTTTGTTTTTTTTAATTACTGGAACCCGATTCGTTTTAGTAACTAACGCTACAAAAATGGATGAATAAGCAAAATGGATGAATACACAAAACAGATATGACAGCTCCATAGTGTGCCCCCACCCCTGCTTTTTAAAAAAAAATTGATCTGGGAACCCTATTTATAAATTACAGGGTGGTGGGGACACAGCTCAAATTTACCCCGGTCTACATTTGTATAGTGGATATTTTTTGTTTGTTTGAATAAACCTAATTTTTTCCCAACTCTGATTCCTAAATTTCAAAGCCCCTTATAAATAAATAAATAAATAAATAAATGTCTCTTTTATTTGTAGAAAAACAAACATGAACATATTGGAACAGGAGGACTCAGGACAAGTCAGGAAGACACACACAGAAAACACAAAGACTTCTTTAAAGGGTTACTTCATTGCTTAATGATTGACTTACAAATAGGAGAAACACAGTGAAACTGCTGGGTTGTTAGTAGATAACTGGCAGATTGTTTTTTGTCCCCAAGGCTTCTTTGAGGCAGATTTGCGAACAAGGCTAGAGATAAATATTTCAAGCCTTGTATTATGAAAATATTAAATATTAAAAGAGTTAGTAATTTATATGCTAGAATTTACCCATTTTAATCTTCCCCAAACCTTTCTAGAAACAGAGCACATCAGTATTAATTGTGTAGGCTGAGATATCAGAAACTAAAAGATGTGCCTTTAAAGGGGTATGATTTTGGACAAACCGCTACATTGAGATTTGCAAATCTGCCTGGGGGATTTGGACAACAGGAAGCGAATGGAGATGGTCAATTATGGAAATAAAAGTATTGAAATTTCACTTGTTAAAATTGATTTTACATGATTCTTTGACTCAGTTCTTGAATTGGCTGAGTCCTCATGAGTGGCCCCTAATACTACTTCCTTTCTCTCATTCTTCATTGGTCTTGTCTACTTACAGCCTTTGACAGTTATCCTATTTCTTACTAAGGGTATTTTAACAGTGCTTTTACACAAGCACCTCCCCCACCCATTACCCACACTCCTCCTACCTATGATACATGTTGTAGGGCACCCCTAGGGCACCACTACAGTTCTGCAACATGTATAGTGGGTGAATGGTGAGTGGGAGTGGGTGGGGAGGTGTGTGTCTAAAAACACCCTAAGTGCCTTCCATTATAACAGACTCACAATTTTACTTGGGATGTTTGGGCTGCCTTGGGTGAGAGAGGAGTCCATGCACTTCAGCACAGCTGTGACTTAACCAGACTTACCCTGGTTTGTGCCAATGCCTGCCTAGGTCTTGTCTGCTTGCAGGCTCTTGCATGGATGAAGGGCCAGTCAGCAGCTACCTAAAGAAGTGGGTGAGTGCTGGGACTGGAGCAGAGGAAGAGGGATGGCACCTGCCCTGGAACTCTCTTCCTATCAACTCTAGAGCGGCTTCCCAGCTCCCCCACACCATGGTGACCTGGGGAAGGCAAGGGGGTGACAGCTTGGAGCCTGGGAGTGGCAGTGCCTGCCTAGGATGGAAGTGCAATGTGGGGAATGGCAGTCTCAGTGGGTCTTTGACCAGAGTCTGTGGCACTCCTAAGCATTGCTCCTGACAAGCTTGCTTCTCAGGTTAGGACCTCAGAGTTAGCGACAGTGGCAGCAGAAGTGCCAATGGAAATTGCCCTGGCACTGTGCAGAGCCCAGAGTGATTGCAGCAGTGCCTGCTCTCTGATGATGCTGTGACAGGTTGGACTTAAATGGACCTTGCATTGTACCTTTGTCCTGGACCCAACAAAATCCAAGATTGGCTCTGAATATACTCTAGCATAGCCCCTTTGTGGTCAGCATTTGTATGTGTTTTTTTGTCATTTGTAAGTATACTCTAGGTATAAAGGTGTGATCTGTGCTCACATATTAAAGACAGCTGCCCACCGACCATGGTTATGCTGCACAACAGTACCTCCAGCTATGAATGAGGATTTGGCACTCACATAAGTCTAGCGTGACACTTTGACACACAACTTACGTGTACGCACCTGGACTGTTGTGCACCTTGTGTTCCTGAACTACTGAGGATTTTGCCCATAGTTATCACTAACATCTAATGGACACTGATACATTTATGGAAATAATTGTAAGGACCTGGATAAAAGGGGGAACTTGTGTTATAGTTCTAAATTAATTCTGCAAATGCAAGCTTGGAAATGCACATGATGTAGTACAAAGAAACCAATGAATGCGATAATTAATTCAACATGTCAAATAATGACATGATTACTCTTTCAGAAAATTAATATAAAAACAATATTACAGCAGGTATCTGCTCTATCTCCAAATAACAACTGTTGTGACAATCTTCCTACACACCTAGAAATACAGGGTCTCTGAATTCAAGGGAAGTATAAGCCTCACCTGATTTACTACAGGCACACATTCTCATAATCTGCACTATGTTGCAGGATAGAGCTGGTTTACTATGACCCTAAGTTGAAAACCGAGTCAAAAATATCAGATAGATGTAATTGCAGTGTAATGATGATGAAATTATCAATTAGTGGATGCAACAGGGACAATAATTTTGCATTGTATAATGCCCAGCAGCATCTCACGTCAACAAGGAGGCTACCCAATGAGCCTATTTCTGGAACTGATCACAAATCATTTCTGCATATGCAGATTAAACTATCCATATGGTTTACTAGGAGGGAGAAGGGAGGAGAGACAAGGGAAAGACAGGGATACATTTGTGAAACTGAAGTTGCATGTGCATTTGCTTAGTCGGTCATTGGCTACAGACAATCAGAAGGACATGCAAGGCTTCTGCTCTTTGTAGTGCCATAGCATTATGATTAACTATTTACTATGATGTATATAGCTTCAGTAAAGTGCCTGGTGTTTAACAGTCTTGATTAGAGATATATACCTGCCCCATGTGGCTTACAGTCTAGCAGGGAGAACAAGGGGAGACAAGGGAGAGACATGGTGTGGCAGGGCTAGGCCACAAGATGGCGCCTGCTATGAGATAAAACCTAAAATGGCCACCCACAGGAAGAGGAAGTAGGTGGGTGTGGCTACCAGCATAAAAGCAAGACAGCAGAGAAAGCAGTTTGCTCCTGACTGCGAAGGATGCATCTCCTGAGAGGCTGCCTGGAGAATTCCTGCAGGACGAAGACTTGCAATGTGAGTTAGGTTGGAAGGGTCTTTATGCAAATTGGCAAAGAGTTAGCCAGGAACTGTGGTTATGGGTAGGCTCTATTGATTGGACTATGGCGAGAGGCTTAGTGCCTGGCCTATGGACCATGAGGGCTGTAGCAAATAAACTGTGATTGAGCCGGACCCCTGAGTGGCAACCTTCTTGGATGCAGATCCTGCATACGCTTACCCCACGGTAAAGTGGGGCCCTGTTACACATGGATATGTTCATGAAGCTGTGAAGCTGCATATGCTTAGTTTGAAGAAAAGGATCATTAAGAATAACAGAGCATCAGTAAGCAAACCATAGAGGTGAGGAGCGAGGAAAAGTCTGACCGAAAAGGTAGGTTTTAGAAGGGAGGAGTTTGGGGCATGGGGTTGGGGGCAGCATGGGAGAAAGAGAGAAGAGGATTTAAAACAGACATGTGCCTCTGTCAAGCCATTCCTTGATGATTCACTGAGACCATCTATTTTCACTAACTATTGTGCAGGAAATGGGCTACATTCCAAAGAAGCTGCACAATAAACCAACAAAGTGAACTAGCAGCCTTTGGGCAGTCTGTACTCCCTATACTTTATGGGTTTGAGGCTATAGCAGAGTACTGATAGCTCATTTCAACTCCGAGAGAGATGGATGGGATTATTAGCAGGGCATTTGCTATCAAGATGCTGCACGTTTTGAACCCCTTATCCCACATCTCAGTCTCAAATAGCCCTAATCTGCTGTAATGGGGACATCTCTTTTCTAGAAGTTTTGAAGAGAAAGTTACGAAGACAGGATTGGCTGTGAGAGTTCTACAGTCGGTTGGGTGGCTGTCATTGACTGGGGTCTCAGAATGTTTGAATGGAACTGATGAAGTTGTTAAGATAATTGACAGCATATTTGTAAATATTGTTAATGGTGCCAGGGATTTACTTTATATTTTTGTATGTTTATGCAAGTCAAAATAAACATAGGCACTGTAGTATGATGCCATAGCTTTCTAATGCCAGTGCTACCCAGAAACACTGGTCAAAGATGGCCTGCCCCTTGGACCAGGAGGACATACTCGGGCCTGATGATAGGGGGACAAAATTCAGGGGGCCCAGGTTACAGTTAGGCTATGTGTTTTCTTATAACATTTGGGGTAGGGTCTGTGTGGTGCATAGGGATGAGTTGGGGAGTGGTGGGGGACAAAGGAAACCTTTGTCCCAGGGCCTGTGGTGGCTCTTGGCAGCCCTGGACATACTGTCTGTCTAGGGTGGCCGCATTGTGGGGATAGCACCTGATGACTCCTCAGTGTGGTTCCCAGAAGGCTAGACCTGCCCCCTTCCCCATGGCTTCTACAAAATTGCCTACCTCGCAACAGTCCCTATTCATGTCCCTCTGTGGGTACTCACTGAGTACCCAGTCACACTGTCCCTCCTGCAGCGGGGAGTCAAAATCCCTTTTTCGTGAGAGGGGAGGGACAAAAAGACCAGAAGTCAAGTTTCTTCTGATACCTCTTTCCTGGATATCTCCCAGGAAAAGCACTTGAGAAGACAATGGGAGATAATTCAAGTCAAGTTAAGTTTATTGCGGCCATCAGCCATTAACATGTACAAAACAAGCAAAAACAAATACACGAGAGAAGGACCTTGAAACAAGTACTGAGTACTGAATAATCCATCTATCTATGAAACGGGGTAGGGGAGGGGGGTAATACCACCCAATCGCCTATCCCCCACCCAGGGGCCCTCACTAGCAATTGCAATTGCTAAACAGTCAATCACTCCTAAACAAAATGATTGGCTGTACCTTCCAATCCATTCTATCCCCTGGGCCTATCAATCAAGGTTATTCATCTCATATTATAAACATTTTCAGTTATTTATAAGGCCAAGCCCTAACAAAAATAAAATATATATAAAAAAATAAAAACAAAAATACAATAAAGTAGAAAAGACCCACCAATTTGACAAGTTCATAAATGTAAATCATAAAACTATACCATCCTGAATAATGAAATTCAAACTTTCCATCTTCAAATCCTTTCAGGTGCCATGACTCAACAGGCTATTGCTCAGGGAATACTTAGATTGAAGGAATTGTTGGCGCAGTTTAAAGGCATGGATTAAAAAACTGGCAACACTCCTAGATATATCTGTACCCATGTCATTTAAAGCCAATTCTAGTTTACTAGCATCCGACCACCTCGAATATCTAGAAATAAGAGAATTTAGAAGGAGATCTGTTAGTTTGTTATATAAATGACAACTAAAAATAATATGATCTGAAGTTTCTATGTCCTGATAATCAAAAGGACAGAGTCTATTTAAAAAGGGGGTACATGATATCGACCCTTTAACAAATTTGTAGGCAGGGTGTTAAAACGGGCACACAACAACAGGTTCTTCCCGTACAGGGAGATTGCAGATTTCAAATAGTGGGCCATAATTCCAGGTTCCAGCATCCAAAGGAGAAAAGCGGTCATATGTGGGGAAGACCTCACCTTGGCAACTTCTAATTGCCTATCCATATCTATATGGCATTGTAATACCTTGGCCCTAATCACCAATAAGTCCTTACTCAGCAGGTAATCCATGGAGAACCCCATTTTAAGTAGGTGAGATTCCATAGAACTAAACCATTTGCTCTGGAACGGTTCCGCTAACAAGAACTTTACCAACCCCAAATCTTGAAAGCCCTGGAGCTTAAACCAAAATTTCAGGGCCATAGCCCAAGCAACAGAGGACCAGCTCCTCTGCCCAGTTTTTGCCCGTATTGCTGCCAAAGGGGTACCCCTCGGTGCCTTTGTAAGTTTTATCAAGAACTTAAATTGTACCCCGTCTAAGTTGGACAAAATTAACGGGGCCCATAGTTCTGCACCATATAAGAGCTG
>QEPC01015474.1:8900700-8962964 GCA_003113815.1 Sphenodon punctatus
GCTATAGGTAACCAGTGCAGAGTACGGAGCACAGGCAAATCCTGGCAAATCTCACTTCCTAGAGGGTTAGAAATTGACAAAAACTACTACTGCAATGAGTTTTAAATTAATATCTGCTCACATTGTTTCATTATGGCCTCTCTCATCTGGATGGAATTTGTGAGCTGTTTTCTGCTTCATCAACCTTGCCATTTGTGGCAATTATAATTACGTAAAGCGGCTGTTCCCTCCTTTTTCATGAGCCTAACTGCTGAAGGCTGAGATACTCCAGAGAAAGTTGCTTTTGGTCTCTATGAACGGATGAATATATCATTTATTTTTTGCTGAACAGATCTATCAAGAGGCTCTTGGACTTGAACAATGTAGTCGCATATTACACTCCACATTTCTTTAGAAGAGACAGTCGTTTGAAAATCAGGTACGCTAAGACAGTAAAAGGTATTTGAGCTAGTGAACTAATCAGAGCAGCAGAAGGGATAAAAGCAGGTTTATCAGTGATAGTACTTCTCTCCCGCACTCTACCTTTTAAGCTCTTGCTGGTATGTTACAGTCATTTCTGTACCCACCCACTTTTCTGGGCAGATACTCAGCTAATTAGCTTCAGCTTCCCTTGGGAAAGGATTTGACCTTTTCTTCTCTCAGAACATATTTTCACCCCTTAATCTGAATCTGCTGACAGAGCTTCAAATCGTGGAGTATATCAGACTAAATAACAAACCCCCTGGAAGTGATGGTAGTGCTCTATGATGAAGCTGGCTGGCCTTTTCACACTTTCTTGCATTTTCTCTTCTTAGTCTATAAACTTCTATTTGGATATATTAAAGATACATGCAGCTATATTTTAAAAGTAGCTGGTGACATTTGAGAAGGGGGAATTAAAACTGATACACAGAAGTGCCACTCAAAGCTAATTTACATCACTGGGCAAAGATCACGGTTCTACAGAATAAGTGTTGTTTACCCTGACAAACTTCCAGTGACATTCAGGCACCTGTGATATTCTACTTTCAAGATACACTCTGTGATTTGAAAACAAAGTGTGGCTCTTAGGGTGGCCAGATATGCCAATTGTAGAGGACACTTATGAGAAATACAGGTTGCAGAGCTGCATTGGAGCCAATGCAGCCCTGCAACGTGTATTTATCATAGGTGTCCTCTAAAACTACAACACACTTTACGTGGGGCTACTCTTGGTAACGACTCGGAGACTGCAGTTGGTGCAGAACGCAGTGGCCTGTCTTCTGGTGGGGACAGGTCGCTGGGAGCACATAATACTGGTGCTCCGTCCTCTGCACTGGCTGCCTGGGTCCGATTCAAGGTGTTGGTTATTATCTTTAAAGCCCTACAAGCTTGAGCCCTGCTTACCTGCAGGACTGTCTCACCCCTCGTGTCCTGGATTAGCCCCTGCGGTCGACCAGGGATGCCTGCTTGGAGGTCCCCCAGGTTTCCCGGTGGGCCTGGCCGTGCTGCGGTTATGGAACTCCCTCCCGGTAGAAGTTCGTTGCTCTCAGGATCTTCCCTCCTTCCATCGACAGTGTAAAACCTGGTTATTTCACCAGGCTTTTGGTGAGGGGAGTGGGTAATGGGTGGGTTTTTAGCTGTATGTATGGTGTCTTTTTAGCAGGTCCATTATTGAGTTCTTATTGATATTTTATGTGTATGTTGTTTTATATTTTTATATTTTATATCATTTTATTTTTCACTTCCCCGAGCTGCCTGTAGGCAGGAGGGGGCAGTATAAAAATGCTGGCATAAATAAAAATAAATAAAATTTGCATATCTGTCCACCCTTGTGGCTTTGTATATTAGGATTACTTGGCTCCACTACCATTAATTCAAAAGGATATTTATATTTTTTCCTAAATCTTATTGGGATGCCTATAATGCCATCGTGCCTTCAAACTTCTATGGCAATCTGCTCACCTTTGAAACTAGTGTAATCCCTTTGTGCAAAAAAACCCCCAAACCAAACAAAACCAACCAACCAACCAAACAAAAAAATACAACCTTCTGGTACTTTCCTCTTTCTTTTCAGCCCTTTGCCCTATCTAAAGATCTTTTTCTTTCTCATGTATGTTGTTAGGAGGTTTTTCAAGAGATGGCTATGAAACACAGATGAAAACTGACATGACGCTAACCACCCTTTAACCATCCTTGGTGGTTTTTTATGCATGTTTCAGGGCTGCATAGGGCACCAATACAGCCCTGCAACATGCATAAATAACCACCAAGGGTGGTTAAAGGGTGGTTAGCGGCATGTCTGTTTTCACCCACAATCAAACAAATAGGCAGTGAAGAAGTCAGACCACTAAAGAAAAAGAGTAGAATCCTGGCTTCAATTACATCACAATGGCTTAAAAGTAGTCATGATTGCACCCAAAGTAACCAACACTTTTAAATTAGCCCAAAGATTATACCAGCGTTTGCATTTTGATTTTCTGCAGGTACCATCTTAAGCCCTCTGAAGTCAATGGGATTTGTCACAGCAGAGGATGCCTTTTCTAAAAATATGCATGTCCAATATCTCAACTTCTGGCAATGAAATATATGCTTGCATATTGTAACATGCATGGGGACCCATCAAAATGTGTCAGGAGGATGTTCATTGAAACTTTGTCTGTTCATGCTGGTACTATTAGACCCAACCCCATCAGGCACAGAAATAATGATAAAGGTAGCAGGTAACCATCACTCTGCTGGGATGTTTTACCTACATGTTAAAGTTTCAGGAGGGTGATTTTATTTGGAGTGCACAAGCTATCCTTGTTCTGATCTAGAAGCATTTCTGTGGGAGGAGGAAGAAAGTACTTCATAAATGCATTTAAATCATATTAGTCTTTGATCTGTTATTTATGAAAGTTTGTGTGATGTTATAGATTTACTGCCATACTAATGTTGCTCTAAAAGGCAGCTATGTCAAAGTTACAGAGATTAACACACAATAGACAATTGGCATTAGCATATATGGGTTGGTGTATCTGTTGCCATATCTGTGTATAAGATTCTGAAAATTACAGTATTCAGTTTTCTAAACAAGAAATGGTTCTGTGTATGGTTAGGGTATTTGTGGGTAACCCAGCTTTTGAGCTGTTTTACAGTGAGTTCTTTTCAGGAGGGGAAGTTAGATCATATACGGCGGATGGAAATGGAGGTGCATAGCTTTGTTCTGAACAACTCTGTAATGCCACAATGGGAGCATTAAGAACAAATGCCAGACCAATCCTGATTGCGCTGCACTCACAACTCCCATTTAAGCATATTGCCAACAACCATTTCCAGGAATGCAAGGCATAGTCACCTATAACGTTTGAAGGAGAGAGCAAGGGAAAAGCCAATGTTCAGTGGTTTCATACTAACGTATTGTTGTCCGCTTCTTCCAAACAAATAGGATTTTAATGGCTAAATATTGTAAAGTGGCAAGGTTGAGCACTTCTTTTGCAGGAATAAAGCTTCCCTCTTATATAGGGCCCATTCACACCATAACTGCAACACAGGGTGCTTTTAAATGAGCAAATCTTGGTGGGGGGGTGGGGGTCTGTGGCGGAGCACCCATGCATGTAGGATGAGTGGGAAGTGATTCTAAGGGCTCCCAGGGTGGCCATCATGGCCATGCAGGCAGCCTCCACACACTCCCACTACCATGGACCGACCCTGCAAACAACTTACACGGGCAGCCTACGAAGTCCCACCCAGCTGCTCGCCTGCTGCCATGACACACAGTCCTAGATGCCAAGAAAACATGCTGCTGCAGCAGCCAGTGACCCCTTCCTGCCCAGGAGCCAGTGCAGCTGCTGGTAGACCCAGGTAACAGCGGCGGAGCATACTGGGTGGGATATGCAGGAAGCTGCTCTCCTCCATGGTGTTGGCTCTTCTCCGGTGCATTGCAAGAAGGGTTTGGTGTGCCTTGAGCCACCATGCTGGTGTATTTTGTGTGCATGTCCTTTAAGAGCTCCCTAGAGAGAGCCTGGCAGGGCTGTGGGTGGGACCAGGGAGGCGATTGGCTGTGGACCAGTCTGCTGACGTGGGTGGGTGGTGCCCAGTTCCTATGGGTGCGTGCCTCAACATACTTTATTGGCTTACCCCACATGGCACACTCCAGCTTTTTCGGCAGTGCCCCATGATTGACCATGAGTGGGTGTTGTGTGGCTCACAGGTGTGCGTCTCCCCAGGCACCACCTTCAAACAAGCAGTTGGAGGAGTGGTTAATGCATGGCCATGCGTGGAAGCATCTCCTTGAAAAACACCCACAGTAGAGCGTAGCGATAATAAGTGCAGCTGCATTGAGGCCTACAAGCCTGGGGGCCCACAATACATGTAGAATGCATGTGTATCACATGTGGGGTAGATACAAGATGAGGGAGCCCATTTCACCTTCTGCACTTTGGCCCATTCCAGTTTAGCTACGTGACACCACTGCAGTAGAGGTCTTCTGTGAAGAGTTTTCCTACAGAATCAATTCAGAACAACCTGATCCAATTTGGGGAACTTTTCTGCTGCTGTACTACTGGATGGTGTAGCAGTTTAGGTGTCACAACAACCCTACTGTAACCCCTTCCAAGAGGTAAGCACTAGCTGCTTTCATGTTTTGGGGATGATTCCTGCCCCTGTGAAAGAGTGCCATGCCATGTCTACAGGATGCTGCCCTTCCTACTACTATGGAAATCTCTTTTGGTTTGTCTACCAGATCCCACTTGAGCGCCTCCAGATTCTTCTTCACAGAACCTGTAGCATGTTACCCACTTATGCCAACCACTGTGGAGCAAATAGGAAAGTACCTGGGACTGCTAGAGTAGTATCTGCAAAACTCACACTATTAGCAGACTAGGCAGCAAATCATAGACACATGACATTTGTGCAGGTGCCCCCGTTTACATAAAACCCAAACACATCTGTGGATAAAAGAGTAGAATCCATCTCTTTCTTTCTTAGGGAGACCATTACTCCCAAGTAGTTTTTGGCAAGCATTTTTTTTTGTCTTTGAGACTCCATTTTGAGACTTAAATATAATCATGTGCCTCCAGACAGCAACAAAGACATGCAAGAAGTATTCATTATCAATATAGATTGTGATCTCATCTGTAGATGGCACAACCCCCGGTTTGGGAATCTCTGAGCGCATTCCCATATACATTTAAAATGCTGCTTTTCCAAAATGCAGTCAATTTCAAAATGCACTTAATTTCTGACTTGCCTGACGAAGGATCCTGTGAGGTCCGAAAGCTTGCAAACCTCCACCAACCTAACTTGGTCCAATAAAAGATATCTCTACACTACTTTGTCTCTACGACCTATTTTAGGGACCAACACGGCAAACACACTCTCTCTGTAACCCATGCACTATTCACATTTGGTTTATTTAAGCACATTTTGAAATTGACTGCATTTAGGAAGCAGCATTTTCACTACACAGCGCCCCGTTTCCCCGGCTCCCGGAGAGGGGAGAGGAGCGGAGCCAGAGCCGGGGAAATGAGGTGCCATGTAACTGATGTAACTGACTAGGCTAGTCAGTATCATGTCAGTTACACAGCACCTCTAGGCTCCCGGAGAGGGGAGAGGAGCTGAGCCGAGAGCTGGGGGAAGCGAAGCGCTGTGTACCGACATTCCGACAAGAGGATTTATGCGGGTCAGTTCAAATGCGTGCTTGTAAAGGTATCTTTTGGCTGCCCTTCAATGCGCTTGAAAAACAAATGTTAGAACTGCAAAATAAGTGCATGGAGTCTTTCCCACATCATTCTAATATGCGGGGGAAAGAAAAAAGCGCTGATTTAATGTACGTCGAAATGTGCTCAAAGTCCTAAAGGATAACTTTCAGTGAGCTGAGAGGATGAGCTGCCAGTCTCTTTGTAAGGGGGAATGGGACTTTCAATCTCTAGTGTAGGTTTCAAATATAAAGTTGGATTACCATACATGTATTATTATTCACACTTTCTCTGGTGCATAATTGTATTCATTACAAGATTTAACATTTACAATTATCTTCCTGCACTTTATTAAGTGCATCACTATAAAATATTTCCTTTCATCTATTTAAATCAATTCCATCCAAACTCAGGGAGTGCCCACTCTAATTTATAGGTCAGTAAATCCCATATCTGTGCCAGGATAAAACACCAGAGAAGCTCTCAAAGCTTGTGGCTTATGGTGTTACTTTTTCTCACCGTTCCCACTTACTCATGTCTCTTGAGAGCTTTATGTTTCCTGGCAGTAAGTGCCAAGTGAATAAGCAACTAGCTCCTTTAATGCCACTGCATTGCTCCAAATGCTATTTAGCTTCTGTTTTCTCTCTAGAGAAAACTGTGGAAACATGGACTACTGAAAATGTGCTGGCAGAATAGCAGCAGTTTTGCAGGATACAATAGAGTAACTGATTCCAAATAAGCCTGTCTCTGTTTTGTCATGAGGTCATTGCTATTGATTTTCATCTTTTAAACTTTCAACTTTTAAACTTTAAATAGTAATTCCAATAACATTAAAGAATCTCCTCTAAGGAAAGATGGGCTATATTTTTCTGCTGAAGCAGTAGAAAATGTACGAAGGCAAACAACTGCCACTGTCCACTTTCTGATACAGTCTTATACAGTCTTAACTCTTGCAGCAAATGCCCAGAAAAACATCATCCTAAGGAAAACCAAACATATAGCTTACGTACAGCTTTGCAGGCAGCAATTCCCTAGGTGGCCCTTGTTGACACACCCCGGAAGAAGACATGGAGACATATTGGAATTTAAAGGCCACACTCTTTAATCCAATTCAGTAGAATTCAAATCGGTTATCTGGAGAGGGGACCTTCCCCATTCTGAGTGCAGTAACATAGGGGTGTGCATGTAGTTTTCATTATTACAATAACAATAATGAAAATTGTTGTTTTTGTTATTGCAATAACAAAAACGACAATCTAGAATAATGACAGCGATAATGAAAATGACAATGTTGTTATTGTCATTATTATTGGTGCTGTGCAGTTGAGTTTTGGAGGGAAAATGTGGAGAGGGGAGGAGGGAGCAGCCATCTTGGAGCCCTAAACAGGGTTGAACTCATGAACTGTGCCTGTGTTGGGAGGGGCGAGCAGCTCAGCAGTATCTGATGGAGGTATTGCTGGCCAATGAGCAGCGCAAGCAGGCTCCAGCAGTCTCATGGCACTTTGTGATTGCTCAATGCCTGCTGCCTCCCACAACCAATCAAGGGGGCTCGGAGAGGGGGTGGGCGGCACTGCAACCCTTTAGACTGCAGAACTGGGCTTTTTTTTCTCTGTTCTGTGAGAGCTCTGCTGTCAGGTTGGGTTTTACAGAACTGTGGTGCTTGCACACAAAAATTCCTCCCTAGCCCTCATTGTTTTACCAATACTTTTCCTTTCTCGTATATCCTACATTTTACCTTCTCCCTTTCCCTGGCCTTCTCCCCCCTGTATATTATATAGAGATAGGTAGTATAGATTAGATATAGATATATATTATAGACATTTAGACGAGAATAGTCATATAGATAATTAGATAATAGTTTTCCTTTCCCCTGTCTCCCTTAGATTTAGATAGATATTAGTTGTGTACATATATATGGAGATATTAGATAGTATAGATATATAGAGAGATTAGATAGTACATAGGTATTTAGGCTAGTCTGTTTTATTATATATATTAGGATTATAGGATAGGTTAGGTTTAGGTTAGGTTTTGTATTATAGTATATAGTACTATAGTATATAGTAATACTATACTATATACTATAGTATATATACTAGTATAGAAAGGAAAGGACTTCAGCCTCTGGGGCAGGTGGCCCTGGTAGAGGCTTTGGGTGTGGATGTGCGTATGAGGGAGTTGGCAAGCCCGCTGCCACTTCTGCCACTGGTGGCAGTCCAATGCCCAAGCTGAAGAGACCTGATTTTTTCAACTCAAGGCGGCAGGTCTTATCAGGGGAACATGCAGCAGCAGAGATGTTGGGAGTGGCATTTGTGGTAGGCAGGGAGCCCCAGCCTTCCACTAGTATCAGTGGCACTGGAGGATGGAGCCAAGGGCAAGGGGTGTGTGTGCAGCAGCAGCACAACACACCCCCCCCCCCGAAGCACCAGCAGCAGCTGGCACTGCCAGCAGTGATTTTTCACTGGGGGCAGCTGCAGATATGGGGAGCCATAGTAATGATGGTGCTGGGAGCAGCAATGATAATGATGTGGGTGCTGTTGCTGGGAGTGATGCAGAGGCACCCACCTCTCCTGGGTAGGCTTCTCCCTCTGGCACCCCTCACCCCCAGGGATTTGAAGGATTTGGGGGAGGCGGTATTTGAAGGCATCCTTCCCCACCTTGGCAGCGGCAGCCCAGACTTGTTATTCTCCTCCCATGCTTCACCAAATAGCAGCAGGGTATCCTCTCCTCCCACGCTGCAAGGTAGCAGCAGCAGCAGGTCCCATCTCAACCCCCCTGGCAGCAGCAGCAGCAGCAGCATCAGCAGCAGGTCACAATGGAGGATCTGGGGTTTGGGCAGTTGGGGGCATGGCAGAGTGCATCATTTAGCAGCAATCAAGATCACCAGGCAGGTGGGGGAGATGATCACCCTGGATGACCAGACATTTAGCATTGGTGAGGACTAGGGATTCTGCCAGCTGCTGGCAATGTTGGCACCCCAGTACCAGCTTCCCTCATGCACTACCTTCATCAGGCAGCTAGGGACTGGGTGAGGGAGCAACTGGCCAGGGAACGTGGGGCAGTTTCATCACAGACATTCCGAGCAGCCGAAATGCACAACATGCCTACCTGGCCCTGACGGCTCACTGGTGGCAGCTGCAGGTGTCTGGAGGAGGAGCAACAGGCGGCAGGGGCGAGGGGGCAGGGTACAGGTGGTGGGTACTTCACGCTCAGGTCTTTGATGAGAGCCACACTGCTGTCAACATAAGGTGAGTCTTGGACACCATGGTGGAGGGGTGGCTAACAGAAGAAGCCCCATTCGCCAGGGGGTTCGTGGTAACCGATAATGCTGTGAACACGAAGAGGGCAGTGCAGGAAGGTGGGATCCAGCACATCCCCTGCGCTGCCGACACCCTTCAGCTGGTGGTGAGGGATGCCCTGGACCTGGGGGAGAAGGCAGCAGAGCACAGCAGCAACCCCCTTACCCTGTTAATCAAGAAGGGCAGGAAGATTACAGGGTACTTTAACAAGAGCGTGAAGGGTGGTCACCTCTTGAGGGAGAAGCAGGTGGAGCTGAGGGCGCAGGAGCACTGCCTCATACAGGATGTCAGCATCAGGTGGAACTCCATCTATAGCATGATGGAGCATCTGGTAGAGCAGAGGCGGGTCTTGGATGAGGTAGCCTCAGAGGGGGAGATTGGGGTGGAAAGGCCACTAGGGCAGGAGGAGTGGAAAATGATGGCCCAGGCCATGCATGTCCTTAAGTCCTTGAAGGACATGATAGAGAGCCTGAGTGCAGCGATGGCTACCCTGAGCCAGGTAACCCCCCTCATCTGAAGTCTCATCAGGAGGATGGAAGGCTTCCTGAGGGACTAAGGCGGGGGCGGGGTGAGGAGTGGGAGCTTGTACCAGAAGTGGTGGCCCTGGTACAAAAGCTGAAGGAGGGGTTGATCAGGTGGCTTGACTCTCTTATCCATAAGGAGGTATATGTACTCTCCACCATGCTGGACCCTAGGATGAAGGCGAGTGTGGCAGCTCGCATGGCAGACTTCGTCCTGAGGAAGCATATTCTTGTGGAGAGGGTGCAGGCAGTCGAGAGAGTCGAGTGGCAGCAGCAGCAGGGCAGCCAGGAGGAGCAAAGCAGGAGCAGGAGGGCAGAGATCACCCCCAACAGCAGCAGCAGCAGCAGCAGCAGCTCCTTGGCCATCACCCATACTGAGTGGACCACCCCAGGGCAGGCAGCATTAGCAAATGCAATTGGGAGGAGGTTGGCAGCAGCAGCAGGCAGAGGGAGCAGGAGCCTGACACTGTGGAGTGGGCAGTGGCAAAATATCTCAAGGAGCCAGTGGTGGATTCCCAGCAGCGATCCCCTTCTGTACTGGGCAGAGAAGGGGAAAATATGGCAGGCTCTGACCAGGGTGGCACAGGAACTAATGTCCTTGTCGTGTTGTGCCTTGGTTTCCCCAAAAGGAATTTGCGCTTAGTGGTCCAGGCCTGACATGATCTGGCCTGGATATAGGGCGCTCTTTTCCAATATGTGGAATTCGAGTTTACACTTTGTCTTTATTATACTTTGCTGAACTTACTGGCTTATTAGCAATTTACTTATATAAATGAAACTATGAGACTTATGAATATTATAAAATATGAAGCAATAGTTTACTTAAGTTCAGATAAAGACATAGTACAAAAGAAACTGTTAGTTAAAAGTACATGACTTAGAGCATATGTTATATCTTATAGATGTTAAGATCTTTGACTTTGTAACAGAGCTGTTCTCTGAGCAGAAATGTCTTTCTAAGTATTATTGCTATGGTTGACTCAGTGCATCATATAGGATATAACATATTACCCAGTCCTTTACCTGATTCTGTCATATGAAAGATGAGAAAAGCTTCAGGAAAGGAAGCTTTCTGAAAAATCCATCTTTCCTCTCTCTTCTTATAGAATGAAAGATGCTTGGAGGTCAGCTAAAAATGACGTCAGGTCAAGACTGCTGACAGGGAGGTTTTTTTCTCAAAATACATAGTAAGAAGCCTGTTGATACATACTAAACAGGTTGCTATCATATAAGATAGGGTTAACAATGAGTAAACTCCAAACAAACAAGGCCTCTTCCTGCCCTGCTTGAGAGTCACGTATCTTGACTCTAGTCAACAGAAACTGTTAATTTCATTAAGAGACAGACTTGATTATATCATCTCTTCCAGTATACAGGCTGATTTTCCAGTATCTGGTCAAGAGTTCAGTAGAAAGGTCACTATAGGACAGCTCTTTTAAGAAGTCATCATATAGAGAGGCTAATTCTCATTTCCAATATTTTGAAACACAGATGGTAAAACATATATGCCTATATACAGGATACATGACATCCTGTCCACCAACCAGCGTGCCCAGCGAATGGGTGTTTTCGGCGGCAGGGGACAATGTGAGTTCCCACCGTTCAAGGCTGGGTGTTGGGTTGGTAGAGCAGGTCCTGTTCCTGAAGGTCAACCTGCCACTGCTGGGTTTCCCTGACCTGGCCATGGACCCATAGTGAGGTGGGGGCACACTTGGGGGAGAGAGAGAGAGAAAGAGGGGCTCCCCGCTAATAGAAGGAGAGAGAGAGGGAGACACGCTCCTGCCCCTGCTGTCACCCGCCGTACATGACCAGAGAGAGACAGAGAGGCTCCCCGCTGCTAGAACGAGAGTGAGAGAGAGACAGAGAGGCTCCCCACTGCTAGAACAAGAGAGAGACAGAGAGAGACATAGATGCTCCCCGCTGCTACAATGAGAGAGACAGATAGGCACCCTGCTGGTAGAATGAGAGAAAGAGACAGAGAGAGACAGAGCAGCTCTCCACTGCTAGAATGAGAGACAGAGAGGCTCCCCGCTGCTAGAACGAGAAAGAGAGAGAAACAGAAAGGCTCCCCCATGCTAGAACGACAGAGAGACAGAGAGAGACAGAGAAGTTCCCCACTACTAGAACAAGAGACAGAGAGGAGCTGGGGAGAGAGAGAGGTGCATCCTGTTCAAGCTGCCACCTGCCAGAACCAGAGAGAGAGTTCATCTGAGCTCATGGTCAATGCCCAGATCCAGCAGCAAATCCACCAGAATGAGATAGTGGATTCCCTGTCAATTACCATTGACGGGGTCTCCATCCTCCCTGTCCCCCAAACTTGCAGCTTGGGCTTCATCTTTGACTCACACCTTACCTTCAAACCCTACATTGACTCCGTGGCCAAATCCTGCCGCTTCTCCCTCCACAACATTGCCAAGATCCACCCTTTTCTGTCCGTCTCCTCTGCCAAAACTCTCATCCACGCCCTTGTCATCTCACGCCTTGACTACTGTAACCTCCTCGCTGGCCTTCCCCGCTCCCACCTTTCTTCCCTCATCTCTGTTCAAAACTCTGCTGCCAGGATCATCCACCTAGCCCGTCGCTTTGACCATGTGCAGCCTCTCCTCTCCTCTCTCCGCTGGCTCCTTCTTCCTGAGCGTATTCTGCACAAGCTCCTTGTATTCACCTACAAAGCCCTTCACAACCTCGCTCCCCCCACCTCTCTGCCCTGATCTCCCTCTGAACCCCTGCTCGAGCACTCCACTCCTCTTCCATCCTCTCCCTCACCCTCCCATGCCTCCCCTGCTCCCCCAACCGCCTTTGTCCCTTCTCCCTCGCTGCCCCGCACGCCTGGAACTCCCTCCCTGCCCACATTTGCCTTTCCCCCTCCCTTTGTACCTTCAAATCCCTCCTCAAAACCCACCTCTTCCGCTCTGCCCTTCCTAACTCCTGCTAGGCATCCTCACCCAGGTTTATCCCCCACCTGTTATCTGCAAACTTTGAACATACTGAAACCAAGCCAAGAACTGGTACCTGAGGTCTCGCAGCCTCATGAATGTTGCATCCCTTGTCTCTCCCTCTGTTCCCCCTTCCCTGTATCCCCTCCCCCTGTCTTTAGATTGTAAGTCCTTGGGCAGGAACCGTGTCTATTTTATTTTTTGTAAAGCGCTGGGTACATCACTAGCACTGTATAAATACTTATAATAAAATAATAATAATAAATAATAAATTAATAATGTGCCTGTGTGCCTGCCTCCCTGCACCACCACCTATCGCAATGATTGAATGAAGTGTGCCCAAATCACGCACTAATTAATAATTATCTCTCTCTTTCTCCTATGCCCTGCTCTCTATGAGGCAATCAGTTGGGGGGCTTCCCAAGGCTCCCCTCTCTGATACCCCACCACTCGGGGGCTTCCAAATGACTACCACCAACAGCAAGTGAAACCAGTATCCAAGTATCATATGTCACCTCAGCTTCCCAAGGCAACCCCCCATGGGGTGATCTATTTGTGACCTGAAGAAGACGCCCCGCCACTTGAGGGCTTCCCAGAATAATATTTTGCAATTGCAATTTTAAAATAATTATAGGAGTGTGAATATTGACATTAATATTAATCAAGAATTTTTCAATGTGTGTGCATGTACTTGTGGTTGGAACAGGACAGAGATGTAATTGTTCTTAAAATGCCACATTCCAGTAAATAAATTCCTTTGATAAATCCAAGAATGCCTTGTTGAACCTCCATTCATGAAAATATACTCTATTTCATTGGCACACTCTTTCCCCAGGTCACACAGGGTGCATTGAAACAAGAGTGCATCTGTCAAATAAATGGAGTCCCTCCCAATTAATCATGGGCATCAGAAGATGGCATGGGGAAAGGTATGCCCTTGTATTTCCTTGGATTTGGGTGGCCATGCCTGTTTGGAGCTCTGTGACATCACAATTCTCCTTAAAGTGAGTGGCCACGTCAGAAAGGGGCAGGGCAAAGGGGCTTTCCTGATCCTTTTCAACATGATTGCACCACCTTGGGTGTGTCGTGGCATAATGACACTGCAGGGCTGGGGTCATGTCGGAAACAGGTTGGGAGAGACTACTTTTCCCAAAGTGCCCCCCCCCCGCCCACTAGAAAACGTTCTGCCAGTGCTCCTGCAACCAGTAGAAGGTTTCTGAGTCTGACTTCCTGTTATCAGAAGTTTCTCCAGAGGCTTGCCAACCTCAGAACAACCCTTGTATCAGTTTATGCTAAAGACATAGTGTTTCAGCTGGACTGATGCCTTTTATCAAACAAAGGGTGAAAACAGATGTGTGGGTGGCATGGCAGTTCCCCAGCCTGGCCTGGGGTGGGAAACAGTGGCTGGCACTCTTCAGGTTGGTGGGTACAAATATGCCTGTGACCTGTGCAGCTGGAGAGCCATTCCACACCCCTCCCCCATCCCACGTAGGGCAGGGGAAGACAACAAACGTGGGCAGCTCATCCGCCTCTGCCTTGCCCTATCCCCACCATGATGAGCAGCCATGGCATCTAGCCATGGTGTCCCCTGCCCTGTGGCGGGGGTGGCAAAGATGAACAGACACGTTGGCCTGCCATGGCCCGCGTTGGCCTGCAAGGGTGGCCTTGGCCCAGAATGAGCGCTCGGGATCATCTGGAGGATTCACTGCAGGCCAGCTGCCTACCCATCCCGGGGCAGTAGTGAGCCAGTGGGGAAACAAACATGTGGTGAGTCCTGGACCAGAGCAGACCGGCGTCACGTCTGCTTTCACCCAGTCTTTGCTTTTCACCACATGTTGCCCTAGATACTCATGCAAATAATGTGGGAGAAAGAGCTGTATTGTTGAAGATTAACCCTAATGGTGAAGACGTTGTAGACAGATCCAGCCAGGATCCTTTCAAATATAGCAGGTAATTCTTGTATCGTTGACTGATTAAAATGGTTGTTAATAAGAAAATTCCTCTGACAGATTGACATCAGTGGATGGAGAGAAATCTACTTTCCCAGTATTCAGAACCACATAGGTCCATGTAAATATGTTTTTTAAATGTACTAGTCAAGGTCATACACATTTTCTTATCCAAGGATTTTAATGGGAGTGAGGTGAATGGTTAAGACAAAGAGATACATCATTTGAAAGCAGCACCTGAGAGAAGCAGTGTGCTTGGAGATCTAACAGACACCAACTGTGTCTTGCTGGGATCCTAACTGGACATGTATGTAAATTTTTCTAGCCCACCCATCTTTACTAAAGAGAGGCAGTAACAAGGTGTGGCAGCAGAGCAGAGGCTCATGTGGATACTGGCCCTTTAGCAGGGCAGCTCTGAGCCTCGGGGGCATACCTGGGTTGGGCATGGTCAAGCCAGGCCAAAAAGGAAAAGCCCCTGGATGGCTCAGTTTGAGGGAGAACAGGGCTGCGAGCAGAGATGTGAAGCTGAAAGCAAGGGAACGCCTTTGAGGGGGACTTATAGAAGGGAGAACCAGGATCTGTGATTTTGAGCTGAGAGCCAGGAAGATTGAGATGAGCAGGGAGCTCTGAATGCATGGACTATTTGGTGAGAGACTGAATTGTAAACTTGTACATATATAGTGGAGGAACTGTGCATGGTAAATAAATGAATGCTTGAGCTAATTCCTAGTATGGACCTGGCTACTTGTTGGGTTTGTTTGATCCTAAAGGGAAACACCTGGGCCAAGATCCACCCTGTTACACAAGGACTGTGTATATCATCTCTCTTGGGAGTTACTCATTTCTGTCCCAACTAGGAATTAGACCAGTCAAAAAGACCAGATTTCCTTTTCCTCTGAGAGACTAGGAGAGAATTCAATAATTGTGAAGAAAGCTATACACCTTCATCTTGGGAGGCTAAAGTATTTGATGTGCCCCAAATCGACAAACATATTGTTACATAGATATGGCACATATTACCCAAATGGATGTATTAATTAAAGCAAAGATAATTTATGGTTTTAATGATAGTCATGAAAAGCTGTAGCCAATTTAATTTATGAGGTGATCTCATTCCTGTGTGAATTATAACTTTTAATGTGAAAATTAGCCAGTTTAAATAAGACCTGCTGGCTGGACGCATGTTTCTATAGCTCCTACCAGATAAGTGGCAGTTTTAATATATGTTTTTAATTAAAAATCTAATTTGGAACTTTTATTGCTCTGTTAATCTCCCTAAATGAAATGTAGCTCCATGCAGATTCTTTACTCATTTCCATAACTCCCTTTGTGGCATACTGCTGCGTAAAACTCAGTGGGGCCACATAGCTTCCTTCCTTCCTTCCTTCCTATGGAACTTACAGCAGTCTTAAGGCTGCTCCGAGTTGTACTTCCTGTATCAGAGGCGGGGAAAGGGCTAGTGTGGCAGGGAGCAGCATGAATAGGTTGCTATACCTTTAAGAGGGACAGAGTGGGCCCAGAGCCATGCCCACTCTGGAGGTATAAAGCTGAGCAAACAGGAAGTAGAGAGAAGTCTTTCAGATCTCAAAGAGGCAACATCTGTGCTAGGGAGTTGAGGCCTGACTGTGAACAAGAAGTCTGATTGGAGAGAAGCCTGGAGAGTATCATAGACTATGTTAACTGGCCAGAGGTGTGTTGCCTGGCTTGCTAAAGGAACTGTTGTATGTCTATGAATAAGTGTGATTCTAATTCCTGTGTGATAAGCTAATTCCTATGAGTGACTGTATTGATGGTGTGGATCCTGTGAGTACTCAGGCCCTGCCACTACAGTTGGTGGAGAATGTGGGCAAACCCCAACGTCGGCTGTCATGCCATCAGAGAAGGGGGTTTCTGAACCCAGAGCAGGGGACCTGCCAGAGGAAGGAAGGTTGTACCTGGAGAGGGAGGATTGTGATGTACAGGAGAGGAGAGACAAAGCAAAGACAAAGAGCTTGCCCAAGGATGGAGGTTTGAGCTGGGCTAGAGTCAGGAGATTCGCCCCAACTAAGCACCAGAATGTGAATACCCAGAGGAATAAAAATGGCCACCGTAAGACTATACACAACATGGCGCCAGCTGGTGATTGTGTGGAACAGCAGAAAACCCAAGCTGAGACAACAGGAGCAGAGTGCCCAAGCAGCTTGGAAACCGAGGGAATTGCAGCAGAAACAACAGAAGGGTAAGTACTGGGAACCTTTTGGGGGGAGGTACCGAGCAGAAATGTTATAGCTGTGGCCAAAGAGGACATTTTTTGGAGGACCTGCCCAAAGCAGTGGTAAGGCCAGAGCAATGGAAAAACTCTGGGGAATCAGAGAAGGAATTTGTTTGGGCAGTGTGGACAATGAAGTAATGACTGATTTATGTAAATACTGTGGAGGGGACAGGAATTCCTAGTAAGCAGGAAAAGACATTGAGAAGTAAGCCAAGCAGGATTGGGGTTACATGGAGAACAAAACAGAGCCTGGGAGCAAGAGGAAGCCCTAATTACAGGGAACTGAGATGTTGCGACTGTAATGACCAAGGGCATGAAAAGAGACCCAGGGCATGAAATAGAGACACCTGGGGAGTAACCAGACAGGAAAGAAGGTGCAGGAATTGCAACAGAATAGGACACCTGAGGAGAAATTGTCCTTTCCTGAAAAGAACTAGAACCTTACTAAGAAGAAGCTGAGAAAGTAAGTCAGTGAAAGGAAAGAGAGAGAGTCGCACAAACAGGCCAAACAGCTCAAGGGATAGCTGTAGTGTTGAGCAATAAAAGAGGCATTGTGAAATCTGAAGAACCGCTAAAAAGAACTGATGTGGTTGAGAAGTTGGATAGATCAAGGGGGCATAGAAGAGCCAGGCCCATATGAGTGAGAGTATGAGGAGATAAGGACAGATTATGAGGACCTTGTAAAGAACCTAAGCCCAGCAGTGTGGGTAGATGGTTACCCAAGGAACTCTGACTATGAAGACCCTAAGAATTGGACTACAGAACAAGATGAGGAATTTATAAAAGATACACAAGGAAAATGAGGTCAGGTACAGAGATAATGTGGGAGGATCTTGCAAAAGATAGGAGCATAGCATCTCCCTTAGACCCACCAGTGCCAGCAGAAGAGGTAGAAGATGTAGAGATGCCTCTTCTAGAATCAGAGGAGGAAGGCTCTTTTACATCTCATGTGGAGATTAAATTAGCTGAAACTGAGGAAATAGAGGTGGTACCAAGGAAACGGCAGGCTAGATGCTTAATGGTAGTAAGTTACTGAGTCCCAAGAGTTGAGAGAAAGGGAGTTTAAGCCAGCATGAACTGTGTTAGTGCTGTCTCTGGGAAAAGGGGAGATGTGTGGCAGGGAGCAGCATGAATAGGTTGCTATACCTTTAAGAGGGACAGAGTGATGCCAGAGCCATGCCCACCCACTCTGGTGGTATAAAACTGAGCAAACAATAAGTAGAGAAAAGCCTTCTGGATGTCAACAAGGCCTGAAATGGAGCCTGAGGAGAGAGGCCTGACTGTGTACAAGAAGTCTGATTAGAAAGAAACCTGGAGAGTATTATAGAACGTGTTAATTGGCCAGTGGTATGTGTTGCCTGGCTTGCTAAAGGAACTGTTTGATGTCTATGAATAAAGTGTGATAAGCTAATTCCCAGGCGTAACTGTATAGATGGTGCAGATTCTGAGAGTACTCAACAGCTGGCAAGCCCTGCCTGCTACAGCTAGCTTAGCTGGTGTACTAGTCCTTTTGATTTTTGATAAAAACCCCTTCTGTCCCACCAGTAAGTTATTTTGCCACTAGATGAGTATAAAGAGATGATTTTGTTCTACACAATTGAGGCCAGTGCCTTCAATTCACAAGGATTTGATGCAGTGGGCTGTAAAAAAAACAACAACAACCCAAACCCCCCCCACCCCTCAAAAGGCAAATAAACTTTGGGATCTGGCAAGTAGGTTTTTCTAGTTCCACTTGCAGTACTGAGCCTGAACCACAGGCTGTCAGCCGCTGCAGCTGCTGCCCGGTGCGGCGGCCCCCCCGAACACGCAAGAACCCCCTTACCGGCAACAGCAGCCCAACGCCGCCTCCAGTACAAGCGCCCCCAGCCGAAGGCACCAAGGGCGAAAGCGGCGGGGAAAAAGGCGCTGGGACTGCACGAGACGCTGAAGAGCCCCCGCCCCCCGTTGCGGCACTCCGCGCGCCTCCAGGCACGCACGGGTAGCAGTGCACTACAAAGGCCGTCACTGCAAGGGTAGCAGTGCCGGTGAACAGAGCTACAGACCCTGGAGAGACTGGCCCCGCCCCTTGAGCTAAGTAGTGAAATTGACTACCCTTGCGTTTGAATTGCTGTGTGTGTTTCCTGACCCTGCTCCCTTCCTGTCGTGTGTATACAAGATGTGATTCCGTTCTTCCTGAGATAAGTGTGTGTGTGTGTGTGTGTGTGTGTGTGTGTGTGTGTGTGTGTGTGAACCCCCCTGGTCCAGGTTGTTGAGTGAGTGGCTGAGAGCCTGCGGGCTTGCCCGGTTGGGCCCTCTCCTCCGTCCTGGGACCATCCCTTCCCCCTTGGTGTGTGGAAGCCCCGTGAACCGTATCTGTGGACCTTGGAACCTCCCCCCTGTGGACCTGGCACTTCCCTCACGTACCCTCCTTGCCATTTCCCTGACGAGTGCAAGCCGCGAACCTGAACCCCTTCCTTGTTCCCCAGCTCTGTGCCCTATGATGATAGGGGTCAATGTTCAGAGTGCGTAAGCACACGAACAGACCCAAACACTATCCTGACGGGCCTCCTTTCCTCGCATTTCGCAAACAGAGCTCCCTCATGTGTGAGAGGTGTGAGTGGGTGGCGCTTCCCCCCCTTCCTACCCCCTCCCACTGACACAGGCCTGGACTCGGCCTTTAGAAGGGAGAGGGGTCTCGTATTCCTCTTCTTCCTGCTGACCTCCATTGAGTACAAGTCTTGTGTACATCTCTCTCTCTCTCTCTGCCCAGGGGCTCTGGTTCATTAGTGCTCGTCTAATTCGTGTTGACTGTATAATCGCAAGATATATATGAGATGAATGGACTTGATGTGGTGATGGGACAATGTAAATAAAATATACTTGGAGCTAACATCCCTGGGAAATTGTGATGGTGCAGCTGCATTCTTTAAAGACTCAACAAAAGTACACCCAGTGCTGCCACATATACCAGGGGCGTCGCTAGTTTGGGATGGATCCAGGGACAAGAAATGTCCGTGGGCCCCTCCCCTCTTTTTTCCTGCTTTTGGTGAAGCTGCCGGCTGACCTAGGGACGCCTCCCAAGTTGGCTGGCCTAGGGGTGCTGGGCTGCTGGTGCTTGGGACTTACTTGCTCTCTGCAGAGTCTGTGGCGTGCTGCTGCTGGTCTACTGCTGGGCCCATCTGTCACTGGGACCAAGCGTGGCCAGCAGCAGCAGTGCCATTGCTGCCCTGGCCCACCTGACCAGACCTGGAGGTCAAGGACTGGTCGGGCAGGCTGGGCCGGCTTAATGCGGGGAGCACTGGAGCAGGAAGGTGCCCGGCGATGGTTCCACTTAGTTGGACTGGGCCTCCCATGGACTGGGCCTCCCTCAAGCGAGCCCTGCCCGGACCAGGTCCAGATTGGTGGGGAGGACTGTTCCTTCACGACGTGGCACCAAGGGGGCAAGCCAAGCTGCAAGGCTTGTGAGTGTGACCTGACCTGATGCTAGGGTGGCCATACTTCCCCTTTAAAAGAGGATGCTTATGAAAAATACATGTTGCAGGACTGCATTGCTTCCAGTGCAGCCCTGCACCATGTATTTTTCACAAGCGTCCTCTTTTAAAGGGGAAGTATGGTCACCCTACCCAACGCAGACTGCTGCATGGGACTCCTCCCTGCCCACAGTTGCGACATTGTGTCAGACACAATGTTGCAACCGCAGGCAGGGATGGGGCCCACACAGCAGCTGGAAGGCCCCCCTAGCCAGTTTAGGTGACAATTTTAAAAAAGAAAAAAGGGGGGGGGAGGGAAGGGTGGCTCAGCTACCTTAGATATTGGGCCCCCAGCCAGTAGGGGCCCTGGGACGAATGTCCCTGTATGTCAAATACCCTCCTCTTTCTCCTGCAGTGCACCATGCTCAGCTGCAGCATGGAGGGGAAAAGGTGGAGAATAGACTCTCCAGCAACCCAGAAGTGTTCCACAGTGACTAGGGATGGGCGAACGCGGTTCAGAGTTTGGACCGAACTGAACTTCCGAACAGTTCGGAAAAGTTCGAATGAGTTCAGGGGTGGGAAAAATGTGACTTTGGGCGGGAAAAACGTGACTGGAAACGGGAGGCAGCTGAGGAGCAGACTTCCTGGCACCAGGGGTGGACACCAGGGGTGGTTTCAGGGCCAAAAATACTGATACTGAAAAGATTTTGGTTTCGGTACTGATAGCACTTTTTTGAATGTTCAGCTGAATTCGGCCGAACCGAACTCCGCTGAACCGAACAGCTGAACCCGAACTCGGGTTTCGGACCAAATGACCAAACATCTGAACGGCGTTCTGTTCACCCATCCCTAACAACCCAGTGAATCACAGTGAATGGGTGGGTGGGTGGAGGAAAGCCTCCAGGGGCCAAAGGATGGGTGCCGGAGAGCCTGAAACAAACCAGAGGTTGGAGGTTCTGTACCCCTCTCCTAAACAGTTAGCTTGATTATTGCATTCTTACATGTGACATGCTCACTTTAGAATTGTGCGAGGTGTTAGTGTGCAAATAACTGAATTGTTTTTTCCCATGTTAAATTGACTTTGAAATAAGTGTCAGCTATATGAACAAATTGTGCTCTATCTAGAGCCCCTATTAGTTGCTCACCAAAGAACATGACACAGGAAAATGGAGTGGGAAAGGAGGGCTACCCATGTGACACTTACTGGTTGAGCATTGCATCTAGGAATTTCCCATAAATGATCTGGCAACCCTACCCTTTGCATCCCCTAAGCTAGCCCTTGTTAAAGGGATGATGAAGCATTCAAATCATGGTGTTGGTGTTGACAGCAATTAAAATATGAATGGACCAGGTTGAAGGGTAAAACTGGAGAAACTTTACAGGAGAAAAATTCTCTGCTGAAACATGACTTGGAGGTGGCAGGCAGAGAGAGGCAGCAACTTTGGGCTGTTTTTCTCTGGTCCGCCTGCACCAGGCCTCTCAGTGTGTGAAAGTGGCTTTGAGGGACAGAAGGTCCTGTGCGGACATGGGAAGAGAATGAGTGCTCGGTGCAGACAGACGGGAGGAGAGGGACAGTGATCAGGAGAGAGATCATGGGGAAATGTGGAAAGGGTACTGCTCTGGAAGGACCACAACTCTGTGGGAGGGAATAGGGCTCAGAGGACCACATTGGTTTATCATGAGAAAACTTCTGTTTTTCACCTGTGATACATAACTTTGCATCTTTCTAAATTAATCAAATGAGTTGCTGTAGAATGTAAAACACTAATGTTTTGACTTACAATAACATTTTGGATACCAGCAAGGACTAAAACCTTTTCTATTAATTTCCCATGGTAGGGGTCCCTGATCCTCACTATGGCTAAGGCCCCCCAGATCCTTAAGACGTCACTGGAGGCAGGAGCAGAGGTGACTCACTGATGCTAGATAGGTCCTGCCACTCCTCCCTGGGTCAAGGTAAGTGTGTGGGGACAGGATCAGGCAGGAAGAATGTGGTGGTAGTTCTCCGATACCACTATACTCTCCCCATTTCCACGTCAAAACAGATGTGTGCTGGCACTTGCCCTGCACGGTTGGTCTGAATGGCCGTTGCAGTCTACCATTGTGGGACAAGTGAGTACCTGGCATGTAAGCCTCTGAATTAGGGTTTCAAATACACACTGTTTGCTCCATGAACATTCATAGATGCTTTATTCATTTATTTCAGTTTTTCCCTGCCCTTCCCATTAAGACTCAGGACACCTTGCATCCTATAAAAACCACTTTAAAAGTCGCCAATGCATTCCTTAACCCCTCCACCCAATCCCACTTTAGTTGGATAGCCTGCCCCATGCTCTAGAGGGCACTGTTGAGGTTGGGGAATTTAGCTCAAAGCCTGGCTCAGATAAAAAACCTCCCAGTAGTCCTAATGGCAATACGCCAATCAACCCTCACAGATGGCTCATCAAATCCTGTGCAAATGTTCAGTGCTCTGAGAATTAGGGGGGAGGGGCGAGTTTAGGAATCTGGCCTCCAAATCTCCCTTTTTCGCCAGCCTTTCTTCACTAACGTTTTCAAAATCTTTTTGCCTTCATTAGGCTTTGGAGAAGTAGTCTTTCATCTATCCTTCTCCCAGGGCACCAGTAATAGGAGTGATCCCACCTGGGTAGTCCAGCAAAGTTCACCTCTCTTGCTTGTTGGGTGTTTCGGGTGAAAAATAGATGGTGCAGGACGAATGCAGCCCTGCACCATGTATTTTTCATAAGTGTCCTGGATTAAAGGGGAGGTATGACAACTCTATGGGTGTTGCTGTGTCAGGGTAAGGCTTTCCGCTCCTGGCTCTCAGCCCTGCTAGCAGCCAGCTTCTGTCAGGAGAAAGCTCTTCCCAGCTTCTTTCTTCCACGTGACTCTGGTTTAGATCCTTCAACTGGGAGAGACTCTGGCCAGGTCCTCTTCTCTTGGCTACTCCCCTGAGATTGAGCTTTCCAGCCCTTTTTTATCTCAGCTGAGCCATTTCTACAGCTGAGCCTAAAAAGCCTTGCCTTAGGCTAGGTTTTTTCCTTGTCTTAAAGCAGGCGCGGTAACAGCCCTAGGGTGCCAGGGGTACTGCCCCTACTGGCCTCCTCTGCGCCCCCAAACATTAAATTTATTTATTTACCTTAAGTTCCAAAGTTCCGGTACACTCGGTGGAGTTAAGAGCCCTGGTGCAGCTGTGTCAAGCTGCCTCTGAACATCCTGATTGATGACTGCGCATGCGAAAGCGTGTTGCTTTGCTCGGCGCATGCGTAAACATCAAAACTCCGATGTGTTGGGCCAGGAGGCCACGAGGGGGAGGCGGGGCTGTGGGGGAGGAGGGGAAATCTTCAAGTTTTTCAACTAGGAGGAGGAGGAGAGCCCTTGGCTATAGCCCTTGGCACCCTGTGGACAGGAGGGGGGGGACTTGGGGGAGCAACATGGATGTGTGTGTGTCTTAAAAGGTCCTCAGTCCTTTCCCAGCCCTTCCTATTACATGCCCCCCCCCCCCCTTGAAGACAGGTTCCACACTGCAAAACACACCAATAGGCAGGCAAGAAGAGGTCAGTGCAAAACTATGAAAAGAAAAGGGATGACTCTGCACCAGCATGCAACGTCGAAGGGAGTGGGGTCCCACTCAACTACCTGTCCCCCAGCTCTAGGACCCTAAAAGGGGCCTGTTATCAGCCACAGGCTTCCATGAAATGAAAAGAGAAGTTTCCCAGGGCTCATGCAACAGGCCAACTCGGCCAAAAGAAAACACAAAAAGAAAAGAGTACCCCTAATGAAGATCCCTATTAAGCTACAACTCCCGCCCTCCCCCACCCCCCAGCCACATGTGAAACTATGTATAGGTCTCTGTGAGGAGTAAGCGATGGGATTTTATCCAGGAACCACCTGCAAAACTGGAATAAGTACTGTGGCCAGTTCTTAGAATGGGCCATGCCATCAAAACCCACATTGCAGTAGTCAAAACCCAAATGTTTTGCCTCTGGGAGTGAGCCCGAACTTCTGGCCTCAGGGCAATAGTTTATAAAAAACAAACAAACAAAAAACCTTCCTAAGTTTTTTGTGCATCTGTTGTTTGTGCTAGGGCACCACCACACAGGGCTTTTTCCAGCAGGATAGTCCTGGTGTTAGAGGGGTCTCTCTGGTGGTCTTTGGCTGGACTCTCTCCTGGCCATCTGTTTTCTGCTGCAGTTGACTGGTCCCTGATGGTTGTGGCGCAGGCTCTTGGTTTCATCTGAGTGCTTTTCTCTGCAGTTGAAGATATATCTACAGGTCTACTTGGCAATCTACTGTGCTCCTCGATATGTATACTTGAACCACTGTGTCTTGCATTCTGTTGCAGTCCAGCCACATGGGTGTTTGTGTGGCCCCCATCTCTCTTAGATATTTCCATTACTTGGGTTCCTGTGTTTAAGTGTTGTTTTTTCTGAGAGCCTATAGGGCGAGAGACATCCTTTCCCTGGTTCTCCTGCCCACTGGGATTCCACTCCCCTTCTTCCTGCAGTAATTGTCCTAACTGGGGTGGTACTTTTGGTCTTGGTAGGTACGTGGGTCCGCTTTGGTAGACTTCACACCCCAAGAGTTCTCATGGTAGAGGTGTGCACCAGGGACCCATTTTTTTTTTGTTTTTAATGTTCTTTATTTAAATGTTTTGTTTTCATAAATATAAACATGTCTTAGTTTTTGCTTTCATTTTCGATTTCAATTGGTTTCAATAGAAAATACATTTTTGGAAGTAATTTTTTTTTTTTTGCACTACATTTGGATTGAACTTGGAAGAATTTTACCTCTAATGGAAGGCATTAAATGTATCAAATTTCAAAAAGATTGGATAAAGGAATCTGATTTTATAAGCAGTTGAATTATGTTTGTTTTGCAAAAATCTGCATATACAACCACAAATGTAATTTCTTTGCCTCCAATCTAATGTGAATGAAACTTGGCAAGTTTATACCCCTCCCCATGATTACTATCTATGCCAGCTTTAAGAAGAATTGGATAAACGGTCCTGGTGGTATAAGCAATTAACTTATAAATGTATGTCTGACTGTAACTGCTTTGTAGTCCAACCAGTATACATGGAATTTGGCAGGACTGTATCTCGCACCATCAGAATCATCTCTGCCAAATATCAAAAAGATGTGATAACGGGTCCCAATTTTATAAGTCTGCACAGCATATGCAGAGAAGGAGCCCATGCCAGGGATACTCTTACATGTCACTGTGGTATAAGATCTGCTTGTGATGCCAATTGGCCAGCAGAAATGTCAACCAAATATCCTCATTCTGTGCTATGACCATCCCAACATCTCTCCCCCACTTGTTACTGGGAAGTCTGAAGCATCTGTTTAGGAAAAAGGCAATAGAGATTCTCTTATGTCCTCTGTCACAGCGCTGCAGGATGTGTTTGTAATAATTGGCCAGCCTGTATGTGTAAACTATGTCTCCTGATTGCTGGGACCAAAGTCCCAGTTATGTTCCTTCTGTGCGCGGCCCCTATGCCCACCTCAAAGCCACCACCAATTGGTCCTGTAAAGCTGGAATCATGCAGTAATTGGCCAGTGAATGTGTCTGTCAGTCTGTTGGGTTGCTCCCCATCCTCCTTCCTATAGCTTCCTTCCCCCTACTATGCCAGGTTCTTGCCAAATCTCATCAGAATTGAATGAGGAAATAAAAAGTTATAGCCAGAAGTATCTTTTTCAGTGTTTTCCCATGTCAAAAACAAAAATTGGTTTTTGTTTTATTATTTTTTGTTTTTGTTATTAGAATAACAAAAAAGAAAATCAAAAATTTCATTTTTGTTATAACAAAAACGAATTGTAAAACCCTATCTCATGGCCAATCTCTACCTAATGTAACTGGCCACGACAAGGCAGGTGACTGGATGAAAACATGCACCTTAACTCCACTTCAACATTTCTTATGCATGTTGCAGGGCTGCATGGGGTGCATGCAATATAGCGCTACAGTTACATGCATGTCTGTCGTCACTCTATGCATTCTTGCGATCCCCATGAATACACTAAATTGTATCTTGGGATCGGAGTCAAGCAGGTTGCACAAGTTCTTTTCTTCTGTCACTTGTGTTTCCAGCCAATCTACTGTATTTCTAATACATTACCTGAGAAGGAATTACTTGAGTATTTGTGACACAAATTTCTCATGAGAGAGAGACTTTCAGATCCTCCCTACTTTTTTCAAATTACACATGTAGTAGGTAGAATTTGGTCATAGAGAGAATTGATATTTAATTTTTTTCCAGTGTCAAACTGTGACTCCAGTACTTGAGTGAAGAAAGATGGATATTACTTTCGCCAGGTGTGGGTAGTGGGGTGGGGAGCGCCTACAGGATTTTTATATACTTCTATATTTTTTCATATAGTTTTTATGTTGAGCCTTAGGAGAAGTTTAAATAAATAAATATTGCTGAAGTGTGGATGCATGCCATATAGACACCTGGTTAGTAGGCAGATAAGCACAATTAATCTTTTTATGGGATTCAAACTTTAATCACTGTGGCCCAGTTCAACAACTAACGGCCCAGTCCTGCTCAGATGAAAGACAGTGGGTGGGATCCTCACCTATTAAAATCAATGGGGAGTTCCACTACTGACTTCGGTGAGGAAAGTATTGGATCCAGTGTGTTTTGCCATTGACTCGAGAGGGAGTAGGACAGATTGTACATCTGGCTACAGAAATTAATTCTCGTCTAATTCATTTTAGACATTCTCTGTAGTCTTGTCTCCGTGAAACTGGGAAATAGTCATGGCCATGCTGCTTTAGGGATTTCTATTTCATAAAAGGTGGGTATAGAGTTCATCAAATAGAAGATATGCAAATGTCATTTGGGAATTGAAATTCAAAGACTGAATGGATAATCCAGTGTGGCTGTTTCTCCTATGGTCTGATCCAGTAGCACCACCTACTGCTAATATGTGTCTGGTGCAGAAAATGTAGAAAATAATATTTTTATATCCTTTGAGCACCTTATGCTGTATCATTAAGAACGTTAAGGGGTGGGTGGGTGGGTGATATGGGATAGTTTTATCCTCTTTTTTATGTATGGTTTTAAATGATGATGATTTATTGTAAGCCAACAAGAACTGCCTGTGGCAGGATTGGCGGGATATTAAGTTTTAAAAATAAATAAATAAATATCCTATGCCACATTATTAACAAGGTTACCCTATGCTATATCATGTGGAAAGTTTGTATCTCTTTTGCAAAATATTTTTGTACCAAGCTTATTTGATTGCCTAATGTATTACTTGTGGAAAATAGTTTGGGAATGTTATGTAGGAAGCCTGCAAGAATCTTAAGCAACCTAGCTTACTAGGCAAGAGGGCATGAGGATGTCGGATGTAGTTCAATACCCTTTTGTAAATAATGCAGATTAAAAGAATAATTTGAACTACATATATACCTTACTGGACTTTATCAGCTAAGAAAGAGTTGAGCATAATTCTGGATAACTCATTGAAGAGCTCTGCCCAGTGTCCTGCAGTAGCTAAAAGGAGGAGAAACAAAATGTCTGGATAGAGAATAGGGGAAATGATAAGCCATTATGCACTATTAATGGGATATCCTCATCTGGAATGCTGTATCCACTTCTGAGTTCTGATAACTCTATCTGTGTGTGGGTGGGGTGGGGTGGGGAGATAGAAGGTATTCAGACTTAAGCAACAAGACTGATTCAGTGTAGGGAAAGAATTCCATACAAAGAGACTGAAAAGCTGTGTGTGTGTGTGTGTGTTTATATATATAATTTATTTATATTTTATTTATATAAATAAACAAAACTTCAAGGGAAGAGAGATCTGGAGCAGCCACCAAGAATGCCTCTTGGTTTGTCCGTATTGTATAGCCCTGGGTGAGATCATGAGTAGATTTGGAGTGTGCTGCATGAATATGCTGACAACACCCAAATCTATTTGTCTTTTTCATCTAACCTGGGTCCTACAGTCTTGGTGTTTATTCAATGTAGGGCCCAGACAATTGAGAGGTTTATAGGTAAAAACCAGCACCTTGAATTGTGCCCAGAAAGCTATAGGGAGTCGGTGCAGACTTTGGAGCACTGGTGTAATGTACCCCGGGTGACTCGTCCCTGAAAGGAGCCGGCACATTCTGCACCGCTTGCAGCTTCTGAACAGCCCCACATAGAGCGCGCTACAGT
This sequence comes from Sphenodon punctatus, assembly GCA_003113815.1. Classification (NCBI taxonomy): domain Eukaryota; kingdom Metazoa; phylum Chordata; class Lepidosauria; order Sphenodontia; family Sphenodontidae; genus Sphenodon; species Sphenodon punctatus. The sequence goes on from QEPC01015474.1 coordinate 8,928,918, forward strand.
AATCTAGCCTCAAGGTGATGGAAGCATGAAAGTCAGTGGCCAGATCCAAATCAGCAAGAAAAGGTCGCAGCCTCCTCACCAGATGGAATTGGTGAAGAGCACTCCTGGTCACTGTTGCCACCTGATAATCCAGGCACCGCAAGGGGTCCAGAAGCACTTCAAGGCTGCGAATGTGATTGAACAGAGGGGGCCAGACTCCATCCCCCCAGGTCATAAGACCAGCCAACCATCTCCTCGGTATTGTCTGGATTCAGCTTCAATCAGCTCACCCTCATCCAGTCCCTGACAGCAGCCAGGCATCGGGTGAGCACCAAGACTGCAGGGCCTGGGTTGGATGAAAAAGAGAGAGAGTGCTGGATGTCATCAGCATATATGACACTTTACACCAAACCTCTGAATGACCTTGCCCAGTGGCCTCATATACACGTTGAACAGAAGGGGAGACAGAAAAGAACCCTGCGGAACCCCACAGGGGAGGTCCCAAGAGAACAAGCAATTGCCAATCACAACTCAGGAGCTATCCTGCACCCCTTGCCAGGTCCTGCAGTTGTGTCAACACCTTGTGAATAACTGTATCAAAGGCTGCTGAAAGACCTAACAAGATCACCAGGGTAGAATTCCCCTTGTTAATCTCAAGTTGTAGGTCCTTGACCAAGGCCACAAGTGCAGTCTCCGTGCCATAACCAGGACGAAAGCCTAACTGAAACATGTCCAAAAATCTGATAGAGCTGAGATGGTCCTGGAGCTGTCAGGCAACCACCTGTTCAGCTGAAACTGATCCAAATAAATAGGACAAGAAAGAGCCTCCACAACACCAAACCCCAACTCTGCCATCAAACAAGCGGCTCCCAAGTCCAGTAAATAAGATTTTTGTCTTCAAAGCGGGTGGCAAATTCATCACCACCCCTGTGCCCGCAGCATGCCTTGCTGTACACCACCCCTGTGCCCTCTCCGTGACCCATACCCGGGGGCACCACCCCTGTGTCTGCTCCGTGACCCATACCCACCGGTCAATGGGCATTGCGAGCAGGGCAGTGCACCCCATGGTCTCCCTCCGCCACTGGAGCTGGCCGGCCGCCTTGCGGAGGAGGGCCTGTCAGGCCACCCCGGACACCTGCTATGTCCTGAGCCGGGCCAGGGAGCGCCTGTGCCTGTGGGGGCCTCTCTGGGCTCTGGCAGTGCTCCTGGCCATGCACACATGCAGCCGGGCGGCCAGGTGCACCTCTGCGGTCTGGATGCGCAGGAACTCTGTGTGAGAGCAGTACCACTCCGTGCATGTGGCTAGGTGCATCCCACAGGCGCCCAACCGGCCCAGCTCCATGGTGATCGGTGCCCCGGGTGGGTTGCGGCCGCACCTGTTGTAGGTGGGGACCTGTGTTGCCGCACCCACCAACTGGGCTTGGAGCCCCGTGTCACCCTGGCTGCCCCCCCCCCAGACCGGCAGGCCCGGCTCCTGCAGGGCGAGCGGGGCGGGGAGGCTGCGGGCAGCCCAAAGCGCGCACATACCTTCCCTGAAGGGGGCATGGCGCTTGGTACTGCCCTTGTGTCACGGGGAAGGGGTAATTTAGGATAGGGGAAGACACAAGCCCACACGATCCCTCTCACGCTCCCCTGGAGGGACAAACTCAACACGGCTCCCCGGGACTGCTCACAGGGTGTACGTTGCCCGTCAGGATAGTATTTTGGCCCTTAAAATCCACAAGGGATTAGGCCTACTTCATCATAGGGCCCCGGGTCACCTGTGCTGTGCAATCCTCCTTACTACCTCCCACCAGGAAACCACTCTCCAGATGCTCCGCAAAGGGGAAAGGGAAAGAACGTGCCCACAGTGAGGGATCCAGGGGAAGGGTCCCAGGCAAGAAGGGGTATGGGCAGGATCACAGTCTCGCAGGAGGGAAGGGAGGCAGGGGTTCCCATGGGAGGGGGGAAGGCTGACTCACACCCACTCCACCACACACACAACACACCAGACTACGTACAATGGGAGAAGGGATACAAGGGGGACTGGGTTACATTCACTCACTCCTCCGAGGCACTTCGCACAGACGCTCCAAGGGAAGGGAATCAGGGCAGGCAAACTCAAGGACAGCACTCTCCAACTCTCTTCTCTAAACGCAAGGGGGCCAGTCTAGCAGATCACCGGTGCTGTGTGCCTCACCGCGCCGGTGTTTAAAGTGAAGGCCACGCCTCCTTGACGCGCCTGCAGCCGCGCTGAGCGGCGGCATGCTGGGGGCCCCGCCCCTGCGCCCTGTGCCGTATCCAGGGGTGGGGCCTGGGGAGCTTGTTGTGGCCGTCACTGAGCGCCTGCTGAGTCTGTGGCTGTCTGGGGGGGTGGAGCCTGCTGCCCGTCGGCTGCTGGGTGTCCCTGTTGCGGGGCTTGTTGCTGGGGTTGTCGTCGGTGTTGCCGAACCTGCTGGCGAATCCTGACACCTCGGCCGGGCGTGTGCAGGCAGCAGCTGCATTCCTGCTGTCATCACCCCCCACCTCCTGGTGTCAGCTGCCTGTTGTCCTCAGGGCCCTGAGTAGCGTGTAGGCTGTTCTGTCTGTGTGCTCTGTTCCAGCAGCTGTGCTGGGTCTGCACCCCACGCCGCGCGCTGTAGCCGTACAATGTTGCGGCTTGGCCTTGGAGCTTCCCTGCTTCCCCTCCCGTCCCTCCAGGGATTGTGGGGCCCTCCCTTCCTTGCACTTCGTATCCGCCGCTTGCTGGACCATGGCTGGCCGCTCTTCCCCAGGGCTTCCGGGCCGCAGCGCCCCCGGGCCCCCCATAGCTGGGCCTTCTGCGAGACCATGGCCCTGTGTGACCTGTGGCATTCCCTGGCCGTGAAACTGCTTTTGAGCTGCCCGGACAGCCCCACATTTGCTTACGAGAATATGAGCTCTGGGCTGCGGTACTAGCTATGTGGCGAGCGCCTGCGACTGCCGGCTGCATGCTGAGACGCTAGGCCTGTGTCCCTTTCCCGACGGGCGCATCCCGGAGATCAGGTGCTCACATGTGGGGTGGTCAGCAGCGGAGACTCTGTCCACCCTCTCTGTGTGCAGCCTGGCTGCCTACACAGCCTGTCTGGTGAAGGGGGTACCTTGCCTTGGCTGTGTCCTCCTTTGGCTGTGTTTACGGGGCCCGAGGTTACCAACGGGCCCGCGGGACGATCTATCACCACCTGTTGGAGCTGGGTCACCCTCCGTGGCCCTCACCTGCTGACTATAGCTTGTCAAAGCCCTCTGAGGTGGAGGTGTCGGCGCTGGCTGGTGTGTGGTCGCCATCCCATGTGCAGGTGGGGCTCGCCACTCAGGATCCCTTCGAGGCATACTACCTGGTCGCCCATCACGTCTGCACTGGGGTACAGTGGCCCCACTTTGTGCACCGGCAGGCCACCCGGCCCCTTCATGGCCCCATGCAGCTGGCTGTGAGGCCCCCCTTTTCTTCTGGGCCCTGGATGCTGGCCCAGCTGTGGGCTCCTGGCTCCGCCCCACTGCCATGAGTCACTGCCTGCTCCCTCCATGATGTCCCTGGATTGGTGCTGTGCTGGCTGGTGCCTGGGGTCCTGCTGCCCCTGCCTGTGCCCCCGCCCCCCTTGGGTGACTGATGGGTGCTAGGGTCCCTGGACTGCACCTCCTGGTGCCCTCCCAGGGGGGTGGGGGGGAGGAGAAACAGGCTTGTGGATGGGCTGCTCCGCTCCGTGGCCCCGGCTCGCCTCCGTCCCATCCATTTTTCCCTGGCTCCCTGACAGCCTCCTGGACAGTTCCCAGGCCTCTCCCTGGACCATGTAGCCTCCCCCTGTGCCTGTGCTGTGCCCCTGCAGTGTCCCCGTTCTGGGACTGGCAGTGTAGCTGTGGGGGTGCCCGTACAGGCTGTACTGTTGTGGGGGGTCTGGTTGTGCTGTGTGTATTGTCTGTCCCGCTGTGTCCCCCCTTCCCTTCCTTTCCCATGCGGGTGTGTGTGTGTCTGTGCTGTGTATTCCACTGTGACCTCGTTCGTATTCCCTGTGCCTGTTGTGTGTGCCTTGGCGGCTCAACTCTCTCTTCCCCCTCCCTTCCCGTTTCCCTTGTGTGGGTGTTCCCTGTAGGCGCTGTTGGCTTCGTTTGCCCTCAGCTGGCCATGTCTGTGTCCCGCCCCTCCCCGGAACCTTCTGGGTGTTTTAACCACGGCTCGGACTTGGCATCATGTCTGTTGCGCTGCCCCAGGCCGTGGTCTGGCGGCCCGATTCCCTGTCGTGGTCCCGGTCCCGTCTGTTTGGGGCCTTTCTTGACCACGGGGGGGTGGTTAGATGGGTCGCCACCACTGGGAATCCACTGTGGTGATTCGGGCGCCCGTAACGTCTGAAATCACCCCCACTCTTCCCAGCTAATACTGTTGTCTAATTGCTGTGGCCCAAAGGTGCTTCTAGAGGTGCAGGCATGTGGTGACAACTGTTGGTAAACTGCATCAGCTCTGGTACTTTTGAGAACCATGTTTTAGCTGTCTTTATGGGGGGTGGGGTGCATGCGTGTGCACGTGCAAAGTGATTGTTTACATGGACTAGAAGGCTTAGTAAAAATGTCAGATTGACTGACCTGGCAATTGCAAGGAAGGAGGCAATTCTAACATGCTGCTGTGAAACGTCATGCCTTCTCATTTATCTCCAAGGGATCTATCCTTTCGCAGAGCAAACTTTGGACAAACCTGCCTCCCACATGCCCCATCCACCCAGTGCACCCCAAGCTCAGGCTTTACTCCTCCCCCCCGCCCCCCCTTTGCTTGCATCACTGTTGGTTCTTTTGACCCTTAGTGCAAGCAACAGACCTACAAGCCCAAGAAAACTGTTACTCATATATGCTAAAAGGAGAACCTCAAGCCCCAGGACACACAGGTGCTGCCTATAAGGGGACTCCAGGGCTGGAGCGTCCCCTCCGGAAGCTTGATAGCCTCCGCATCCAAGGGCCCAAGGTTTGCATTGCCACCATTTGGTCACCCAGGGTAGGGTCTAACTGAGGTGAGTTGATGCATGCTGAGATACAGGGGGGAAATGCCCAGATAGCTGGTCTGCCAAAGGATAGCTGAACAAATGGGAAGGCCTACCAGGGTCTGCCTTGTTCATCTGAGCCTTATCCTCTGCCTCTCTGCTTGAGCAAATCTGGTCACCCTGGCCTTCAAGCGACCGCAGCCTTCCTGTCCAGCCTACTCTACAGGTCGAAAGAAAAAAGAAGCATCAGCAGCACAAATGAAGAATGGGAAGCGGAGCCTGTGCTTGGGGGAGCACTAAGTGGATGGGGCATGCAGGAGGCAGGCTTGTCCAAAGTTTGCCCTGCGAAAGGATGGCTCCCCTCCCCATTCTTTGAAAAGACCAAGGCTAGGAAAGGCTTTGGAGTTCAGTGGGAAGCCGTGACTTCACAGCAGCTTGCTGGAATTGCCTTCATCTGCTCTATAGAAAATAAAGGCAGTCCAGATTAAAGGAGATTGCAAGAAAATCTGTATTGAAAGGATGAATAGGCTTCAAATGGTTCAGCGATGCCTCACCCCTGCTCTCTGGCACCCTGCTGCATAACACAGACCATAGAAATTCATCCAAAAATTACTGCACCACATCCATAACCTCTTGTTGACGTATACCTTTAGACTATCTTTCAGATGTCAAAATGATGGAGGATCCACATTAGTATATCAGTTTGCTAAATAATGGCTATTCAGCAAGGCCATTAGTTTTCCTTAGTAAATATACCAGGTTGCCCATTATTCACATATACAACTACAAATTATTACTGTATTTCTAATCACCCAGGGTAATTCTCTGCTGTTGCTTGGAAATAAATCAGGAGTGCAATACCTTACGTAGGCTTTCACATGAGATGCTAATTGCAGGGTTGTAATTTGCTTCCCCAAATTAACTGCACTTATGAGTGCACTGTTGCACATTCATCTTGTGAATTATGCCTTGAGTACTTGTGCATCACTAGGCTCTGAAATGCTACTCTTACAGTGACTGGTGTTATGGTTACGCAAATTGGGAACGTGTTAATAGCCGTTGGTATTACAATTGTAGAATAGCAGGTGTGGAAACCAGGAGAGGGAATTGTGGTTCATTCCTGGCTAGTTAATTTCAGATGTCTTGTTAATTTCACCTTGCTCTGCTGCCGTCTTGTTAATTTCACCTAGCTTTGATGCTAGCTTGTAAATTTCAATCTGCCCCCCCCCCCCCCGAAGTCAGTTGGGCACCAGCTGCAGGGTAGACTGCATTGGGGGTGGGGTGAATTAAAATTACACAATGTGTGCTCATGAGAATGGTGTATCTCATGATTAGCGATGTCCATGTAAAACGCTCAAAGAAAAAAATTGCAGGAGACCTGTCTCGTGAGAAGGGTGCCCAGAAATAAATTGTGATTTATTTATTTTTTTAAATCGCGCGATGAAAAACATGGGAGGCACCATCTCATGTGAGAACAGCCTTAGTAAGGGTGACACAAAGTAAAACCCAGATTCAGGCACCATCATGCTGAAAATGAGATGCTTACTCTGCAAGTAGTCTCATTTTAAGCATAAGGGTGTCTGAATCTGTGGTATCTATATCAGCTTTTCATGAATATCAAAATACTGCTGGACATTTTTGGTAATTAAAGTTAATAAGTGTTGGCCATGATGTTCTTTTAGACACAAGAACATTAGTTAGGAGGACATTAGAGCGAGGGCAACCTTGGCTTTATTAAAGAAAAAAACCCTTTAATTCAGGTCAAACTGTACAAAAACATTCGACAAGAAAGGAGACACGAGGAGAGAAATGGTAACTATGAACATTGTGCAATGCAAGTTAACTTCCAAGATAAAGAAGAAATAAGTAGTTCTAATTCATTTATGAGGACACTGGGAGACGAGTCCTTATTTGTGACTGGATTTTCCTTTATCCCAGTTACACTATCAACTCAACCATGGTCCAACGCCACGGTTGGCACTGTGTCCTATAAACGCTTGTATCGGGAAATAAACTTTCCTCCTATTTTTATTTCTCAACATAATTTTGTAAATTTGTTTTGTTCAGCTCTTCTATAGTTCATGTTTGAGGCTATATTCTGAGACAAATTTTTGTCAAAATGGATCATGCAACACCTTTTATACAATGCTCTGGCATTATATAATTTAAGAACACTTTTTTGGGGAGGTGCATTATAAAAGGGATAACTGACAAAGCTGAAAAATAATTAGTTGAAACATCAGTTTTAGCATTATTGTATCATAGTCACTTCAAATGTTGTGAAACAGTTTTCTACAATCTTGAGCTTTTCCTCGGAAAGCAGATTTTCCTGCTTTAGCTGTCCAATAAGAGCTTCCAGGGATTTGAGTCTACCTAAAGTTTTTCTCTCCTGTATTTCAAGACATGTTATCTTTGAATGCAGCTTTGTAATTTTTTGCCAAAGCTGCTCCTTGTCTACGTCTTGCCTGCAATACGAATGTTCAGTTTGTAATATTTCATTCGCACCAAAACTGGTCATATATGCAGGCTTTCCATCTTCTATTTCTTCTACATTAATGAATTCCTGTTCAGCAGGCATGAATGAACTACCTACCAGCAAAGGCTCTTTAGAACACTCAGCTGGTAATATAATAGTAATGACAGATTCTTCATTTCCATTTAACTGTTCAAGAGTTTGTGTAATAGTGCGGAGCAAAACTGCATTTTCACTGGCTGGCTGTACTTCCACAGAACATTCTGTGATATGAGAGTTCAGATTCTCAGTTGGTTGATCAGTAACTGGACCAACTGAATTTTTAAATTCCAGAGATGAATCCAAGTATTCCGAATTTGTAGTTTGCAAAACAGTGGTTGTGCAACTGATGTGATTCTCTATGGAAGTATTAAAATCAAGGTCTGTACTTTGCAGAACTGTGGATGCGCAATTGACCAGATTCTCCACAGAAGTATGAAAATTACTAGTTTCTACATTTTGGAGAGCAGCTGCTATTAATCCTGGGCTTGTTTGTTGAAAATGCCTTTCAGGTGAATTAGTTAGAGCTGTGGTATCTTCTTGAGAATTGGTGTTCTGAAGGTGTGTGTTTTGTGGAGCTTTGTTCAAAGTTGATGGGTTAATTGTCTTTGGTTTTTCATCCAGGCTTTCTACAGTAACCTTTTCCTTTGGTGAATAAGGTTCAAGTGCTGTAGATACATTAACTGACTCTCCGATCACACTTACTTCTTCTTCTTCTTCATCATCATCTTCTGTTTTTATCTCCTGTGTCTTGTTCTGAGAAGGATCTTTTTCCTAGAGGGAAAAAAAAAAATCAAAAACCTCTTAAGTAAGAAGTAACTTGAATGGAAGACTGCATAAAGATTTCTTATTCTATCACATTTTTAATTTTTGTTTTTAGAGAATTGTTCAAAGATTAAATTGGTGACTTGTCAATAATCCATATGTTTACCTCTAGTGGATTGTTTTCTGTAAGTTTTGTAAATCATCAACCAAGTTATCCTAAAAACTTGATTTGAAAGTTTTGTACACATATAAATCGATAAAATGACACACAGCACATATATAATGTATGGTACAATTTTTATCTGACAACTTAATAGCTTCTCTTATTCTAGGCTGACGAAGTTAATACAAATGTATGATGCTGTGCTGCGTTTGCATGCTGCAATCAGCAAATTTAAGTCCAAGTTCGATTAATTTCTTTAATTTAATGTGATACAGGACGTTTTCCCATGATACTTTGTGTGCATGATTTGCCTCCAGGAAAGAATCGGGAAGGCAAACCCTGCACAGTGTTTGTAACGTGGGAGCACCCCCTGACCAGGATGAATAGCATTGCACTGGGGGGGGAGAGGGGGAGGAGAAGAAACTAACCCTGTTACTAACCCTGCACATGCTTTGTCTTCTGGATTCTTTCCCGGAGGCAATTCGTGCATGGAAAGCATCGTGGGAAAGCGCCCTTGGTGGACTGATGGTTCTTTTAAGTTAAATATAACTCTACAATTATTAGAAATCAATGCAATGTTTTTAAAATATAAGTAACTGTACAGCCATAGGTGCACATGTGCATGTATAACATACTAGCAAGCATGATGCTGGTAGCATTTCTTTTTAGAAGTGTTAAGTTGAAATTCAACCATTAGAAAGTCCTTATGTGATACTTCTAGCACTTTTTGTAATATCTTTGAGTCTTCCACTGGTCATTCTCCCTTCTCTACAGTTATCCAAAAATAACTACTCAATGCTGTATTTAGAATAAGAATCTAAAACTTGTTGATGCATGTCAGTCATTGATATAGAAATACATAGAACAAACAATGAATTCTTTTAGGTTTGATTTTTGAGAAGTGCAAGCTGTAAACAAAAATAAATAAATAAAATTCTAAGCAATAGCCTTACCTTTACTAACTAAACTTAAATAAGGCTGCCAAGTGTTACTAACATAAAAGTCGTTTGTCATAACATTTGTTGTGTGGCACAAAATGGGGGGGGGAAAATAGTTCCAAAATTTGTATTCTCACAGACTATTTCAAAACTATGGGGTGGCTGTCTGAACAGCTTACTTTCCCACCACATTTATAAACAAGAACAAGTAGAATTATGGCAACTGGGAGGAGTGTTTGCAGATTGCTTCTTAAGTCGGCCAGGGGAAAGGCAGAGCATGGTGGCAACATGATATACTAGGGACTAGGCTCAAAATGGCCATCTGGTACCATGTGTGCATGAAAGGCAGAAATCTGTTTGTGTGTGTGTGTGTATTCTGTGCTGAGATACTGGCCATAGACCGCCTCTCCTCCATAGCTCTCTAGTGCCTCTCACTTAGAAGATCAAGACAAAGTAGCACAGTAGTTATTGGACAAGCTTCTCTGGGTGAGAATATGCAAGCTGTTAGGCCACAAAGAGCCCTTCTTAGGCATGTAAAATGTTGGTTTTAAAAAGGGGCGGTTTGGAGCAGGAGGGGCGGGGTACTATTTTATAAATAAATAAAATAAATAGCTATTAGAGTGGGTAAGTGCAGCAGGGGTATGCAAACATATGGAAGAAATCACTTGGGAGGGAGTTGTTAGCAAAAAAGGCATTACTGTTTCAAACATTTAAATACAAGGAGGGGAAACCAGTACACAAATGATAAACAAAATAAATGGAGGCAGCAAGCATTTGGGAAAGGGGGAGGTGTAGGAGGCTACTTTGACTCCATCTCTTATATTCAGGACCAAAATGGCAACCACATTATCTCTTGCTTAAAAGGAGCAGCCTCGTTAATGCAATATTTTTTTGCTCCCAGGGGTTTCCTGTTAAAGCAGTAGTAGCTGTACCGGGTTAAAACCTGGGCACTCAATTTCCAGACAAACAAGATTCACTCTACTATTCAAGCTACGGGATACCTGTCCAACTTTAGAACTGAAAGGAGAATCATTCCCACTCATCAATCAATCAATCAATCAATCACTATACTGCCACAAGAGACCTAGTCTTCAAGCAGCTGATTTCACTAGGACCAAAGAGGAAAGAAGGATGGACGGACGGACAGACAGACAACCCTGAGGCACTTGCATTATAACAGTTTTGAGGGCCACTCAACTCCACTCCACTCCACTCCCACTCTTAGGAACTGGTAAGCTAGATAAGCCAATGGAACAAGCCTCCCTGACAGGTGCGGGAGGAAGAAATGCAAGGACAAAAAAGAGTGGCCCAAGGATGAGGTGGGAAAGTTTGGTGGGCTGAGGGTGGTACCCTAAAAGTATGAAATCGTTGTATTTTGTTTTTTCCCTCTCCTTTCTCTGAATAAATATTTATCTTTCTGAGTTTATACTCCACCTTATTTCAAGGGTTCAGGATTATGCAGGTAATACTATATTGTCTTGATAAATGAGCAAAAATCCAAGGAAACCAATGGTTACTGCTTGGTAGCTCCCCACCCACCTCCAGACAAACTAGTATTGCTTTTTAGCCCATTCACCCCATATAGCATCTTCTCCATTAAAGTGCAGTTAGGGTACAGACACCAGTAGAAACAATAAAAAGGACTTCACACCCCCTACACTGAGCGCAGTCCACTTATTTTTCATCTATTATGAAATATTATTATTATTATAATTATTATAATTATAAGCATTTGTATAGTGCCATCTGTGTACCTGCCACTTTACAGAACAATGAGATAGATGCGGTCCCTGCCTACAGCTTACAATCTAATAGACACGGAGGGGGAAGACAAGGAGAGGGGACATAGGGAGAGACAAAGGATAAAAACATTCTAGTGGATGTGAAGTCTCAGGTGCACGTGCTTGGCTTGGTTGCAGTTAGGCAGGAGTCAATGGGGAGGGCAGACAGTAAGTATTGAGAGGGAAGTTCTAACAGGTGTCGGGAAAGGCAGCGAGGAAGAGGTGGGTTTTGAGGAGGGATTTTATACCATTAAATGTTTATACCATTTCTTAAAAACATTTATCATCTCAACTGTTGTGCTATCAGATGTGGCATTTTCTTTGTTTAATTAGGATAACTGAAGTTTTTCTGTATTTACTTCACAGAATTACTCTTCATGACGAAAAGTCAACTTGCACCAAGGAGACTTACACCTACTTCTTGAGTTAATACATTATATTCTAAGTGTACATACAGCTATTTCATATTCTGCTTTCATGTTACTACAAGAATAATTAGACAATTATGCACTACTGTTGAAGATGTTAAGGCTCCCCCTTACCTCTCTGCCCTAGTCTCCTTACACACAGCTGCACACACTCTGCTCCTCCTGTGCCCCCTCCCTCGCTCTCCCTTGCTTCCCTAACCGCCTTCGTCCCTTGCTGCCCCCCATGCCTGGAACTCCCTCCCTGCCCACATCCACCTTGCCCTCTCTCTCTCCACACCTTCAAATCCCTCCTCAAAACCCACCTCTTCTTTGCCGCCTTTCCCGATGCCTGTTAGAACTTCCCTTTTAATATTTACTGTCTGCCCTCCCCGCAGACTTCTGCCTAACTGAAACCAAGCCAAGCACGTGCACCTGAGACTTCGCATCCGCTTGAATGTTATTTATCCCTTGCCTCTCCCTACGTCCCCTCTCCTTGTCTCGCCCCTCCGTGTCTATTAGATTGTAAGCCGTAGGCAGGGACTGTCGGCGTCTATCTCATTGTTCTGTAAAGGGCCAGGTACACAGCTGGTGCTATACAAATGCTTACAATAATAATAATAATAATAATAAAAACAACAACCAGGGATCAGATTACAGCTTGGTGAAAGAGGGACATTACCACTTATAATTTTTATCATTGGATTAACCAAACTGCAATGCATGCAAAATGTCATATAACTCTTATACACTTATTGCCATTTGCAGGACTTCACCGATTTGGATTCATTTACATGTTTGTGTGGGGGGCAAAAGGGGGGGGGGGGGAGGAGAGACAAAAGAAGATGCCTGTGAAAACAACTTTTATCAAATAAAATTTATAAAGAAGATTTGAGATCATAGTTAAATACTTAGTTAGAGCCTTTAGTGAGTTTTAAATTAGTAAAAGATGCATGCAGTTTTAAACAGGGTGAAATCTTCTGGCTGGATAGCACCCAGCACAAATCCCATTAAAATGAATACTACTGGTGCTAAGGGTCAGAGTGAATGCTAAACACCAAGCGGACTGTGCAAGCCCATATTTTGAGAAATTGTTTCAAGGCAAATAAGAGGAAGTCTACTCCTCTAATAGAAAGCACTATAATAACCAAATGAAACAAAGTATAAGCTGTAAAGTATTTAATCAGATTTCCTTTAATAGTAACTTTCAGTATTTGCAATAAAAAACAAAAGGGTCTCAAGCATGAAAACAGAAACACTTCAGTTATCCTAATTAAACAAAGAAAATGCCACATCTGATAGCACATCAATAGTTAAGTATTTATATAAGGCCAACAATCTACCTGACACTTTACAATCCTTAAGTCGGCTAAGACCAAACTCCTTAACTACCCCCAAAAAACCTTCTTTGCCCCTAGTTTCCTTTCAATTTCTATTGAGAATGTCACCATCCAGTCTGTCCCTCAGGCACGTAGCCTGGGATTCATTTTTGACTCCTTCCTCTTCTTTACGCCTCAGATCCAGGCTGTTGCCAAATCCTGTCACTTTGCCCTGTATAATATTGCTAAAATCCAGCCCTGCCTTACCGTTCCCACTGCAAACACCCTAGTCCATGTTCTAGTCAGCTCTCGCCTTGACTACTGTAACTTCCTCCTTACTACCCTACCCTGCTCTGATCTCACCCCTCTCATCTCCATTCAATGCTCTGCTGCCAAAATCATCCACCTTGCCTGTTGCTTTAACCACATTCAGCCCCTCCTCTCCATCCTACACTGGCTCCCTCTACAGGAACACATTCAACACAAGCGCCTCGTCTTCACCTTCAAGGCTCTTCATGGCCTTGCTCTCCCATCTCTTTCCGCTCTTATATCCTGCCACTTTCCTGCCTGGGAAGCTTCACTCCTCCTCTGTCCCCACAACCACCACTGCCTGCTTGTGACTCCCGTCATCCTCTAAATGTCTTTGTGCCAGGTACACCACTAGCAGTATATAAATAAAATAATAATAATAATAATAATAATAAAGTCCAAGCTGGCTCACAATCTAGAAGAGACAAAGGAGGGGAGATGAAGGGGAGAGGAACAGAGGGAGGGCATTCATGATGTTGCAGGTGTATCTAGCTTATCACAGCTAGATTCTTACTAGTTTTATGATAGAATTACATATTTGTTTTTTGCATCCATCTCCTGCTGTAAGCTTTCGAACACAGAAAAACCAGACTAAACAATAAAAGTGTGGGCGTGTAAATGTGGGCTTAAAAACTATATTAGGCAAGTATTCAGCAACCAGAGACATGGAAATATAGGAATTTGCTATTTCACCTATGTAATTTATTATTTATCATATTACCTGATCATCAGGTAAAGAGAAAATGGTTGGTATTGCAGTATGCTTCAAATAGCGAATACCCCATCGCACATCAAGAGAGTCAGGAGTAAAATGGTCACTACACAGGAGCTGGTGCTTACTGGGAGTCCATGTATCACGTTTCATATTCCGTAACCATTTCTCAAGTCTCTCTTTGTCATGAAGAGGAAACCTGTAATAAGACATCTTCAGATAAAAGGTGGCATCAGCCCACTTTAGAAATTACCCTTGAAAAAGGATCTGTTTAAAGGGTCTATTACTGTTTTATGTAGCGCTTACCATAATGGCATCCAAATGCTAAAATGCTGCATAATTGAATGCAACCCAAATGAAGACAATACCTATAGCAGAGCCTGATCCTGATCCTTTTATGCTCACTCATAAAATAATTCAGTTGAAAATCAATGGGAATACTCATTTAAGTAGAGAAGTTTAAGACAGTCTTTTCTTTGTTTTACCACATGAGCAGACAAAACAGTTTTACTCCACTGTACCTTAATCTTTGGTAAGTAATCTGGTTCACAGCATGACAGCTACCTTGGTTTCCACACTCACTGCACAGGGTCAAATCAGCATTACAGCTGATTCCAGGTGCAGTTGTTACCTTGGGACAACTGGAAAGTTACTCTGTACTTGGTTTCTTTCTGCTTTGTTTAAAGAGGCATCATAATCAGGGACCCATGTTCATTTTGTTTTTCTTTTTGGTGCCAATGGAGAAAATGCAGTGAACATGGGTCCCTGATTAGAATATGCTCCTGATGTTAAAGCTGGAGAATGAAGAGTGCCTGGGGGTGTCCGTGGGGAAATGAGTTTTGTGATCAAGGCCCTGGAGACAATAAGATGATCCAGATAACCTCTCCAGATTCTAGCATGGGGAGCACCTCCAGCCATGGAGGTGGGGGGGCATAACTCCACAATTGAATGTTGGTGCTGGCTGAGAAGTGTGGGGAGAAGGAGGGGTTTGGGGCTGGGGCACTGGCAAAAGCCACCTCCTGCACAGAGCTGGGTTAGAAGATGCACGTCCCATGCCTGAACCAGGTGGCAGTGTCCCAGTCTGGGTGGAACATACTAAAACAAATGAAAAGGAATGCCCATTGGAAATAATAGAGACAAAATGAATGCCAGTTAGAAGTAATGGAGATTTATGAATCCCAATAGCCCTTAATGGGCTAAACCAACAAAATGACAGACACTTATCTGAAACAAGGGCCAAATTTAAATGAGACTAACCACCCACCTGAACAGCAGTGTGAAGGTGGGGCGGATGGATGTGTGCTCCCATGACCCACACAGCACCCACTCTTGACCACTCACGGAGTACTGGTGAAAAGGCTGGAGTGCACTCAGGCGGGGGGGAGCAAAAAAGTGCATGGGAACTGACACCCATGCATCCCCAGCCCATATAAATGGTGGCAGCCAGCCATTTCAGCTGAGTGGTCCACCATTCAGAGGCACTGTGGGTGGGGAAACAGCCTTTGCAAGGCACAGGAGCTGGCCAGGAGTGCTGAGGTCAGGTTCGCCAGTGCTCGGCCAGGACATGTGGATATCAAAGGCCAGTCCTTTCCACTTCCCCCTCCCCTCTGGTCCGTGGCAGGGGGCGTGTGTGGGGGATGCTGTATTACCCACCGAGGAAGCCGCCCATAAGAATTCCTCTCCACACACTCCACCTGCATGGGTACTCAGTGGGTGCAATCCAGCTCCATACAAGTCAATAGGAGTTTAGCCATTGACTTCAATGGGAGCTGGATTGTGTCCAGTGGCTGTTACACTCAGCGGACACGGACGCTGCGCTGATTTAAAAATGGCAAAAGGCATGGGGGAGGATCTGAAATGCCAAAAAAGAAGAGGGGAGACTAAAAAAGGCCAGGATACAAAAATATTGAGGAAACCAAGGAGAGGAAAAGAATGAGGTGGGGTGGGGTGGGGGGAGAATGATAACTAACCAGGAGGAGCCAAACAAAGGGGAAAATGATGGTCAGGAGGCAACATGAAGAGGCTGGAATGACGGTGTAGCAGAGCAGAGGCTCACACCTTGACAGGGCATGGCCAAGCCAGCCCAGATGTGAAAAGCTTCTGACTTGCTCAGTTAGGGTAGTTGGGTTGTTGGCTGGCTGGTTAATGGGGAACTGCATGAGAATCAGGAGCGAGAATAGGGCTCTGTGAGCTGGAGCCAGGAACCCTCAGGGGCTGTAAGCAGGAAGCTCATGGTGGACTATACGGTAACCCAGTGAAGAGAACTTGAGTAATACTTGTATATACACACATAGTGGAGGAATGTGATGTTGGTGAATAAATAGACATCCGAGCTAATTCCTGGTGCTTGGGCTCTGATCCTGGTGGGGAACTACCCAGAACAGGGCCCATCCTGTTACAGACAGATACAAGGCCACCTGAAGTAGCTGGAATAATGGGGGTGGGGAGGGGTTGGTCTGAATGACGGGTACAAGGCCACCAGGAGCAGCTGGAATGACAGGGGGCTGGGTGGAATGACATTCCCCAAGCCCAGCACGTCATCATTCCAGGCACTCTTTGGTCTCCTACCTGTCATTCCAGCTGCTACGAGACACCTGTGGTGTAGTCTGCGGGGTACAAAATTAAAATGAAACAAAAATGAAAAAAATCATCCCCACCTCACACCCATTACTCCACACAGCTGTTGTTCCAGCCGCTAGCAGTGGTATTCTACTTCTCATTCCACCCGTTCTCACCATGATTCCAGCGGCTCCCTGTTCTTCCACCCAACCCGTGTCATTCTAACCCAGGGGTGAAATGTAGCCCATGGCAAGTTTTTATGTGGCCCCTTTCCAGTTCCTAGATCTGGCCCTCGGATCCAGTTCTTACCTCCAATCACTGAAAAAGTAAGCTCAAGGAAGGGGAGCAGAGATGACGGCATGCAAACAAGGATAGGGGCCAGTTCCATGTCACAGATCCATGATTTAGGCCCTCCTTTCCTTGAATGCATCCCTTCAGCACCCTGCCCCAATGTCTGTGTGGCCATTGGAGCTTGTGCAAGCTTTCAAAGTGGCCCCCAGGAGGGAAAAGGTTCCCCATCCCTGTTCTAGCCAGTCCTGGTAGCCTCCTACCTGTCGTCCCATTATTCCGACCTTTTCCGATGGCCTCATGTCATTCTGGCCCTCCCTGTGGCCTCATTACTGTCACCCCCCCCAACCATTATTCCATTTCCTTGGCTTCCTCACATTTTCTCATCCTGGACTTTTTTGTTTAGTCTCCCTCTCCTCACTTCTTCACTCACTCCCTTTTTTCAGAAAAGCATCTGCCGTTTTACTGATTTTCTGCCCATTAAGGGTAACTGGCATTCACAAATCTCCATGAATTCTAATTGGCATTCATTTTGGTCTATTATTTCCAATAGATATTCCTCATCATTCGTTTTAGTATGCCCCCCCCCCGAACTACTCCGGGGAAGCCGAGGGCAGACCTGACAGCATCCCTTACAGCTGCCACCCGGGGCCCCGCCCTCCGCTCCTAGGTTGTGTTGAAAGCAGTGACAACAGGGTGTCACTCTCCTCCCCGGGGGCTGAGGTGACTTGGGGCACTTCATGTTTGGGGCCAGGGATGCTGCAAAGGCATGGGGGAATGGAAGGGGGGGGGGCGGGCGGGGACTGAGCTTGCGCTGGTCGCGGGCGCTCTGACCTCCCCGGTTCTTGCAGCAGGACGCCGCGCAGTAGCGGGGCATGGCGGGGGCAGGCTCCGGGGCGCGAAGGAACCCGGCCCCCGAAAGGAACCATCCACCTAGGTAGAGGGGAACGAGGGGACGCGGGACAGAGATCTCTCACTACAGCGCCCTCTTCCGCTTCCGGGATCCTGATGCTTCTTTCGCTTCAACCGGAAATTCCGTCAGGCTGTCGCAGGGTGACAACAGCCTTCCACGTGCAACAAAGCGGCTGCGTCGCGTGACCTGCAGCAGCCAATGAGGGAACGTTTCGTGTAGGCTTTTTTCGCCCTTGGATTGTGTTATCACTCCTTGAAGAGCTCGCGAGTTGCGCGCCCGAGGAGCGGCGGGTCGGTGCGTGTTCCGGGGCGGCGAGGCTAACGGTTCGTAGGGGCTGTAAAGGAGTGGGCGGCGGGGGGTGGTACAGGGTAACGCTCTGGGGGATGGGGGTGGTACAGGGTAACGCTCTGGGGGATGGGCGGCCGGACACTCCTTTTGTCACAGATTTAGGCTGCGATCCTCTCCCATTACAATGGGAGCTGAACCATTGACTTCAACAAGGATAGGATTACACCTTCAGTTAAACAGAGGTCAATGTTAATTGTAGCTTACTCTGCCAAAAGTGCACTGCATTCCTGGAGTTGGGTCAAACTTGGTGTCTCAAGGGATTCACAAGTTTTTTTGAATAGTTAGGGAGTGGGGATGACACGAACTTTTCTCATAAGACTCTTCTCCGCCCCCCACCCCCGGAATTGTGTGCCAGCACAACCCTCGCCCTGTGGAATGAATGAGACGTGTGCTGGTAGAGGGCCTTGAGAGGATCAATTGCCTTAGTTTTGTTTTCTTTTTCTTCAGCACAGATTTTGCTGTAGTAGGAAAAACTAATGCATGAAATAAGAAATTGTATGGAATTGCATTTAACTTTTTTCAGGGCTGTAAAAATAACTTTTGAGCTGCCAAGTGGGCCGCCATAATTGAAGTAAGCCCCAACCTGTCGAGTACAGTTTTGACTGGCTAACCTACGTTATGGGTTGTTGTGCGGGTTAAAAGTTGTCTGTTATATGTAAAGCATTCCAAGTGCCATGGGGGGGATGCTATATAAAAATAGATAATAGTTATGGCTAGCTTTGTTAATTGAAAGTTTCTCAACTTGATACAGATATTTGGATGATGGTAGCAATTCATTGACTAACTTTTAATCCAGAAATCAACCAAACCAACATACTGTGGTGTTCTTGAAGGTGTATATATGGTATTTCACAAACATAAGAGTTGGTAATTATTTGTAACAGGTTATGGGTGATCTTATCTGGGAGTAGAGTAAAGCTTTAATGTTAATCTTGTGTTACCATGAAAATCATTAACACATATGACCTTTGGTAGTCATACTTATAAATTCTCCAAGATAATTAGAAAAGATGAAAATCTTGTTCCACCCTTGCCTGCAGAAAATTACTGCAAAATAATGTTTGAAGACTAAATGTTGGCTAAGCTATAGACTAAATGCAATTTTGAGTCTGCTTGCTGATTATCATCTTACTGATGATGGCTCCATTGCATTTCAGATTAAAATGAATTCTGCAGAAAACAAATCGGTGTACTTCTAAACATAAAATTTTAAATGGAAACCAATTTAAAAATAACTTCTCTGGAATATTTACCATTGAGATTATGACTTGTTAGGTGATTTGGGGAATTCATTACTTGCCAGTTTGTACCTATAAGACTGTTTTTAGACCAGTGCCTCCCCACCCGTTACCCACCAATCATGCATGTTCCATGATTGGGTGTGGAGGGGCTTCTCTAAAAACACCCTACCCTTCCAATAGCTTGCCAGATGGTTCCTGTGTTCTAGTTGGGTTCTCATGCTCACTTTCTCATTGAAATTCCAGCCCTAATTATAAGGGACAGTGCCAGATAGTCTAGGACCCTATAACTCTTGTGTCTTTTAAAAGGTAATAGTACTTTTAGTTAAACTTAGATACCAGGTTCAAGGCACACCAGTATATTTTTTTCAGCCATTTGTGACGGTGTTTTGCTAGTGCAGGAGAATCAGTATGTGAAACTTTATTTTAGTCTTGTCTTGGTTTCCAAGCAGAATGAAAAGTAAGCTGGTATAAATAGTAAGAAGAGTTGCATTCAGTTTTTATCAGGGGTTTCTAATATCAGTTAAAAGAACTGGGTTTAAATAACTAGTGTTGGTGCTGAGTGGCAGCTAAAAGAATATTTGTAGAACAAAAGATTAAGTACTGCTAATTAATATAGTGCTTTTATTAAACTAACGTAAGTTCTAACATTGTACATTTAAAATTTGGTTTCTCTAGTTACAGTAGCATCTAACTATAGTTGTAGTTAGTGTCCAGTAAGATGGATGCCAGAATGATTTGGAATACAGTTATCAAAATGTAGCTCAGTTGTGAGACTGACTCTTACAACATTGGCATTTTTCAAGCTTCCTGCCAAATGCTTTGTAGGTCATGTGTATAAATCAGTCTTCAAAGGGTGGGGTGGAGGCTAGGTCATAGTATATAAATAATATTGAACATATTTTCAGTATTGGTAGTTACACATCATACATAAAAACACCATACAAAATTCATCTCGGCCAAATTTTGACTTCAAAAAAAGGCATCCCCCTACTTAGGTACAAATAGGCCTACAAGTAGTCAATTCACTACAACGCAAACCTGATGCTTTAGAGCCTCTAAAACTGGGCCTCATCCTTACCTGTGAATGTCTTGGTGATGATCTGTGTCCTTCAAGATACTGCTTATCTTTTTGTAATCAGAGAGACAGCCAGTACAGATCTTGTGGTTTTTTTGTTTTAAATTTTTTAAACTTTGCAACACATTCTTTAGGGTTCATTTAAAAGTATTTGCAGCCTCCCAAGCCCCACAAGCAGAAGGCTTACTTAACCAGGGTAGCAGAATTGAGCTGCTGTTGACATGGAAAATAGTGTTGGATTTATGCCCTAGCAAAAAACTATTTTCACCTGAGTTAGACTTGGTGTCCCCAAAGAAGTTCTTTCACCCTTGCTAACAGAGTGATCCTCTAGTAGATAATGCATGTGCTAGCTGTCATCCTCATGAGTCCATTCACTGGAGTTAACTGGAAAACTTTGCTACAAGTCTGATACTATAATGAAGATTTATTTTCTTGCCTGCTTAATATGAGCCCTAAGCTATTTTGCTGACTGGGTAAAGTCTTATTCTGTCCTAGTGTAATCTAAATTCCCTCTACGCATCTCGAATAGCCTTTGGAAAATGGAGAAGCTTCTAAGGACCAACAGACGCTTAGGCATTTTTTCCCCCTGTTGGCGAGGTCTCAGATATACTACTGAGCATAGATTGCATCTTCAAATGCTGCTGCTATGTAACATCAGTGGTGTGTTTTTTTTGGTTTTTTTTTAAAGACTTCTCACAGCACTAACTTGAGCTTCTGATCGTACTCTTTTTAAATGCACTACAATTATAAAGCCTTGTGATTTGGACCTGGGAGACCAAGATTCAAATCTTGGCTTAGCCATGAACTCACTGGATGGGCCTTAGGCATGTCACCATCTCAGCCTCTGTTCTCTATTTGTAAAATAGGGATAATAATGACCTACCTCACAAGGTTGTTATGAATGGGAACAAGATTCGGCTTGTCAAAAACTTTGAACACACAGTGATATGTAACCAGTATCCTTTTAAACTTACTTCAAAGTTGTCTTAGGGCAATGAGGTCAACCAGTTGTGAAGTAGATTCTAGCCTGTCCTGACTGGCAGAAGCCAGCTGGGAGATGTTGGCTGAGGTTGTCAATGCCTCCTTTCAGGAGGGTAGGGTGTTGGACAGTGATGAGTGTTTTCTAGAAAATTTTGAATTGGAAAATTTTCTGGAAAACTTCCCTGCTAATTTTTTCAAATTTTGCATATAATGTGCATAAAGTTTGTGTTTTTTTGCCCAGAAAATTTTTCTATGCAACTTTTCCCAATCCCTTAGATTGTGGTGTGATGGCATGTTTGACCTATATTTTTAGAGTCTGCCACTCAGAAGGAGCCAGTTGAAACAGGGATTTGGGATATTGGGCAGCCCCAGGGGTACACCGCATGCGATTGCGCCGCTGGAGTGTGGTCAAAAAAGCTGGTCCCAGGTGGCCATGGAGGCTGCGCTGAAATTCTGGGTCAAATTCTTTTTAGGTACCCCAATTGAGGGGTACCTAAAAGAGATCGGCATGTCTAAGGAATACCTGTTGCGTAAGCCACTAGGACTGATTAGCAAGGAACTGTTAGGCCGTGTGGCAGACATTGAACATCAGATTGTGGTTGGTAAGGTTAGGGCCGCCTCTCACGTACGAGCCTATTTCAACTGGCTTCCGAACTTAGGCGCGATGGCTGAGTATTTGACAATTCATACTCCAAAAAGGGCTAGAGCTTTGATCTTTTGAGCTAGGGTGAATGCTTTACCTTCACAGATCTTGGACAGCTGCTTTCGGGGCATTCCTTATGCAGAGCGACTTTGCCCGTTTGACCAGCTAGCGGTTGAATCGGTGATCCACATGCTGTTGCATTGCCATCCGTATGACGCACCGAGAGCCCTGTACTTGGCTGGGCTTTTGGAAAAGTACCCCGGCAGATCAGACGAAATCATGCTGGAGCACCTGTTGGGTGCTACTGACCCTCAGGTGATAGAAAGGTTGGCAAGGTTCTTGACTCAAGTAACATACTATAGGAAGAGCTTCCTTAACTTTAGGCCCCATAATGGCACAACGGCATAGAGATGAACTTTGCCTTGGGATATTGTTGTTTATATTTAGCCCTTTGATGACAAGGCTTCTGCTTTGCTCTACTGTAATTCTAGTAGAAGGTTTTGGCCTGCACATTAAAAGTGGCCCCATGGAGATTTTCCTGGCAAAGTCCAAGGGTAAAGGTCGTGGTACCTCTTGAACTACTTCATGTGCCTGGATTGTATGGTACGTGTGCTTAACTATACAGATCCCTTATTTACAGTCTGTTCAGCACTCAGTTTGTATTAAAATGCCTGTTTTATTTGCTGTGTTATATTTTATATTTTTTGTATGTGTTTTTGTTTGTGCAATAACCTATGGTTATGCAATAAACTTGGATTTGATTTGATTTTGATTTGGGATATCCCCAGGAGTTCCTCCTCCTGAAACAAAGACAAAAACAAGGAATAGCACAGGTTGAAAGAGCAGAAGGAAAAGACAAATAATCAAGTGTGCTCCCTTCCCTCAGGAAAATAAGAAAGATCCTAGTAGAGCAGATCCATCTGACTTGCTCACATAAGAACAGCTGTCCCAGGAGAACCTTGGTCTTTTATGTTATTGTAAAATAGCCCCACACATTAATGGAAGCCCTGGAAAAATTTCTGCGGAAAAATGTGGTGGTGGAAAATTTTCCATTGCAAACTTTTCTGCCCCACATCTCAGCTGGACTCCCATAAAACTATGATGGTTTTATGGGAGTTTTATGGTCACCCTCTGCTTAAGGAAATATATCTGGATGCTGATGCCCCAGCCAGATATGGGCCTGTCTCTAGCCTTCCCTTTTTAGGGAAGGTTATTGAATGAGTGGTTGCCCATCAGCTCCAGGTGAATCTCAATGCTGTTGGTTTCCTGGACCCATTTCAGTCAGGTTTTCTCCCATGGTATGGCAAGGAGCCTGCCAAAGTTTGTGGCTTTGGTTAATGACCTGTGGATGGAGATGGACAAGGGGAATTCCAGCTTGTTTTTTTTTTTTTTTTTAATAAAGATTTTTTTTTTAGATCTTTCTACGGCTGATAATTGAGTAATGTTGGCTCAACTGTGGGACTTGGTGCGTGGGACTGCTCTTTAGTGGTTCTGCTCTTTCGTGTCAGGGAAGTCCCAGCGTGTGGTGATGAGCAATTGCTCATCGTCTCCTCGGGACCTTCCCTGTGGTGTCCCACAGGGTTCTATTGTCTCCCCTTTTGTTCAGTGTGTATCTGAGGCCGCTGGGTGAGGTCACTTGGAGGTTTGGGGTGAGGTGTCCTCAATATGGTGATGACACTCAGCTCTACCTCTCTTTTTCGTCCAACCCAGGTCTCGCAGTCTCGGTGCTTAACCGATGCCTGGCTGCTGTCAGGAACTGGATGAGGGTGAGCCAATTGAAGCTGAATCCTGACAAGACTGAAGTTGTGATGGTTGGCCAGTCCTGTGACTTGAAGGGGATTGGGCCACCTGTAATTGATGGGGTCCAACACCTGCTGATCATTCGGGTTCTCAGCCTCAGAGTGCTTTTTGAGCCTTCGCTGTGCCTGGATTGTAAAGTGGCAACAGTGCCCAGGAGTGCTTTTCACCAACTCCATCTAGTGAGGAGGCTGCGGCCTTTTCTTTCCGATTCGGATCTGGCCATACTTTCATCCCCCTGCGGCTAGATTACTGAAGTGCGCTCTGCGTGGGGCTGCCCTTGATGACTGTTCAGAAGCTGCAGCTGGTGCAGAATGTGGAGGGTCGACTCCTTTTAAGAGTGAGTGTCACGGGTTGGCTTGGATCAGTTTTCTCTCTCTGGCTGATTCAAGCCTGCCGCAGGGACAACCCCTTTGTCACTCAAGGGCCTGATCCTTCCCATTTACAGACTCTTTACTCTCTGGGTTCGCAAGAGCTTGAGAATTCTTGTTGCTTGCTTGTGTTCCAATGTTAGACACAGACACTTCTTCATAAAGATAAGAAATTAGTTTATTGATTACATAAGCAAGATAGTTGATACAGAGTGGCTACTAGAAATCAAAGGTAAATATAACGCATTCCTAACCTATACTGGTTGAGTTCCTAAATAAGCATCTTACCCTACAAAGGTCCATAAGTTCTTCAGTCCTTGATGTAAGCAACTGGGTCTCCAGACTTAGAGTTGCTAGAAAGCAAAGTCCCCTCTCTCAGCTCATGGTTTCCAGCCTTGCTCGCTGGCAGGTTTCAGGATGCAGATGAGGGTGCTCAAGACGGTCAAACGAGAGAGCTCCCCCCCAAGGTGGCTTAATGGCCTCCTTAAATATCTTTCATGGTCCCTTTGTCTCTCATTCGTGCCTTTGAGAAATCTGAGGCCTGTCACGTAGGCAACCCAGACAAACATGAAGGTTTATTTGCATCTCCACAGGTCTGTCTGGCCAGGGTTCCCAAATACACATTCTTTTATCTCTTTGCATTTCCTGGAGCTTGGTCATGTGTCACAGTCCTGATTTGGGTTTTACAGTTCTCAGTTGTAACATTACATACATGTTGCATGTTTTGCTTTACATATTTATTAAGCTTGTAGTCTACATGTAGGCCAGTATCACACATGTGACCTATGTTCCTCTGTGACAGCGAGTTTCTGGGAGCACATTACGCTGGTGCTCCAAAATCTGCACTGCCTGTCTATAGTTCTCAAGGTGCTGTGTTTGACCTTCAAAGCCCTCAATGGTGTGGGTCCCACGTATCTGAAAGACCGCCTATCCTACTATGTCCCTTTGCGGCCCCTACGATCGGCTGGGGGGGTGTCCTCCTGTGGGTTCCATCTGTTACCCTTGTTTGTGGGGTGAGGGTGCATGGGAGGGCATTCTTGGTTGCTGCCCCCATTTTGTGGAACTCCCTTCCCCAGGGAAGGTCAATTCAGCCCGAGTGTCTTCTGGAGGCAGTGCAAAATTTCTTTATTTGAAAGAGCATTTGGCAGGCAGGGATCAATGGGGTTGATTGGGTTTTTGGGTAGGGTTGGGGCGGGGGTGGAATGGGAGTTTGTGGGGAGGATGTCTTTATTGTGTGATTTCCTTAATTATTTTTTTACTGTTTTAAATTTTTCTAGATTGTCAGCTGCCCTGAGCCTTGTGGGAAGGGCAGCAGAAAAATTCAATTTTATTTTTTTTAACATAGTTGTAACTGATTGTACAGCTTTGTAGCTAAAGATTGTAATCATACTTTTGTTTTTTCTTTTTAGGAGCTTTAGCAATGACTACTACACAATCAGTTGTTACGTTTGTACTTTGCATTTTAATGATAACTGAATTAATATTGGCTAAAGAGAGTTACTATGACATCTTAGGAGTTCCAAAGAATGCTTCTGATCGTCAGATCAAGAAAGCATTTCACAAACTGGCCATGAAATACCACCCAGACAAAAATAAGAGTCCTGGTTCTGAAGCAAAATTCAGAGAAATTGCAGAAGGTAAGATGAAGATCTTCTTGTTAAAATAGCCAGTAGCTTGTGTCTCTGTTAGCTCACTCAACCCATGAGTTAAATATTGCATCAGTCAAAGATATAGGATCTGCTGTCATCATTTGCAATCCAGTTCTCAAAGCATTTGGTCAGCGAAAGCCCCTTAAAGTAAATGGAGCTCGTGCTAGTGTAGTGCTTTCAGGGGCTGAGCTTTAATCTTATACCAACAGAACAATTTTGACTTTGGCTCAAAGTAGATCTGCCATAGAAACATGGTTTCCTGTCATGAAGTTGTCAGAGCTTAGTCACACCCGTGATAAATCATGATGTTTTTTTCTCATTCAGTCCTGAAATGACTTTTGCTGCTATCAGTAATAGCTAGAGCTAAAACCAATATTTTGTTACCTGAAGGCTTAATATCTATTTTCATGGTGTGTTAATCTTAGAGGCTTTTTATATGCTCTCAGCTAATCCTACCAGAACTGAAATAAGGGATAGGGAGCAAGATGGTAAAAAGGACACATTTTTCAGTGTCGGATGACCACCTCACTTTTTTTCAGAATTTCATGTAGATGTACAAGACTTTTTATTAACAGTTAATTTTCATTGGCTTACAATCCTTTTCTTAGTGGCTCTTAGTCCTGTCCTGCTACTGACATAAGTAGCTCCTTCTTGATGATCTTGAGGTGCTGTAGCTAGTTAATGTTTGTGTATGTTCATAAACTTAAATAATTCATTTCAGCACCTTCATAAAGTTAATAGCATTCTTGTAGCGAAAATAAAGATTTACTGCAAAGAAAAAGACCTTTCTAAAGGTATCTGGCGGAATATAATCTCCCGTTCAATGACAGTTTCATCTGAATCTCCTTTGATTTATTTGAATACATGAAAGATTGTAATGGGTGTGATGAGGAAGGAAACTCAAACGGCTTGCAGAGTCTTTTGAAGTTAACAGTTCCATCTTTAAAAATAAATAAATAACTGTCTTAACAGGGCATAAAATTTTAGGTTGACCTCTGGGAGTCAAAATAAAATTCAGTCGCCAAACTTCATCCTGATACTAAACTGTTTTTGCCCCACTACACCCCTGTACCAGTCGCCAGCCTGTTTTCTGGCTGCCAATGGCTGCCAGGTGCCTGCAAATTTCATGCTCTGTTAATGAGATTCTGATCTAGCAGAACAGTGGTTCCCTAGCTTTTTGCTTTTGTGAATCAAATTATCTTGTGACCCCAAAACAGCAACAAAGACTTGCCAAATATATATCCAATATTAGTTGAGACACCATCTGAAGAGGATGTGACCCCACTTTGCCATCATTGTTGGAGACTCTCTGGAGTAAACACTGAAGTTTGTTTAAATCCTAGGTGTTTTGTTTTTGTTTTGTTGGTTCTGTTCTCTTCCTTACTTTATTGCAGCCCCATTTTCATTGGTTTGCAGATCTTCCTAGTTTCTCCACTGTTTTGTATAAAGCAAGTATAGTTTGGTTTAGGAAAGTATGCTGCCATCACTGCGATGCAGGACTTGTACCCATTGCTTTGAGAACACAAGTGCCATACTAGGTCAGACCAATGGTCCATTGAGCCCAGCATTCTGCCTCTGACTGGCCAGTCACGGGGGCATGGGAGAAGCACCCAACAGGTCACCATGCTGTCCATTCCCTGTGGGTCATCCCCAGGATCCCGACAGTAAAGGGTTTTGTTCCCCAATCCTATCTGGCTAATAGCTGCTAATGGAACTATCTTCCAGAAATTTGTCCAAGCCTCTTTTAAACTCCGCTATACTGCTGACCTTGACCACCTCCCCTGGCAGTAAATTTCACAACCTGATTGTATGCTGAGTGAAAAAATACTTACTTGTTTTTACTCTGCCACCTGTGAGTTTCATGGAGTGTCCCTTAGTTTTAGCACTAGTTGAGAGGGTAAATAACCATTCCCTGCTTCCAAGTTCCAAACCACTCATGATTTTATAGACCTCTATCATATCTCCTCTCAGCCGTCTCTTTTCCAAGCTGAGGAGCCCCAACCTATCAAGCCTCTCCTCATACGGGTGTTGTTCCATGCCCTGGATCATTTTTGTTGCTCTTCTCTGTACCTTTTCTGGTTCCGCTATGTCTTTTTTGAGATGGGGCGACCAGAACTGCACACAATATTCAAGGTGCGATCGCACCATTGATTTGTATAGAGGCATTATGACATCCTCAGTTTTAGTCTCTATTCCCTTGTGAATAATTCCTAACATTCTATTTGCTTTTTTGACCGTTGTGGCACACTGGGCTGAGCATTTCAGTGTATTGTCCACAACCACCCCCAAATCCTTTTCCTGAGTGGTAACTCCTAGCTTAGTACCCAGCATTGTGTACTCATATTTTGGATTATTTTTCCCAATGTGCATCACTTTGCACTTGTCCACATTAAATCTCATCTGCCATTTAGATGCCCAGGCACCCAGTCTTGTAAGGTCTTGCTGCAGCTCCTCAGTCTGCTCGTGTTCGGACTACTCTGAATAACGTGGTGTCATCTGCAGATTTGATCACCTCACTCTTAACACCGTTTGGTAACTCCTAGATTGGAAGTTCATATGAAAGGTCTTGGCAGGATATCAGCGTTCCTGTAATGGAAACACATTTTAATTGCTTTTAATGGGAGGGGAAGAGTTTGGTTTAGTTTGCAAATGCTTCTTATGTGTGCCTTTTGCACTTCTATGTGAAAACATTTAGTTTGGTAGCCTTTAGCACCTTTGACTATTTCTTGGAATACGGTCTTTCAGAATAAAATTATACATTTTTTTCTTGTTGCTATATGAGAATGTTGCTAATTGATCCATTGTATAATGTGTATATGTATTTATATAATGAAAATATCAAATTTTCACCCTTGCTTTCCCAGAAATAACTTGGCTTTTTGGGGAAGCTTTAATCTTGTTATAAAGTTTTAAGCTAACTTGTCGTTTTGCTATTTTTACAGCATATGAAACGTTATCAGATGAGAATAAGCGAAAAGAATATGATCAGTTTGGCCAATTTGGAGGTCAAGGAAGTAATGGAAGCCCTTTCCAACAGTCATTTAATTTCAACTTTGATGATATGTTTAAAGACTTTGACGTTTTTGGTCAAAACGTAAACAGGCGATCAAAGAAGCACTTTGAAAATCACTTCCGTGGTCATCAGGAGGCTCACGGCAGGCAAAGACGTTCTTTCCAAGAATTCTCCTTTGGCGGGGGACTGTTTGATGATGTGTTTGAGGACATGGAAAAAATGTTTTCATTCAGCGGATTTGACAACCAACACCAGCATACGGTGCGAACTGATAGCCGATTCCATGGTTCGAGAAAACACTGCAGAACTGTCACTCAGAGGCGAGGAAACATGGTTACTACGTATACGGACTGCTCTGGACAATAGCACTTCTTCCTCATGCCTTGTTTTCAACTTTTCATTCTTCACAATTTTCTTGTCTGTGCTCATAAGGAACAGAAGTTCTTCTGTGACCTGACAAAATTGATTAAACTATTAAAATACTTAACATGGCTGCTGAAAAGTTTTAGAGAAATCACTGCTTTCTCCTGAAGAGTGCAGCAAGTGGCGGATGAATTATAGTGTCACTAGCTGTCTAAAAAGAGCACTGGAAAACAAATCCCTTATGACAAACCAAGTGTTCACAAAATTATTTAATTTTAATAACATGAGGTTTTCATATTAATCACCTCAGTGTTAATATGTTTTACCAATTCTCTGGGGAGGGAGTCTTCTAACTGATGCATGTATACTTCCCCATGCGTTAATCTACCTTTTTATTGTGCAGTGTTACCCTGGGAACTTAATTTGTGTCTTTATTGCTCCAAGATGACACAGTTAGCTGCTGTACATGTAAATTATGCGAACTGTCTAGTACACAATACAGCAGTGAAAAATTAAGTCATCTACATTTTAATATGCACGATTAAACAGGATCAGTTTATTTTTTTAAAAAACGAATGTACATGAGACTATTCTTAATAGGGCAATGTTCCAGATGGAATAGGTTGATTCCAGCTTTGAAGGATGTTTCATAGCTTTGGGTTTTACAAAGAAAAAGAAACATTGTTGAAAATCTAGGAAGTGATTCATACTTCTAAACGTCATCTCACAGGCCACGGTCCTGCAAAGATTTAAACATTAGTGCCACTGAAACTCATAGCGTGTAATTGACAACTGTAAAGCTGTAGATAACTGTAGACCTGATTAAATCTTTTCAAGACTGAGACTGTTGCCTAAAACTAAACTTAAAGCCTGTTGAAAGATATTGGAGTACGCACTTATTATTTAGCCTTTGCTTCTTTTAGTATCTATGCTGGACTGGTGAAAACGCACTAACCCTTTGACTGTTTAATACTCCTTGCATATTTGTACTAAATTTAGATGGAATTTAAATGTAGATTTACCTGATGTGTATACGCTCATAACAAGTGTATCTTTGCTAAATAGTAGGTGGGTGTGCAGACTTAACTTTTTGAATGATTTATTGCAGACTTAACTTGCTAGCAAAATTACAACAATTTATGACTTGACTACACATCCTGAAAAGTGAACCATTAGGGAATAAATAGCGAAACTGAATAATGATCCCTTTTTGACATGAATATCAGTAAGTGATCATTTGAGTCTATTATGGTGGTGACTTATTCCAAAGTCATTAGGTTTTTAAAATATCAACATTGAGATCCTAAAGCCATCATGTTAGTTAAAAGAAAAAAGTCAGTATATGGATATCCTCCTATGAGATTAAAAGGTCACTCTTCGTGACTTCTGATCATGTAGCTAGTATACTGAATTGTATCACTGAGAATCAAATCCACTCTGCATAAATATCAAAATGCCCATTCTAATTTAATTTTCAGAAATAACCGTCAGCCCATTTAGAGGGCTTTGATGTGACAGTGAGCAAAATAAGTGCTCATCTAAGTATCCTTGTCCCAAATATTGCTTTTAGCAGCTCAACCCTGTAGTAACTCTTTCCACATACGAAAGAGTGACTTTCACTTCTGAGTATTGCTGTTTCATCTGTTGCCCATGCTAAAAAATGTCTTCCCACAACTGTGCATATTGTCTGTTTCTACTCTACTAGATAACCCAAACTGGTCTGTAAGTGTTTTTCTTTATTTATAAATTGACTAATACCTCAAACACAATAATTTGTGCAATATTTTTAAAGTAGAAAAGTGTTTTGTGCAAGTACTTAACTTAGTTTAATATCTAAACTTGTAGTTTAAAAGTTTTGTGTTTCCCCCTACATATTGCTTATGAATAAAATCTGGATAATTTGCAGCCCCCCAATAATTATGCAACATGAGCATGTGGGTAAACAAGTTTTGTTGTTGTTTTGAACGATTCGACTGCCCTTTGTAGTATTGAGAGTGTGAGAGAAAGTAGTTCACAAATACATTGGTATACTAGGAGCTGCTACTTTGCAGATTTTCCCCATGGGTAAAAATGGTCAGGGATACCTAGTTGGCAAAGTCATGCCAACGCTATTTTCCAACTTGTGGACACTCGACACATTTTCATGTGAGTGGGAGATGTCCCAGCAAGGAGGCTGGGAAAGAACTACAAAGCTACTCTTAAAATGAAAGACCAATTTTTCTAAGCATAGAGATAAGTACTATGTTTTTAAGTGCTTCATTCTTGTTGCTGCTCACATGGACTTTGAGCTCCTTGCCAAAACAAAGCTTGGGCCTATTTCTAATTTCAACGGTAGGTCTGAGCTCCCATTAAGAACTTTTTACTGACATTGTACAAGAGAGATTTTTACGTAAGATTGAGAAGGTACACCTGGTTAGTTTTTAATTGCAAATGATGTATCTTTATCGGACAACTTGCAACCCATTTCTAAATAACACTCTCCAGCCAATAACAATTGTAGTGAATGTTTCCCAGAGTTTCTTAGCTGAAGATCAGACGTAACTCTCTTCCCAATCCTCCTCCTATAAATCTTCAATATTTAATAATGCCTAATATAATGCTGTGCTGAAAACACCCAGGCAAGCAAATTTGCCCCAGCTCATGGATTGTTCAATGAAAAGGACTAATCAGCTAAATAGAGGTTATGAAAGGCCTGATGTAATCTTGCAAATACTCATGACTTCAGTTACTCAGGTTTCTGGATCTCTGAAGAGTGAAGATTTGTTTGATTTTGGCATTTTGTTTTTGGATTGTGCATAATCTAATTAAAATGGCTGAGATGTAAGAGTAGAGTGAAAGCCCCACTGTTGAACTCTTTCCATTCCAAATTCTTTTTTTGATATACAGTACTTGGCAAATATGTGAGTACTATAAACTTAATCATGATGGCATTACATTAAAGGTGTGGAAAAATAAGTTTCACTATGCTTATTTTTTTAATGGAACTCTTTCCTAGAAGTGGTGTCTGCTTGCAGAGAGAATATCCCAAAACAGTAATACAGCAAGTATTTATTTATCATTGAACAAATGGAGTAACATGCTCCTGATCAGAGAACTTATTGGGGGGAGGGTTTTGATTTTTCCCAGTATGTTTTCCTCATGTATGAAGTAATATCTAGGTGGGGTGGTGTTTTAGGTCACCACCTGCCAGTTCTTTTTGAGCCATGTTTCTGGTGTATGAATGGAGTGTGCTAGCTTTCTCTGAGGATGGGGAGTGAGGCACAGATGACACTGGTTTCACCAACGGTAATTGTACATTTTCAGTAACGGATCACTGCACTAGTTTTGGATGAATTGTTGGGCTCCTCAGGCCATGAACTCTTTATTGAAATTGCTAGTAAGGGTGCCAGTTCAGGAAAACTGCTGGCAATTTGTGCCAGGCAGACATGCACATAAGCATTGGATTGCGACCAAGTCATTTTGCTTAGGCCATTGAGCAGCTGTGAAATTAAAATCGCCAGTTATTTGTGACCTCAATCTGATTCAAAGATCCACATCAAGGGTGTAACTACACCCTCCACCACCTTTGTGCTGTATTCCAGTATTTACTCCATGCTGTGCCAGTAACTGGCTCTGATCAGTGTTCTGAAATCCCAGATTCAAAGCCACGCCCAGTCCCCTCGCGTCACAATTAAGGTACATTTGCACTAGGATCTGAAGGAATGTGTGGTTCCTTCAGTCCCTATTTGGGAGAGGGTGGGGACTCAGCCAGTCTCCTCCAATGGGCACAGTGGCGAACTTGCTTATTGGGTGACACAATTTAACCTGTATTGCGCCATACTTCTGTGGTGTACTACATGAGCTTATAGTAGTGTGTTCTAGTTTAAACTTAGTGACTGCACTGATGTAGCCCATACACACCTTGTCCCCCCTCCCTTCTAGCACACTCACACACCCACACTCATTTTCTCCTCCCTCAGCATGCACGCACACTTTCTATCTCCCCCTGTCGCATGTATGCACAGACATGGAGAACCCACACGCTAATTTCCTCTTCCCCCAACTAGTGCGCCTGTAGATCCACACTCTCTCACCTGTGGCTCCACTCCCCTGATGCTAATGCCAATATAGCAGCTTTCCAAGCTGTCTGCTTGGCTGGGAACTGCCAGCAAAATGGACTGCTGCTATGTTGTCTTGTCTGGGTGCCTCTGCCGCTGTGGTGTTTAAAGGACTTCTGGGGCTGGTGCACATGTGCATACCTGTTGCCACCATGTTTCCTATCTGGCATGCTGGGACTACATTTCCTAGCATGCCAGATAGGGAACATGGCGGCAGCAGACACAAGCAGGCAGGCTGGCGGGGCAGTGTTAATTCCTCCCTCCTGTGCTCTCACCCAAGCTACTGCTGAGGGTGGGTTCAGCAGGGAGTATGGTTTAGCTCCATGTCTCTCCCCTCCCAAGCCGTCCGTTCCGTTACCTAGCTGCCTCCAGGTGGGCGGCGTTCATCTCCCTCCCCCAGGCTGGTGCTGTGGAAGGGGACAAGACAAGCAGGGGGCCAGTAATGCCAGCAGTTGCCTCATAATCCTCAGAAAATGCGGTGGCTGCATCAAAGCCTTCAGACACGAATGCATGACACTAATGCCGCCCAATTGAAGTATTTTGGAGAGTTTTTCAATATGGCTGCCATGTGTTCCTCCAATCAGTGTCTATCGGGTCAGGAGTAAGAACATAAGTGCCATACTGAGTGAGACCAATGGTCCATCTAGCCCAGCATCCTGTCTCCAACAGTGGCCAATCACGGTGACTTGGGAGAAGCACCCAAGAGGTCACAATGGGGGATCCGTTCCCTGTTGTTTTCCCCCAGCTCCCATCATGGGTGAAAACAGACATGACGCTAACCACCCTTTAACCACCCTTGGTGGTTATTTATGCATGTTGCAGGGCTGCATAGGGCACCAATACAGCCCTGCAACATGCATAAATAA
>QEPC01015474.1:8970882-9010372 GCA_003113815.1 Sphenodon punctatus
AGTCCAAGGTTAGCTCCCTCAGGACCTCCTGGAACCGCTGGGGTTCCATCAGCCTCCGAGGGCGGACCATCCTAACTGGTCCCTTCCCCTTCTGGAGGGGGTGCGCTAGAAGACCGGCCTGAAGGAGATAATGGTTCGTCCACGACAAGGGCACTGCTGTAACCTCCCCCACCACCGGACCCCCCGCCTCAAGGCCAGAACTGAAGATCAGGTCGAGGGTATGTCCCCCCACGTGGGTCGGGCAGATAACCTCCTGGGGCAAGTTCATGGTTGCCATGGCGGCCATGAATTCTCGCTCCGCCCCAACAAGGCCGGCATCGGCGTGGATTTTGAAGTCCCCTAGAACCAAAGTCCTGGAGGAGCCCAATGCCACCTCCGAGGCCAGCTCTGCTGGAGCGGTAAGGGATGCCGCCGGGCAAGAAGGGGCCCGATACACCAGCAGCACCCCCAACTTGCCCCCAGTCAAATCAAACACCACGTGAAGGACCTCCATACCCATAATCTCCCGAACTGGATACCTCCTAACAGGCCACTCTTCTCTAAAAACAATAGCTACACCACCTGCCCGCCCGCCCGTGCGGGGCTGATGCTGCACGGCATACCCGGCCGGAACAGGATCCGCCAAAGTTGGACCGGCCAGATCGTCCAGCCAGGTTTCCATGATACATGCAAGGTCCACGGCCCCATCCGAGATTAAATCCCGGATATTTGGGGCCTTGTTCACCACGGACCTCGCATTTAACAGCAGCAGCCCCTCACGTACGGACCTTGGACCCGGCTCCTCCCTCTCCCTCAGCGGGGACATGACAATGGGGCAAAGATTTTAGACCCTCCAGCTGCTACACTATTTCCTGTTTCCCTCCATCCTCTTAGTGTACAACAGGGGAAACTTAGTTTGTATCAAAGTTATCAGTTGTGGTACAAGCAGGCACAACACTCATTGACTCAAAACATTATGCTTGGTTACTCTAATACTGAATTGTTATACCTTGTGTTGGGTGCAGTATTGCGTTGTAGCTGCTCCTCCATAAACCTCCAACTACCTACCTACCCACCCACCAAAAGTTGAATATGGCTTTGGGAATCTATTTACATCACAGTTTTTATGTCAACCCCTACTTCACCCCATGCAATTCCTCCTGGGCAATATTGCATCTTGGTTTTTATAGTGAATTAATTATAGGAACAATAAAACATTTGCTGTACTCATTTCAAGGTAGTATCAATAATTGTGGCATCTATTCTGCTGAGACAACTTTCACTTCGGTATAACAGTGTAAACATGAGCTTTTATAAATCCACAATTTTTAAACCTGTTCCTTCTGTGAAGGGCATGAGTTTATCGTCTAGTAAAGAATGATAATTTTATAATTTTTCCCCCTGTTCGAAAAAAGGTGAAGATCTAGATCCTGCCAGAATTTCATCAGTGAAACGTTTCTCGATTCCCCACTAGAGAGATTTTCAGGACCAAGCAAACATTGCTGGGCTATTTCTTTGATGATTGATGAAAAGGAAACTAATCAGATAACAGCTGTACCAATGCACAAAGGATTCATTCATGGCATTGCTTCAGTAATGCTGTGTGTCATGTTAAAGACATTAAATTAATATGTGCTGGAGCCATGTTACAAAGTGAACAATCTGGTATGTTGCATCCGAGCTTAGATATAAGAATGTCCAGTACCATTCCATAAAGCACACAAATAAGCCTCAGTACTGAAACAAGAACTAGATCCTGCAGACGAAGAGGAAAGGCAATGCTTTTTAGTCAATCTCTTGCTGCTATTTGCTGTATTGTTTCCTTCATTTCCCGCTGACAGGACTGGATGTGGCAAATGGGTATGGAAAAAGAACAGAGTATGCCAAGTGAGGCGTGACTCATGAGAAACTCAGATTTTTGTTCCTTTCATTTGGCTTCCTGGTATTTTCAAGAGTTTTAGCTCAATATATAAAGAGTTACAATACTGAACACTGGCACATTATACCCGCAGGGCACCATGAGCATGATTCCTCTTCTGCCATGCTAGAACAAGCACTTCACTTTCCCATGAATTCCATCAGCAGCACAATTTTGAGATGAAATCTTTTTCTGTCAGTCTTCACAGTCTTCCTGTAGATTATGTTCACATGACAACATAGGGAAAATAAATACATAGGCCGTGAATAAATTCAAACTCCTTCCTGGTGTACTATCGCTGAAACTAGGTGTAGCACCACTGATGAATTTGACTCAATTGTTCTGCATTGCTTCATATAACAATATAAACTGTAAACCTGCAAACCTGCGGTATGAAACTGCAGGGCAGGTCTGTGTTGACCTTTGGTGGTCGTTCTCATAGGAGGTTGGTAGATCTATTTGAGATAATAGATCAGTAAGCTAAGAAGAGTGTCTGGAACAGGGGTGGGGAACATTTTTCCTCTTGAAAATTAGTACGAGCTTAGTGAAAGAGAAAGGAGTTTGGGGAAAGTTTTATCTGTGCACAGGTGTGTTCTTCAGAGGCCCTTCCTCCATGCTTCTGCCTACACATTAGGGAGGGCACCCTGCTGCATGGCTGGCTGAGAGTGCTGAATGTCACCACCTCTCAAGCTGAAGGGGAGAGATGGATTCGGGGCTGTGAGCTTGCTCCATGCTGAGCCAGAGCTTCAGCAGACTTCACTGAACAAACTCCCCTTCCTCTCAGATTGTATGTTCTTTGGGACTCTATGGATATTATTTATTTATTTATTTATTTTATAGATTTATATTTTATAGATTTATATCCCGCCCCCTCCTGCAATGCAGCTCGGGGCGGCTAACAACAATGATAAAAACAATTAAAATCAGTTAAAATATAAATATAAAATGCATCAATAAAACAGGGCTAAAAGACAACAGTAAATAAATAAATGGGCGGGGGATTAAAATCACCCCCCCCACCCTCCCTCCCGAAGGCCTGGGCAAACAGCCAGGTCTTACAGTTCCGCCGAAATGTCAAAAGGCTTGGGGCCAGGCGAGCTTCCTCCGGAAGGGAGTTCCACAGCCGCGGCCCTACCACCGAGAATGCTCGCTCCATCGTGGCCCCCCGCTTAACACGGGGGACCTCCAGGAGGGCACCCCCGGCAGACCGCAGGAGCCGTTCCGGGGCGCGAAGGGCGAGGCGGTCCCTAAGGTAAGAGGGGCCAAGGCCGTATAGGGCTTTATAGATCATCACTAGGACCTTGAACTTGGCCCGGCACACTATCGGCAGCCAGTGCAGCGCTCGGAGCACCGGTGTAATGTGCTCCCGGCGACCCGTCCCCGTAAGAAGACGAGCCGCCGCATTCTGCACCAGCTGCAGCCTCCGGGCCAAGAACAAGGGAAGCCCCACGTAGAGCGCGTTGCAGTAGTCGAGCCGCGAGGTGACGAAGGCATGGATGAGGGAGGCCAGGTCCGGGCCAGAGACATACGGACGCAGCCTACGTACCAGATAAAGCTGGCGGAAGGCAGCCTTAGCGACTGCCTCCACCTGCCGCTCCAGCCGCAGGTCTGCGTCCAATATGACCCCCAGACTCCGGACCTGCTGAGCTACAGGGGGGCAAACCCCCCCAACCAGGGGGGCCACCACCCCCTTCGCCCTCCCCACCACCATCACCTCCGTCTTATCTGGGTTGAGCTTCAGTCTGCTCCGCCGCATCCAATCCGCCACGGCCTCCAAACATTGGGATAGCACCGAGACAGCAGGGTCTGGGTCAGTAGAAAACGAGAGGTACAGCTGAGTATCATCAGCATACTGGTGACATCGCACCCCGAACCCTCTCACGACCTCCCCCAAGGGCTGCATATAGATGTTAAATAATAATGGAGACAAGATCGATCCCTGCGGAACGCCACACGGTAAGGCGCGGGGGCTCGATGTTTCCTCCCCCAACACCACCCGCTGGCTCCTCCCCGAGAGGAATGAACGGAACCATTCAAGAACAGTCCCGTCCAGACCCCCCCGGTCACGCAGTCGTCTCAACAGCAGCCCATGGTCCACGGTGTCAAAAGCGGCCGAGAGATCGAGCAGGATGAGAAATGTCGAACATCCCGCATCCATCTCCCGGCGGAGGTCGTCCACCAAGGCCACCAACGCCGTCTCGGTGCCATAGCCGGGGCGGAACCCAGATTGAAAAGGGTCAAGGAGCCCGATATTATCTAGATGACCCTGGAGCTGGAGCGCCACTGCCCGCTCAATAACCTTCCCTAAAAAGGGAAGGTTAGAGACAGGTCGGTAGCTGGCGAGCGCGTCTACGTCCAACGATGGTTTTTTCAGCAGGGGGCGCACCACAGCCTCTTTTAAGCAAGGCGACAACCTCCCCTGCCGAAGGGACGCATTCACCACCCTCGCCAGCACCGTCCCCAACGTCTCCCCGGAAGCTTTTATTAACCAGGACGGGCATGGATCTAGTTGACAACACGTGGCCCTCACAGACCCCAGGACATCCACCACATCGGCTGGCGTCACTTCCTGAAACTCACCCCATAAAGATGGACCAGACGGACCCTCCGCCCCCCCGCGCTCTTCCCCTACTGCTATCAACCCAGCGTCGAAATCGGCCTGAATCCGAGCGATCTTGTCTGCGAAGTAGATGACAAACTCCTCACAGCGGGCCCGGGACAAGTCCCCATCCAGGCGGAGGGAGGCCGGACTCACCAGCCCCCGCACCACCCGAAACAGCTCCGCTGGACGCGACTTCGCAGACGCTATGAGGACGGCGAGGAATTCCTTCCTCGCCGTCCTCACAGCCTCCACATAGGACCGCAAATGGGCCCTATGGAGAAGACGATCGGAGACAGACCGAGTCCGACGCCAGCGTCGCTCTAGCCTCCTGCCCACACGCTTCATACACCGCAGCCCCTCAGTAAACCAAGGGGTCCTGCGGTGACGAGACCGAGGCAGAAGGCGCCTCGGAGCCACCCTGTCAATGGCCTCCTCCAGCAAGATGTTCCAATGCCGGACCAGCTCATCCACAGAGTGACCGTCCACATCCAGGGTAAGCTCCCTCAGGACCTCCTGGAACCGCTGGGGTTCCATCAGCCTCCGAGGGCGGACCATCCTAACTGGTCCCTTCCCCTTCTGGAGGGGGCGCGCTAAAAGACCGGCCTGAAGGAGGTAATGGTCCGTCCACGACAAGGGCACCGCTGTCACCTCCCCCACAACCGGACCCCCCGCCTCAAGGCCAGAGCCGAAGATCAGGTCGAGGATATGTCCCCCCACGTGGGTCGGGCAGATCACCTCCTGGGACAAGTTCATAGTTGCCATGGCGGCCATGAACTCCCGCTCCGCCCCAACAAGGCCGGCATCGGCGTGGACGTTGAAGTCCCCCAGAACCAAAGTCCTGGGGGAGCCCAA
Organism: Sphenodon punctatus; assembly: GCA_003113815.1. Lineage (NCBI taxonomy): Eukaryota > Metazoa > Chordata > Lepidosauria > Sphenodontia > Sphenodontidae > Sphenodon > Sphenodon punctatus. The sequence goes on from QEPC01015474.1 coordinate 8,976,234, forward strand.
CACCACCTCCGAGGCCAGCTCCGCTAGAGCGGTAAGGGATGCCGCCGGGCATGAAGGGGCCCGGTACACCAGCAGCACCCCTAGCTTGCCCCCAGCCAAATCGATCACCACGTGCAGAGCCTCTACACCCACAATCTCCGGCACTGGATACCTCCTAACAGGCCAGTCTTCCCTAAAAACAATAGCTACGCCTCCTCCCCGGCCGCTCATGCGGGGCTGATGCTGCACGGCATACCCAGCTGGAACCAGATCCGCCAAAGTTGGACCGGCCAGATCATCCAGCCAGGTCTCCGTGATGCATGCGAGGTCCACGGCCCCATCCACGATCAAATCGTGGATAATCGGGGCCTTGTTGACCACGGACCTCGCATTCATCAGCACCAGCCCCCCACGCGCGGACCCTGGACCCGGCACCTCCCTCCCCCTTAGTGGGGGGGTGATGACCTCCACCTCCCTCAGGCACCGTGGACCCCTAGGGGCCCGTGCCTTCCCACCCCATGGACCATACCGTCCGCGCCCCATCACGACCCCAATGGCCATGCCCTCCCCTCCGTCCACCCAATCCCGGCCCTTCAGACCCGGCTGCTTGCCCCCCGGCCCTCCCTCCCCCCCTCCCCCCCATAACCCTCCCCCCCCAACCATACCCTCCCCATTCTCCCTCGGTCTCCCCCTCTCACGGGGAGACCGAGCCACCCCCTCCCCCCCAACCCTCCCGGTCCTCCCCCTGCTCTCACCAGGGGGAGTCCCTGGGTCCACCCCCCACATTACCCCCCCTTTCAATACCCCCACCCTACCACCCTAGCCCTGAAAGATAAAAAGCCTGCCCAATAAAAAACACAAAACCCCCCCGCCCCCCTGCAGTCCCCCAGAAGTGCCCCCGAAGTGCCGCGCCCTTTGGCCGCGGCCCTTCGGCCGCGGGCCTGCGGCCGCAGCCTGCGGCTCCAGCCGCTGCCTGTGGGCTTTTAGCCCCTGCTACTTCCGGGTGGGGGGGGAGGGGACAGGACAGCCCACGTGGCTGCCCTCTGCGTTCCCCTCCTAGCCCCCAACGTCACCGTCTGAAGATCTTCCCCCGCAGGTGTCAGGCGGGGATGGCAAGCGGCGGCAGCGGCCCCAGCAGCGGGACTTTGGCAGCGACGGCAGCAGCAGCACGGCGAGCGGAGCTCCAGAGCCCCCCCGCAGCGGCAACAGGCAGGTAGGTGGGCGGGTCAAGGTGTTCCCCCTGCAGGCTCCTGCGGCTCCGCCGCTGTCCCTGGGGCTTTAAGCCCCCGCTACTTCCGGGTGGGGGGGAGGGGTGGAGGGGTGGGGTGGAGTGGGGGTGTCTGTGGAATAATAGGGCTATTTAATGGAACTAGGCAGAGTTTCTGTTCTATAGCACTTCTCTAGGCTGATGGGGGATTTAATTTTTTTTAAAAAATAAATAAATATATATAGGACTTTTTTTGGAGCAGTGGGGTATTTTCTATTGAGCGCATGTGTGTGATTATAGTGGGAGTAATGTTTCCACAAATTTTGTCCCCCTGCAGTTCTAGGGTCATAGGGGGTGAGGTTTATGTGGATTAAGGGGATCCAGCATTCCACACAAAATAGGTCTAAATGACACCACTTTGTTGTGACTCTATAGCTGAAGCTCCCAGTCTTTTCTGGACTCAGGCACAGCTGTGCCTTAGCAGTGCTGTCGATGTCGTGGCACACCCGTGCTTACCTGTCAATATACACAACAGCTATGCATTTGAACTGAATGGACCACTGAAAACCGTTCCTGCTTGTAACCAAAACCAAAATGAAGTAGGCATGAATTGGACTATTAAATTATCGATTGCACCTATAATAGTAAATAATGATTTAATATCCATTATAACAGCTGTGATGTGACCTGGAAGGGCCAGGGTTCACTGAGAAACTATAATTGCCTGCAATTTCAGGGCACACCTCAGAGCTTGCTGAAATATAAGTATGCCCTGGCAAATTGTTTGGGACCCACTGCTTTACAGGTTTGAGTCCGTCTGTCTGGTCTGTGGAGCTGGACAGGGTGCATCTGTTCTATCGTGTTTCACAGGACCCGTGAGAATATTGTTTTATTTATAGTAAAGTTGCTTTTCACTTATATCAACATTGGAACCTAACCCACCAGAGAGATGTACTGTGCTTAATTTACACTCATATGCCTTTGAGCTTATCTTTAGATGTCACATGCTGAGTATGATAAATTTCTGGGACTGCTCAGGCCTAGCTAAGGTTGCTTATACATGAAAGTGGATGAAGAAATAGCTATCCATGCAAATGCAATAAATTTTAACTCTCTGACACGTCTAACATTTGTGTAATGGCTAAGTGCACAGTACTTCGATCAGGAGGTAGAGGAGGACCCCGGTTCTAATCTTGCCTTAGACGGAAACTCACTGGGTGACCCTGGGCCAGTCGCATTATTCTCTCAGTAGGGCATGAAATTTTCAGGTGCCTGGGAGCCATTGGTACCCAGAAAACCGGGGCTGGTGTCTGGTTTAGGGGTGTAGTGCAGCAAAAATGGTTTAATATCAAGATAAAGTTTGGGGTTTTTTTGGCTCCTGGAGTTCAACCTGAAATTTCATGCCCTGCTCTCAGCCTAACCTACCCCACAGGCTTGTTGTGAGGATTAAAATTTCTGTTAAATTGTTGTATGTAAAGCGTTTTGAGTACCATGGCAGGGGGGCACTATATAAAAATAAAGATTATTAGATTATTATAAACACCATTAGTGTGCTAGGCACTGAACAATAATTAATTAATGATTGATGACTATGATGAATGATAACAACAGATTAATGACTGATTAATTAGAAATTGGTCCCTGCCGGAAGGGACTTACAATCTAGAATGAACAAGAGAGAGGAGAACATAGGGAGAGACATTCATGAAGTTGAGAAAGTGCAGGTAGATGCACGAAGCTTATTTTGAGGGAGGATAGGCTAGTATAAGGAGCATTACTGAGCAGTCGGGGGTGTGAGGAACTAGGAAAGAGGGTAGCAGAGTGTATGTGTTCAAGGAGGGAGCTCCAGGTGTGGGGGGAAGCATATTTTGTGTGGATAGAGATTTATTCTTATAGTCACACAGGTCATCTCTTGGGTCTTAGACTCTCAGCTGTGTGTCCTTCCTTTCTTTATTGCATTTAGTGCATTCTGTTCCTACATACATCTATAAACTTATCTAATGGATTTTGACTTTAGTATAAGATAGCTTCATGGTATGATTCCTTTAAAAATTAAAGGAAATGGCCTGAGCAGCATGATCCTTCACTTTGCTTGTGCTGACACTAGTGCTGCTGATAAGAATCCAAGTCATTTGAGTAGGACTTGCAGTGGTGCAAAGGACAAACACCAGTGGAAGTGGATGGAAAATCAAACAGCTTTTCAGAATATCCCTCCTAAGTCCCTAAAGTAATGGGAAGGTAGAGCATGTGAATATTGCCACATCTGAATAGATGATAATGCACAGTTTTTCCTCTCTCCCACATCTGTTACAGTGACAGTGATGTTGATATCTGTACTTTTCAGTGAATCAGTCACGCTTTTGGTTTGAAAAGAATTCAGAATGGAAGGTAGTAAATGCAACTCAAATGCACCTCTGAGAGAGGAAAGGGACTGATTAAGAGATTTTTCTTGAAGCCTCACACTACCTAAACGAAATAGCTATTGGGATGCAAAGGAAAGTAAATCTGAGAGCGCAGATATGGCTAAATTAAAGTGTTTGTGTGTTGGAGGAATCATGTGGATGCATTTTATTTATGCCTGTAACTCTTTTTTCTAGTAGGAGGCTGAATGTTATTTCACAGTACTTACATACAGTATAAAATAACAGCTGTCACACCTTGTAAGAACAACAGAATGTACTGTAAATAAGATTACCCATGATCGGGGCAGGGGGAATAAGAGGTCAAGAGAAACGCTACACTGCTGTAATTTACTCCAGTCATAGAACAAAACAAAAACATAATCCCAGAGTAACTGCATTTATTTCAGAACTATAGTACTTCATTTTAAAAGCAAGCAAATGCAGGGGATAGATACGAAAAAGATAAGATTTTCTAGCATGAATCTGTCAAATACAGGTTTCTTGTTTACAGAGCATGCTTGACGATTTGTCAAATTATAGTGAACAACTATGAAAAATGACAACAAACAAGAATTTTCACCACTTTCTTTGGGAAATTCTACTTTTTGAAGGTTCTTTTTTTGGGAGACCTTACGATTGTGTTTCTTTTCCTGATACGTTTCTTTTCTTTAAATCGAAAAGTAGTTAAATAAAATGTGTCTTTTTACATCTCTCCATTGTTTTCACAATGGAGAGATGTAAAAAGTGGTGTGCCTCAAGGATCTGTATTGGGACCGATGCTGTTTAATGTATTAATTAATGATCTGGAAAAGGGCATTAAGAGTGAGATGATCGAATTTGCAGACGACACCAAGTTATTCAAGGTAGTTAAAACATGAGCAGACTGTGAAGAACTGTAACAGGATCTTACGAGACTGGGTGCCTGGGCATCTAAATGGCAGATGAAATTTAATGTGGACAAGTGCAAAGTGATGCACGTAGGGAAAAATAATCCAAACTATGAGTACACAGTGCTGGGTACTAAGCTAGGAGTTACCACTCAGGAAAAGGATCTGGGAGTGATTGTGGACAATACACTGAAATCCTCAGTCCAGTGTGCAGCAGTGGTCAAAAAAGCAAACAGAATGTTAGGAATTATTTGCAAAGGGATAGAGAATAAAACTGAGGATGTCATCATGCCTCTTTACAAATTGATGGTGTGACCGCACCTGGAATATTGTGTGCAGTTCTGGTCACCCCATCTTACAAAAGACATAACTGAACTAGAAAAGGTACAGAGAAGGGCAATGAGAATGATAAAGGGTATGGAACGGCTTCCGTACAAAGAGAGGTTTGACAAGCTGGATCTCTTCAGCTTAGAGAAGAGAAGACTGAGAGGGGACATGATAGAGGTTTATAAAATCTTGAGTCGTGTGGAACGAGTAGATAGGGAACGGTTATTTACCCTCTCAAATAGTACTAGAACTAGGGGACACTCCATGAAACTAGCTGCCGGCAGATTTAAAACAAATAAAAGAAAGTACTTTTTCACTCAGCACCTAATTAACTTATGGAATTTGTTACCAGAGGATGTTGTGGGGGCCAGTAGTATAGCTGAGTTTAAAAAAGAACTGGATAAGGTCTGGAGAGTAGATCCATTAATGGCTATTAACCAAGTAACTTATGGGATGAACCTCTTACTATTGGGAGCTGGGAGTAAACAACAGGGAATGGATTGCCCATTGTGACTGTTGGTTCTTCTCCCATGTGATCGGGATTGGCCACTATTGGAGGGCAGGATGCTGGGCTTGATGGACCATTGGTCTGACTCAGTATGGCACTACTTATGTTCTTAAATACGATTTGTTTTAAAAAATAAATAAATACATAAATATGGGGTAAATTACATCTTTAGAGTGATGTGATGGATGATGTCATTTCATGCCATGCACAATGGTGAGTTCCAAGAGTCCACTTGTCTAGCTGATTAACAAACCCTTTTGTTCAGGGTGGAGGGCGTCCACCTTAGCTTCTCTAGTGTGCCATTTTGACCCATTCCTGGCTTGCAACTCACCTGGAGGTAACTAAAGGTTTAATGTAAATAGAAATCCATAGAGGAGGCCTAAATGTTATCAGTGATGCTTTCCCCCACAAAATGACAGACCCTGCCTCCCCTCTGCTGGGCAAAGCAGAACCTCATGGAATGCAGTTCGAGGGGTGCACAGGAGAATTAAGGAGCCCAGGTCAAGAGTTCAGAGTCAGGCTGGGCTGTGCTGAAGCCTAGGAAGTAAAGATAAGCCCCTCTTGCAAAACTAGTCTGGCCTTGGAAAGGGAGTCTAGGAGGAGATCTGAGTAACTATTTATTTATTTATATTTTTTGGCTGCCCCCTCATGCCTACGGCATCCCGGGGCGGCTCACAACAGATAAAACAATACTAAAATACATAAAACATCAGCAATATGAACAATTAAAACTACCTACCCCAACCCCCATCCCCAAATTCCCCCTCTCCCTCCCCTCCCGTCCTTCCCTCCCCTCTGAAGGCCTGGGCGAACAGCCAGGTCTACAGGCTCGGCGAAAAGCCATCAGACCCGGGGCTAGGTGCGCTTCCTGTGGGAGGGAGTTCCAAAGCCATGGCCCGGCCACTGAGAACGCCCTCTCCATCGTGGCTCCCCGTTTGACACGGGGGACCTCCAGGAAGGCGCCCCCGGCAGACTGCAGGGGCCGCCCTGGGGCGTGGAAGGCGAGATGGTCTCCAAGGTATGAGAAGCCCAGACCGTATTGGGCTTTATAAACCAACACCAGCACCTTGAACCTGGCTCAGTATGCTATAGGTAACCAGTGCAGAGCGCTGAGCACAGGTGTAATATGCTCCCGTCGCCTCGTCCCTGTAAGGAGACGGGCCGCCGCATTCTGCACCAGCTTCAGCCTCCAAACCAGAATCAAGGGAAGCCCCACGTAGAGTGCATTGCAGTAGTCTAGCCTCGAGGTGATGAAGGCGTGAATAAGAGTGGCCAGGTCGGGCTCGGAGATGTATGGGCGCAGCCTCTGTACTAGATACAGCTGGCGAAAGGCGGCTTTAGCCACCGCCTCTACCTGCTGATCCAGACGGAGGCTCGGATCCAAAACCACCCCCAGACTCCGAACCTGCTGGGCTATGGGAGGGCATACCTCCCTCCCCCACACCAGAGGGGTGGCACCTCCCTCGCCCTACCCTAACTATGGAGCTATTTATTTATTTGTTTATTTCAGTGCTTTTATACCATCCTACTCGCTGTACAACCAGCAATAATCAAATATCGAATACAAAATACACAAATAAAAATACCAACAACAGCACTAAAACTCAGAATAAATTGAGTCAAGGGCATCCTCCCTTTTTGATAAACTTCACCCAATGACTCTAGAAACTCCTAACTAGCAACAGCCTTCAAGGTATAAGATTAGGACTTAAGTATGGACACAAAATGTCATTAGGATTCCATGTTTTCTGAAAACTCACTTGGATCCTTCCACCCACCTGAATGCCCAAGATTTTTCCCTTCCTGTGTCTTTAGGAATTCCCCAAACCCTGTGATTGATACTTTCTTGCTCCTTTAGAGACACCTTGGAACCCCTGTTTATATTTGGAACTTTCCTCTTGTCCCACCCTGAAGGCCCTCGAAAATCCCTTTGTCACTTTCAAATACCTATTGTACCCACTCCCAGATCCTTTGTGCAACCCTCTATAACTACTCCATGTCTCCCATGGGTGAGTGAGCTACTCTTGGATGTGAACACGTGCAGACCTCTCTGCCTGTGACTACCCTGAGGGGATCTCCCAGACCACAGTCTACTCTCCCCTCTTTTCCTTGATCATTGCTGGATCCGTGGGGTGTCCCCTTTGCCAACAGGAAAGGATAGGAAACTCTCATCCTCTACTTTCTTTGCCCCATTTCCTTGAGCTCTTCCTCCCTTTCTTCCTCCTCACTACTTTCACTTTTCCCTCCGCCATTTATGTTCATTTAGCCAGCTGGACCGGAGGCTTGTCTTTGTAAATCATTTAATGGTATCCTGAATTAGCTTGTGTGTGTGTGTTTTCCCCTCCCCCCTTTTCTTTGTTTTTTGTTAACCCTTAATAAAAATACCCCTTATTTGAAACAACCCACCCCCGTTTCTGGCTTATCACTGAAGAGGGGTACCCCCACAGGTTGTAGCATGCACAACCTCAGACTCTATCCCGAACACGCGTGGACTCTTTTTTGATAAATTCCCCCAAACTTGAGACTCAGCTTGATCACCAGGACCTTCCCCCTTTTGGGACCCCCCGTGATCATGTGTGGAACAGGGGCACATGTTAACATATAGGGTTTTTGAAGCCTGCCTTAAATTTTGTTCCTGGCAATGCTCAGAGGGCAAAGCAATGACCCAAGATGGGAGGAGTCTTAAGACTGCTTAAATCCCCTGGAGTCGGTCTGACTTGGAGCCAGTTCAATTCCATCTGTAGTAAAAGAAGCCAACAAATGCTGTCTGTGAACTTAACCTGAAAGGGGGTTGGAGTGTGGACGGAGTTGCTGCTTGAGAGAGCTAACTTGGGCATGGACTGGACCCTTCTAACTGGTCAGCTGGGGAGCACCACAGAGGAGGCCTTCTCCCATCCTTCATCAGAAACTAGTACCTTAACCTGGCTTCTCACAGCTACCCCTCCTTGAGTAAAGTTTGGTTTATTGCAAACAGACACTATTGTTGGTCTGTCAGAGTTGGGCAAATGGTGGCTCAGGAGCTGCATGCAGCTCTTTGGCACCTGTTGTGTGGGTTTTTCCAGAAGTGGCTGACTGGAGTCACATCCATGCAGCTCGCTCAGGAGCAAGAGAAGCCAAACCACTGTTCTGGCTGGGGGAGGGGGGTCTCAGAGGGGCTGCTAGGATCTTCATAGCAGCTGTGATAGCAGCTGTGGTAGCAGGTGGAGCTTGCCTGCTGCTGACTGTGACCCCCACCAGACTACCAGCTGGAGGAAACTGCTTCTCCATCCCCAGATTTGGGTGAAGCTGTGGTTGATGTAATGCATGCTGTGGCTCTTGGCAAAAGGAAAATTTTGGTACATGGCTCTTGGGCTTGGAAACTTTGCCCATCCCAGCTCTGGGTAGATCTTTCTCAATCTGTGCCTGCAGGGACCGTTTTTTATTTAGTCACCCCATAGGAGGTATCACACCTTGACACACAGTTAAGGTACCATGCCTCCACACACTGTACCACACAGTTAAGGCAAGGGATTGAGCAGAGAGTCTGTAGCTGGCCCCAGTCTAAGACAGCAGGGTGCCCCGAGGTGAATGGCAGTGGGGATTCTGGTGTTAGACTGCCCTGATGTTTTACTTCAGGAGCTGTGCATCAGTAGCTGTCTCATAGGAGGCATTGGGCAAATGAAATCCCATGAGCCTAGCAAGCTGTAATGTGAGGCCAAACTTCTCCTTGCACCAGAACTAGTAGCCTTTCTAGTCACAACTACTTACTAGCGCAGGATTAACTTTTTCCAGCAGTTGTGTGTCCCTGAAAATAATGCCTTACACTTTATCACAGCAAATGCGTGAGATATGAAGCAATAAACCAGCCACTCGAAGCTGGTGATGCCAACAGAAAGTGTTTGTGTTTCAGGAAGATCGATATAGCCAATAGATAGGAATTGGCTACTTTTGCCATAAAGGTTTCTTGCATGTAGTTTTTATAACAAATTTCAGCCTCGATAAACTAACACTGCAGAATCCTAATGTTCAATTTAGTTTCGACTAATGCTCCTGTGTGTCGTGCTAAATAATTTCTCTCCCTCCTTAATGTTTATGTCCTTCAAGTATATGCAGGCTACTACACTTTCTTAGGCAAATAATACACATTTAGGTCTTTCTTCAGCTTACTAATCATTGCAGTTGCTCTTCTCTGATCTCCCTCCAGCTTGTTAATGTCTTCTGTCAATGCGATGCTCAAACATGAATGCAATATTCCAGGAACACACTCTTCAGGGCTGGATTATTACCTCTCTGCTTTGAGTCATGATGCTTTTGCAAATGCATTCCAAAATCCTATTGGCTAAATCACATACTTTCATGCCTAATTTGCTGTCCACTACCATCCCTAAGTTTTTCGGCACAGCTGCTTTCCATCTAAATCTTCCTATTGAGTAGGAGTGTTTCAGATTATTTTTTCATTCCCTGTACTAGTTTGGGTGGTTTTTTTGTTGTTGTTGCAAACTTAAATCTCTTTTTATTGTTTGCCCATGTCTCTGAACTCTCTGTAGAATCGAGATTACCAGTCCCATGCAGTTTATATTTTATTGAATTTTTATGCCGCCTTCCCCGAAGATGCATGGCAGCTCCCAACCCCACCCCCAAACAATTTTAAAATGTTAAAAATCATAAAATAAAAGTGCCTTCCCTCACAGCCCCACCCAGAAACTCAACCAACCCCCCCCCCAACCCCACCCCAAACCCCTATCCCTGCCTGCCAAAGGCCTTTCCAAATAAAAGAGTTTTGCAACTCCTCCGGAAGATAGCCAGGCTCAGACTCAAGCAAACCTCCTGGGGAAGGGATTTCCACAACCTGGAAACAAGAACGTCCTCCTGTGCACCCACAGACAAGGCTGAACATGCAGGAGGGCGTCCTTGGCTGACTGTGGGGGCCGCAAAGGAACACGGTAGGACAGACGGTCTTTCAGATATAGGAGACCCAGACTCTAGGGCTTTAAAGGTCAAAACCAGCACCTTGAATTGTGCCCGGAACACAATAAGCAGCCACTGCAGACTTCAGAGCAGTGGTGTAATGTGCTCCCGGAGACTCGTCACTGGAAGGAACTGAGCCGCTGCATTCTGCACCAGCTGCAGCCTCCAAACAGTCATCTAGGGCAGTCCCATATAGAGTGCATTGCAGTAGTCTAGCCTCGAGGTGATGAAAGTATGGATTGCAGCGGCCAGATCTGAATCGGAAAGAAAAGGCCGCAGCCTCCTCGCCAGATGGAGTTGGTGAAAAGTGCTCCTGGCCACTGCCGCCACATGACAATCCAGGTGCAGCGAGGGATCCAAAAGTACTCTGAGGCTGCGAACCCGAGTGATCAGAGGGGACCAGACCCAACCCCTTCCAAGTCATAGGACCGGCCAGCCATCATCACTTCAGTTTTGTCAGGATTCAGCTTCAATCAGCTCACCCCCAACCAGTTCCCAACAGCAGCCAGGCATCGGGTAAGCACAGAGATTTGGGTCGGATAAAAAAGAGCGGTAGAACTGGTGCAGTTTCATAAATGCAGCCTATACCATCTTTGGCAAATATAAACTACAAGACCAGTCTGGGAATGCTTTCAGAAATCTTATGTTCCTCTTTCCTAGCATTATATCTTAATTAATCCCAGTTCTTTATCTCTTTAAAGTTTATTTGGTAGTAGAGTACACATTTATGCACTATTTGAAGTCCAGGAATAAAGGGTTATTCGACTTGGAGTACACTTTGATATCCGTTCTTTTTTGTCTTTTGAGACTATTGTGCCATGAAAAAAGAATATTTTAAATTACAGAATCCCCTTCCACCCTCTTCTTCAGTTTGAGTGAAAGAAAGGTTTTAGGTTATCTTCCTAATTTTGCTCAATGAATTTCACTTCCCTAGAGTGTCATCAGATAATTGGCAGAAGTTAGTGGTTAAGAGATTCCACTGTAGCTCCTTCGGTTAATCAATGTACTAGTCATTAAGGTGCTTTTATGTGTCCAAGAAGTCTCTCTTACAATTACATCCATATAGCACTGTATCCCTTCTGGCACTGTAATTACATTAGTCTGTGTCAAGAAAAATTTGTGGGTTAAATATATGTATTTATACAAACGATACAGATAACTCAGTACTTTCTTTTTTCATATACCTTCTATTCTAGGAATGGTGTGTTTAGGATTGAACTCAATTGCAAGATCGTTTCAAGCTTCTACACCAGAGGTTCTGGACCTTTTTTTAGTCATGAACATTGGAGTGACCTTTGTGACTACTTGGGAGCACTGCATAAATTGCATGAATGATTTGCCTAAATTTGCATAGATTAAGTCTCCCCTCTGCAATTCAGTTTAATTTAATTTGATGCCTCACATGTATGAAAGTGTCCCTGAGCATTATTGACAGCTGGCTTGGGAAGCACTTCCACACATTCCCTGAGCAAGTGAGTGCAGCCTTATCCACTCCTTACCTCAGTAGCATAACAAGGCTATGGAGAGTCTGAGTTTATGTCCCAATTCCCTCTTCTACAAGCTACTGGCAGTGCTCGTTTAGCGTGACTACTTTCTGGTTTAGGCAGCCCTGATCATATTACGCCCACCATGTGTTCTCTGCATTGACTGCCTGTAGAATGACAGATTGAGTTTAAGATTGTGCTGCTGGTTTTTAGGGCTCTAAATGGTTTAGGCCCTGGCTATATTTGAGACCTTCTTCTGGAGCCACACACTGATGGGCATCTGTGCTCGGGAACCACCTGCTGTTTGGGGGTTCTGCCACCGCGTCTTAAGTCGTCGAATGATCAGGCTTTTGCTGTAGCGGGCCCCACAGTGTGGAACTTGCTTCCTCCGGATGTTCGTCTCCGTTCCTTTCACCTTACCTTTAAAAAGCACCTGGACATGTATTTATTTTCTAGGTTCATTTAGGATTCACTGCTGGTTCCGTTAATGTACTCTGTCCTCCCTTTTTCCTTCCCCTATTTTAAATTTTTTTAAATACTATTTTAAATTTACTTTGTTTTAAATTGTTTTGTTTACATTGTTTTTACTTTTATGTAATATGTGAAGTGCTCTGAGTGCCAAGTTGGGGGGGGGAGGGGCTATAAAAATAAAATAAAAATAATAATAATAATAATAATAATAATATCTAAGGGCAGGCAAGATGATGGAGTCTACAGGAGGGGGAGCAGGGCTAAGGCAATGCTGCTGCAGATCCCAGTTGTCTCTCTTCCTTGAGTGGCAGCAACTCTTCCAGGAAGGAAGTTTTAAGAGTGAATGGTGCAGCACACAGGTTTATACGCAAGAGCCTGAAGTTTTATTCTTTGCCCAGTCACCTGATGTAGTGCAGGGTTTTCAAATGATGAGGAGTCCTGTCGTATGGGCATAGATCAATATCCTCTGTAGCTGTCCCATCTGTAGCTACTGCATTTAAAGTCAACACGTAAAGGGAACATTTAGTTGTGAGAATGACAATGGCTCGTGACGAGCAGGGTTCTTAATTTTCTCTCTGTGATGGAAAACCAGAGATTTTGCTTTTTTCCCCAGAGAATTTTGCGAAAAATGGCAAAAAATTACAGGTTTGAGAGGAGGAAAGAGCGAGTGCAGGGCAGCGAGGATGCAGAGTGAAGCTGAGGGGAAGCTGAAGGCATGTGCTGTGGACGGGCAGGGGCTCTGCATTTGGAGGGGTGCCACAGACCTCCTGTGGGTTGGGTGGGGGTCAAGGCAAGGGAACTATGAATTGGGGTGGTCAGGTCTTCTGGACTTTGGGAAGAGGGGACAGGAGGTGGACATAGCAGCTTCCAAGTGTCAGCCTCTGTATCAGGAGTGGGGAAAATCCTGATATAGAAAATTAGTACAATTTCCGAGGGCCACATAGAGGTTGTCGGCGGGAGTGCTTAATGGGTGTATTAAAGAAAAGGAGGGTGTGGGGGTAGAAACTGGATCCAGGGGGCAGATCCAGGCACTGGACAGGGGCCACATAAAAACTTGCCGAGGGCCGCATTTGACTCCCAGGCCTGAGGTTCCCCACCCCTACTCTATATGGGCCCCCTTTCTGGTTGGCAGAGTGGTATGGGACCAGGCTGGGAGGAGGAGGAAGGCATGTGCAGGGGGCGAGGGGGGAGGAGCTCTGCAGTTGGAGGGGTGCCACAGATCTCAATTTTTATTTTATTTTTCGGACCGTTCCTAAAAATGAAAAGTTTACAATAAAATGTGGTTTTCTAACATCTATCTATCTATCTATCTATGAAAAATATTGTGGTAAGGGAAAGTCAACTAGCATTTACATTTAATCACAGAAAAACAGAGATTTTGGTTTTGTTTAATCAGAGAACTTGTTTTTTTTAATCAGAGAATTTCCTTTTGTCACGGAAAACTAGGAACCCTGGTGATGAGGTCTGAGTGCTGAAGGACATATTCATGCTTCTTATGGAACAGTGTGTTATAGGCAAACCTTTCCAAGCTGAGAAGCTCTGAGAGCAGAAGCAAATGCACTAAACTTATGAATACCTGACATTTCTACTTCCTTAGAAAAGTCTGCTGTTGGTTAATTGATGTTCCTTTTAGAGCTGTGTAAACTATCTCTGAAATTGTATTTATTTCCACATACTCAGAATTCTATTAAAGGTTTCAGCAATTTCTGGACAGTAAGAAAATTAGAGAAAAAATGTGTAATAAGTATTTTTATAGGCAGCATAGTACATATAGGTAGGGACTAATTTAAGGTTTTCAAAAGCACATATGAATAGACAAGAAGCTACAACAGCCTCTGAAGCTAAAAGAAAATGCTTATTTGACAATGCTAAATACAATTGAGAATGCTCTGTTTATTAGGGTTGAGTAATCCTCTAGAGGACTTTCAATCAGCCTATCTGAATTTGCAATGTGAGGCAGAATATCTCAAAAGAAAACATTTGCTCCCAAGATTTTATATTGCCGGTTTGTGGTTTTTTTTTCTAGAAGCAAAGAGTGCAAAAAAACAAAAAAACAAATTGAACTTCTTTTGAATACTGGAGTTTGGTTCTAGAGGTGTTTTGGTGGGTTTGGTTCAACTGTTGTTTTATGCAAATGGGATTACCAGTCCCTAAAATTATTGCAGTACAGTAAATATCCCTGGATTTGGGCAGGTGTCCGTAACCCTTCTTATTATCATATTATATGGGGGAGGTCAGTTATGGATGGCTTGAGCAAACAATCAAAATCAGTTCAAGAGATTACTTATGTGAGTTCCTCTCTTGCATAAACTGGATCAAGATTAGGCCAGAAATAGAACTACATGGTTTTGACTAGGAAGATTTCTAAACTGACCTTGACTGGAAATAGGGTTTCTCAGAGTGCAGTGATAAATATTTTCTTCGTGTTTCAAACGTAGATAAATGGCAAACTCTTACCAATGTCAAGTCCAGGATAGAGGTGTTGTGTTCAGTTCACACATGGACTTAAAATGCTGAACCGTAACAAGGACAGAAATTGTGATTCTCTGTCTGTAGCACTGCAGAGTGGGACATTAAAAAAGACATCACATTGCCTTCTGCTTCAGATCTGTCTTACCCGGAAACCAAATGCCTGGAAAACCAGGTTAGAGGCAAGATTAGAACTCTGGTTGTCTCTGACAAAGGGACCTGCAGTACTGGCTGAATATCCAAGCCTGCACAGAGGTTACTTATGCACTTGAGCTTTTGCTTTGAGTTAATGGATTGTCAGTTTACTGGAAGCTGTTAAACATTTGTAAAGGCTGCTATGGGCAATTTTCAGACATGTATCAGGCTTCAAATACATGTGATTTGGTTAGGTTGAACTAACAATAGAAATTAGCTTAAGTAATTGTAGCTGTAATAAAGAGTAATCCTGAGTATTGCTATCCATCGTCACCTGGCCTGACATGGGGTATTTTCAGACGATACAAGACCACACTCAACCACAATCAATACCCTGTGGAATGGCCTCGTAACGTCTGTTGGGGAATCGGAAGTCCCCCCTCCCCGAGGTTTACCACAGTCAATCGCGGCGGGGAATCACATTCACCACGCGATCGGCAGGACCGGCGGGGCCGGCGCTGATCACGTGGTGACTGTGATTCCCCGCCACGATTTATTTATTTATTTTATTTATTTATTTAGTAGATTTTTATACCGCCCCATCCTGCACAGCAGCTCGGGGCGGTTCACAACAATAAAAAACCATTTAAAACATTTAAAATACAATTATAAAACATATCAATAAAACAGGGTGGTATAAAAATAAATATACAGGTGGGGGATTAAAAACCCCCCCCCCCTCCCTCCCAAAGGCCTGGGCAAACAGCCAGGTCTTACAGTTCCGCCGAAATGTCAAAAGGCTTGGGGCCAGGCGAGCTTCCTCCGGAAGGGAGTTCCACAGCCGCGGCCCTACCACCGAGAATGCCCGCTCCATCGTGGCCCCCCGCTTAACACGGGGGACCTCCAGGAGGGCACCCCCGGCAGACCGCAGGAGTCGTTCCGGGGCGCGAAGGGCGAGGCGGTCCCTAAGGTAAGAGGGGCCAAGGCCGTATAGGGCTTTATAGATCATTACTAGGACCTTGAACTTGGCCCGGCACACTATCGGCAGCCAGTGCAGCGCTCGGAGCACCGGTGTAATGTGCTCCCGGCGACCCGTCCCCGTAAGAAGACGGGCCGCCGCATTCTGCACCAGCTGCAGCCTCCGGGCCAAGAACAAGGGAAGCCCCACGTAGAGCGCGTTACAGTAGTCGAGCCGCGAGGTGACGAAGGCATGGATGAGGGAGGCCAGGTCCGGGCCAGAGACATACGGACGCAGCCTACGTACCAGATAAAGCTGGCGGAAGGCAGCCTTAGCGACTGCCTCCACCTGCCGCTCCAGCCGCAGGTCTGCGTCCAATATGACCCCCAGACTCCGGACCTGCTGAGCTACAGGGGGGCAAACCCCCCCAACCAGGGGGGCCACCACCCCCTTCGCCCTCCCCACCACCATCACCTCCGTCTTATCTGGGTTGAGCTTCAGTCTGCTCCGCCGCATCCAATCCGCCACGGCCTCCAAACATTGGGATAGCACCGAGACAGCAGGGTCTGGGTCGGTAGAAAACGAGAGGTACAGCTGAGTATCATCAGCATACTGGTGACATCGCACCCCGAACCCTCTCACGACCTCCCCCAAGGGCTGCATATAGATGTTAAATAATAATGGAGACAAGATCGATCCCTGCGGAACGCCACACGGTAAGGCGCGGGGGCTCGATGTTTCTTCCCCCAACACCACCCGTTGGCTCCTCCCCGAGAGGAATGAACGGAACCATTCAAGAACAGTCCCGTCCAGACCCCCCCGGTCACGCAGTCGTCTCAACAGCAGCCCATGGTCCACGGTGTCAAAAGCGGCCGAGAGATCGAGCAGGATGAGAAATGTCGAACATCCCGCATCCATCTCCCGGCGGAGGTCGTCCACCAAGGCCACCAACGCCGTCTCGGTGCCATAGCCGGGGCGGAACCCAGATTGAAACGGGTCAAGGAGCCCGATATTATCTAGATGACCCTGGAGCTGGAGCGCCACTGCCCGCTCAATAACCTTCCCTAAAAAGGGAAGGTTAGAGACAGGTCGGTAGCTGGCGAGCGCGTCTACGTCCAACGATGGTTTTTTCAGCAGGGGGCGCACCACAGCCTCTTTTAAGCAAGGCGACAACCTCCCCTGCCGAAGGGACGCATTCACCACCCTCGCCAGCACCGTCCCCAATGTCTCCCCGGAAGCTTTTACCAACCAGGACGGGCATGGATCTAGTTGACAACACGTGGCCCTCACAGACCCCAGGACCTCCACCACATCGGCTGACGTCACTTCCTGAAACTCGCCCCATAAAGATGGACCAGACGGACCCTCCGCCCCCCCGCTCTCTTCCCCTACTGCTATCAACCCAGCGTCGAAATCGGCCTGAATCCGAGCGATCTTGTCTGCGAAGTAGTTGACAAACTCCTCACAGCGGGCCCGGGACAAGTCCCCATCCAGGCGGAGGGAGGCCGGACTAACCAGCCCCCGCACCACCCGAAACAGCTCCGCTGGACGTGACTTCGCAGACGCTATGAGGACGGCGAGGAATTCCTTCCTCGCCGTCCTCACAGCCTCCACATAGGACCGCAAATGGGCCCTGTGGAGAAGACGATCGGAGACAGACCGAGTCCGACGCCAGCGTCGCTCTAGCCTCCTGCCCATACGCTTCATACACCGCAGGCCCTCAGTAAACCAAGGAGTCCTGCGGTGACGAGACCCAGGCAGAAGGCGCCTCGGAGCCACCCTGTCAATGGCCTCCTCCAGCAAGATGTTCCAATGCTGGACCAGCTCATCCACAGAGTGACCGTCCACATCCAGGGTAAGTTCCCTCAGGACCTCCTGGAACCGCTGAAGGGGATTGTCCCGTCTGGATGGCAACCACGGCCCAGAATCCCCGGCGGGATTCCGGACTGTGGTCAATTTGGGCGGGCGCTGCAGCCGTATTGGCCGCAGCACCCGCCCGTCTCCCCAGGGGGTGGGTGGTGGTGGAGCATGGGGGGGTGGGGCCATGTGGCCGCACAGCCCCACCCCCTCCCCGATTCCCCGCCGGGATCAGCTGGCATGTCTGTTGGATGTGCCGGAGTGATCCCGGCGGGGAATCCCCGCGGTGATTCTGTGACGGGGCGAAGGCCGCCCGGTCATGTCTGAAATCACCCATGGGAACACAAAACTAGAACTCTTGACTTGTTCTTAATGGGGAAAGGAATTCTGTTTGGGAGTGACAAGAAGGAAGAAGCACCTTCTGCACAGAACTTCTTCTTGTTTATTGGTGATGTCACATGCTTGCAACTTTACAATCTGGGCTGAGCTTAAGGGTCAGTGTAGTCCTTGATATAAATCAGGAACCTGGTCCAAATTCACTATTCCTTTTAGAATATGTTCAGTGAATGTCTCAAGGACTCCTCCAGAATCCTGACACGTATACTGTCCATTTTACTGCCCATTTTATTTTGCAGCTAAATTAGCCAGAGCTGCAGTCACAATGCAGTCTGTCATTGATCTGAGAAATAATAAAAAGTGAAGGGGGAAAAAGAAAGCTCTCCCATCAGACCAGTTTTCAAAGGACAGGAACTTGTCCTTATGTATGTTTGCACCATGCCTAGCTGATTTGGTTATGATTCATAAAGCTTGACTGGAAGACTCTGGAGTAAGTGGTTTGTGGATTCCAGCTTTTTGATTGCTACTAGAAAAAAAATACTATTATGTAATAAAAACAAAATCAAAACTGTTTTTTTCTGGAGCATTCCAAAACACCTCTCCTCTCCATCATGACTGCTTCTAGTAATTTTGGGGATGGGGCAGCTTAAAAAGAAAATTACAACAATTATTTATATGCTAGGGAAAGGTATTTTTTTAAAGTCTCCAAATACTTCAAAACAACTGAACCACTTTTGTTAAGACTGAAAACACATAATTAATTGACCAGACTAATCTACTAATGCATAAGAGAGACTAACAATATTTAGTCTCAGGTGTGACTATTTTAAAAATAAATTTTATTTTTTATAAAATAATGTTTTAAACTCAAATACTAATTCAATTTTAAATAAATGCATCTTTAAAAAAAAAATAAAAAAAAATAACCAGAGATTCTCCATCAGATAATGCATGTGTTAGTAGTCAGCATGCACACAAATCCCATTCCCTTCAATTGGAAGTGTGTGTGTGTGTGTGTGTGGGCGCGCTGACAGCTAACATACATATGTCTGCTGGAGGTTAAGGTTGCCACCACTGAGTGTGATCCAGCAATGCGCAGAAACTGCGTGAGCGGATGGCGTTGGGGCCTCAGTGGCCACAGTGCTGCATCCAGCTAATGGGTTGATTCATAGGGGTGTGTGTGCTCAGGAGGCTTCAGCCCCCCCCCATTTCGTTTTGGCTTTTCTTTTCATTAGTTTCAATGGAAAACACATTTTGGGCTGTAACTTTGTTGTTTTTCATTATATGTGGCTGACACATGGACTGCATATATCTCCAATGGAAGGCATTAAGTGTACCAAATGTCACAAGGATTGAGTAAAGGAATCCAATTTTAGAAGCAATTGAATCGTTGAATTGAATCGTTTTGGCTTTCATTTTCATTGGTTTCAATGGAAAACACATTTTCAGCTGTAACTTTGTTGTTTTTCACTATATGTGGCTGAAACTTGGGCTGCATATACCTCCAATGGAAGGCATTAAGTGTACCAAATTTCACAAGGATTGAGTAAAGGAATCCAATTTTAGAAGCAATTGAATCGTTGAATTGAATCGTTTTGGCTTTCATTTTCATTGGTTTCAATGGAAAACACATTTTCGGCTGTAACTTTGTTGTTTTTCACTATATGTGGCTGAAACTTGGGCTGCATATACCTCCAATGGAAGGCATTAAGTGTACCAAATTTCACAAGGATTGAGTAAAGGAATCCAATTTTAGAAGCAATTGAATCGTTGAATTGAATCGTTTTGGCTTTCATTTTCATTGGTTTCAATGGAAAACACATTTTCAGCTGTAACTTTGTTGTTTTTCACTATATGTGGCTGAAACTTGGGCTGCATATACCTCCAATGGAAGGCATTAAGTGTACCAAATTTCACAAGGATTGAGTAAAGGAATCCAATTGTAGAAGCAATTGAATCGTTGAATTGAATCGTTTTGGCTTTCATTTTCATTGGTTTCAATGGAAAACACATTTTTGGCTGTAACTTTGTTGTTTTTCACTATATGTGGCTGAAACTTGGGCTGCATATACCTCCAATGGAAGGCATTAAGTGTACCAAATTTCACAAGGATTGAGTAAAGGAATCCAATTTTAGAAGCAATTGAATCGTTGAATTGAATCGTTTTGGCTTTCATTTTCATTGGTTTCAATGGAAAACACATTTTCAGCTGTAACTTTGTTGTTTTTCACTATATGTGGCTGAAACTTGGGCTGCATATACCTCCAATGGAAGGCATTAAGTGTACCAAATTTCACAAGGATTGAGTAAAGGAATCCAATTTTAGAAGCAATTGAATCGTTGAATTGAATCGTTTTGGCTTTCATTTTCATTGGTTTCAATGGAAAACACATTTTCGGCTGTAACTTTGTTGTTTTTCACTATATGTGGCTGAAACTTGGGCTGCATATACCTCCAATGGAAGGCATTAAGTGTACCAAATTTCACAAGGATTGAGTAAAGGAATCCAATTTTAGAAGCAATTGAATCGTTGAATTGAATCGTTTTGGCTTTCATTTTCATTGGTTTCAATGGAAAACACATTTTCGGCTGTAACTTTGTTGTTTTTCACTATATGTGGCTGAAACTTGGGCTGCATATACCTCCAATGGAAGGCATTAAGTGTACCAAATTTCACAAGGATTGAGTAAAGGAATCCAATTTTAGAAGCAATTGAATCGTTGAATTGAATCGTTTTGGCTTTCATTTTCATTGGTTTCAATGGAAAACACATTTTCGGCTGTAACTTTGTTGTTTTTCACTATATGTGGCTGAAACTTGGGCTGCATATACCTCCAATGGAAGGCATTAAGTGTACCAAATTTCACAAGGATTGAGTAAAGGAATCCAATTTTAGAAGCAATTGAATTATTTTATTTTGCAAAATTCTTCATATACATTCATATACATTCTTAGCTGTAACTTCTTTGCCTCATATCTAATGTAGATGACACTTGGCAGGTTTACACCCCTTCCCATATTTACTATCTTTGCCAACTTTCAGAAGTATTGGATAAAGGGTCCTGGTGGTATAAGCAATTAACATATAAATGTATATCTGACTAACATCTTTGTAGTCCAACCAGTGTACATGAAATTTGGCAGGGCTGTATATAACACTTTCATTATCATTTCATTATCATCTCTGCCACATATCAGAAAGCTGTGATAAAGGGTCCCAATTTTATATGCCTGCACAGCATATGCAGAGAAGGAGCCTATGCCAGGGATTCTCTTACGTCACTGTGGTATAAGATCGGTTGGTGATGCCAATTGGCCAGCAGAAAGGTCAACCAAATATCCTCATTCTGTGCTGTGACCATCCCAACATCTCTCCCCCACTTGTTACTGGAAAGTCAGAAGCATCTGTTTAGGAAAGAGTCAATAGAGATTCTCTTATGTCCTCTGTCACAGTGCTGCAGGATGTGATTGTGATGATAATTGACCAGCCTGGATGTGTAAACTATGTCCCCTGATTGCTGGGATGCTATCCCCAAAGTCCCAGTTATGTCCTTTATGCCCTTATGCCCACCTCAGGGCCGCCCCCTATGCCTGCCTCGAAGCCACTACCAATTGGTCCTGTAAAGCTGGAAGCATGCAGTAATTGGCCAGTGAATGTGTCTGTCAGTCTTTTGGTTTGCTCCACATCCTCCCTCCTACAATCTCTCTCCCCCTGCCATGCAGGGTGCCTGCCTCTGACTGGCACTGCATGTGCTGCTATTTATCTGAATAATGGTCTTCACAGGGACAACATCAATTGCTTATAAAATTGGGTCCCTTTATCAAATTGTTCTGTAGTTTGGCAGAGATGACAGTGAAGGTATGTGATACATTCCTGCCAAATACCTTTTAAACAGGATGGAATATACAAATGATACAGCTGGAAATGTATTTTCAAGTTAATGTCTTATACCATCAGGACCCTTTATCCAATCTTTCTGAAAATTGGCAGGAGTGTTAGGCTTATGGAGGGACATAATATTCACAGGTGTAATGCAAATTGGATGCAAGATAAAGAAGTTGTAGCCATGAATGTGTATGGAGCTTTTCTGAAAATCACAACATTCAATTGCTTCTAAAATCGGTTTCCTTTACCTAATCATTTCACAAATTGGTACACATAGTGCCCTCCATTGGGGGTACACCCTCCCCATGTTTAATCAGAATTGAATAAGAAACAAAAAAGTTACAGCCAGAAATATGTTTTTCAGGTTTTTCCCTTTATTTCAAAAACAAAATGTCATTTTCGTTTCTATTTTTGTTATTATTATTTGTCATTTTTGATATTGCAATAACAATAATGAAAACAACAATGTTCATTATCGTTATTGTAATAATGAAAATGACATGCACACCCCTACAAGGGGGCATGATTTGCCCATCTCTCTTTTATTGTTCTCTTTGGGTATGGAGTGCAGTGGGGATTTGCTTCTTACCTGATTGGCTTGTAAGGGGGCATTTCCCCCCTCTCTTTTATTGCCCTCTTTTGCACAGTGAGGATTTGCCCCTCATCTACTTTGGGCTTAAGGGGGCATTTGCCCCTCCCTGATTTATTTCCCTCTTTGGCATGGGGTACAGTGGGGATTTGCCCCTAGACTTTGTATTTTCCTGTAGTGAGACTAGGGGAAGGGGTTATTTAACCATCTGTGTTTGATGCCCACTTTCAGGCGGCAGCTGGAGCCCAGCTATCATATCCACTGCTCCACTGAACCTGAATCCCCCTCCCCTGTTGGAGCTGTGGCTTGGGGGGTTTCTCATGGCTTTGGGGTGCGGGATAAACTGGCCTGACACTGTTGCTCGCTTGGTAGGGGGTGGGGCTAGAGGTGGGACTGGAGGCGGGGCCTGCTCACCTGGGCGGAGCTATACTAACTTTGGACTTCAGCCCCCACATCCACATCACTTCAGCTCTACTCCCCAACCACATCATCACTTCACATCACAACCACATCACTTCAGCTCTACTCCCCAACAAAAGGGGGAGGTGGAGCAATGGGGCAGAGCTGCAGATAAGGACACAGGCACTGGCCACCTGGAGTTCTTGAAGCCGCTCACCCCCTCCCAGTCAGCCCCCGAGACACACAGGACGAGAGCACCAGGCTGGTTCCATGTGAGAGCTGGCTTACACTGCGGCAGAAGGAGCAGTGGGGGAGAGGCAGGGCCTCGCGGAGGCCTGTGCAGGACTCTCTCATCCTGGGTGTCTCAGGGGCTGGCCAGGCGGGGGCTCCAGGGACTCCAGGAGACCAGTGCCTGTTTCCCTATGTCAGCACGAGCCTTACTTCTGCTCCAAGCAAGAGTAAGCCCACACAGATGCCCCGGTCTCTTTTGCTGTAGGGGGGCTGTTGGGCAGCCCTTCAGTGGGGTGCCCCCAGTCCCAGTGGGGTGCACCCAAGGGGTAGGGAACCCTTTCTGTGGGCTGTGCCCCCGTCCCTAACGCCAGCGTGGGGGATGAGGCCACCACTCCGTCTGAGGGGGAGTAGCCATCTGGCCAGCACAAACTTTTTCCACCTTGCTGCTCCTTGACCCTGCTGCCAGCGCAAGGTTTCTTGCGCTGACTGTAGGGCTTTGCTGGATTGCGCTCTATGTATATTTTTCCAGGCCACTTATGAAACATACCTGTTGCAGGGCCTGCATTGGTGCCATAGGTGCTGCAACAGGTATGTTTCATAAGTGGCCTGGAAAAACATACATAGGTGGCAACCCTATGAGGACGTGATGATAATTTTATTTCTGTGGTGCCCCTCTCCCTGCCAAAATACCTCTCAGAGCACTTTACAACATAATAAAAAAGTATAAAATCCATTAAAAATACAAATCCATTTAAGAACAATTTAAAAGGGGAAGGTAAAGAGGGAGTAGAAAACACATCAGAGGGAAGGTGATGCCTGTGGCTGTGGCAACTAAAACCTAATGCATCGTGTTGTATAAAGTTGTACTAATGAAGATATGTTTGCATGCACCATACGTAATATGCTAGTACTTAATTGGTTGAGCAATCCATTAAAAGTATTATTGAAAGCTAATCAGGTAGAAATTTTATCCGTTAGCCCTAATTCTTGTATAAATTCTGAAGTAAAAAATGCTTTGGGATAAATGTTTAATCCAGGAAAAACGCAGTTTGAATGCGATCCAGGACTTGTGCAGTAGTTTGAGCAGAAGAGTTTCAGTCTTAAAAGTTAAGACAGATTAACAGGGAGTGGCGGGTTAGAATTCAAATCCTTATGCAACATTATGGGTTTTTATGACTCCTGCAGTCATGTGAAACAGCACAGTTTATATAGCATGTGGAATGTGCATGTTTAGGTATCAGTAGCAGACAAGTTGATTTGAATTGGGCAGCTTATATAGCTTAGGATAGGTAGAAGATAATCACAGAGAACTATTTAACATTATTTTGTGCAATAACCTGCTGACAAAATAAAATTCCAACAAAGACATTTAATATTTTTACCACAAGATGGAGATAGTACACCAAAATTTGTGGGGAAAAGCTTCTCCCTAAGAACAGTTATAAAATTCTTTGTGATAAAAGACTTGTTTTTACAGGATAGCATGCGCTGCAGCAGACAGTGGCAGGCTGGCTAGATTTTAAGCAAAAAAAAAAAAGTACTGAATGTGACATGGGGTGTAAACAGATGGACGTGGGGACTGCATGCCCCTGGAGCTGCTCCGGGTGTGAACCCCCACATCTGCCCATTTGCTGCCCCTCCTTGGTTCATTTTAGATGGACCTGGTGGTCTCCCAGGTCTGCCATCTGCCCGTGGATGTTGCAGGCGTCAAGTCTTAAAGTTCTCATCTTGCAGTAATGGAGTGCTTTGAGGATCAGAGGCTATGAATCAAGAGGCTTACATGAATGGTTTCCAATACCTACATTTATCCCATGACCCCAGAGAGCAGTGAAGTCATGCAAAATATATGACTCCATTCACTGATGGTATGACCTTACTTGGGGTCCCAAACCCATATATGATAACCTCTTCTTTATACTGTGAATTGGTTTTTTTCATAGTGTGCTCCAAAGTCCATCTCTACTGTTGAGCAAAATGTAGTGATTTCAGTTCATGCAACTCAAACATGAGCTTTAGATTTTATTTTTCTTTATGCCCATTCATAATCCTTGACTTTATCTATTTCTGACTTAAACTGTTGAGTTCCACATGATTTCCATGCAGAATAGTTAGCCAAAGCCAGCCATCAGTACAGTAGCACCACCACTAGTACTTTGTTTTTGTGTAAACAACAACAACAACAAAATAAATAAATATCAGCACTAATGCTGTTTTTACATGGACGGAGGTGGTTGGAGGGATGGGTTTGCCATGGTGAGTGAAGGTGTGTGTGTGTCCGTTTACACAGACACCCTCCCCCCTCCACCATTCTCCACCCATGGAGCCTGCTCCAGTTTTCCAGAGGGCTCCATGGGTGGAGATGGGTGTGCGATGGGTGGAGGTGGGTGTTGTGTGGTAGCATGCATGCACCCCAATCCTTCCCACTCGGTGTTCACACGGGCAAACACCGAACGGACACCTATTTCTCACCCACCGCCGACAGTATACATTGATCCCCCCCCCCCCTCATACCCACCCGAACACCGAGGGGGTGGGGGTGGGGGCATCCGTGTAAAAACTGCCTAAATGTTGCACTAATTTTAGTAGCCCAATTCAGTAGTGTTCAGATTCAGAATTTTGATTTCGATAGGTCACCTGTAATTTTTCAGCTCTAGATTGGGATACTGAACACTTCTGAAGTTCATGCAATTTAAGATCTGGAATTTTAGATTAGGACCATTCCTGTGCAAGCACTCATATTTACTCAAGTTCTTTTGAAACCTGTCCTAGTTTTACTGAAGAGTTCGCAAGCATCAGAGCAACCTTTGATCAGCCTGACCCATCTTTTGGAATTGTAGTGGTGCTCTCAAAGAAATGAATTTCACCTGGTTCATAGCTGTCATGTGAAAATGTTACTCAGTTCTAATGAGGACCTGCAGAGACATGTTCACCTAAAGAAAGGTCACCAGATCTTGACAACTAGAGTTAATGTAAACACATGCATAAATTGTGTGTAGAGAAACACACGACCATATTGAATGGCTATAACTCAAAGCAGCTGGCATTGTATCTGGGTCACTGAATGTACATGTGCTTCCCTTACAATAAAAGGTTTACAATTAGCACAGTGATAAATCTTGAGTTGGATTTAGGGCATAGTAGATTATAAAGTGCAGTGAAAAAGAATGATAAATTACTGCTGTATGATTAATAACAAAGCAGAAAACAAACCATTATCCCACTTGCAAACTTCTCCACAGGGCTATCTTGTGCTCTGTGTTTCAGCTGTTTTTGAAAGCTCTGTGGGTAACTTACTGATGTACCTTCATCGATATAGTAACCGAGTTGCAGATCCTTGATGGAGAAACAATGTCCCAGCATCAAGTGAATTTTATACTAGTACATCTATGGTTTGTTCCATCTCACTGTTGTCGTAATGAGGGAAGAAGGCATGAAGACTGTGTGGGTTAGAAAAAGTTCAAAACTCTTTAATAACTAAGTCAGTCTGATAGGCAAAACACAATGACATAATATTTATTTTATTTTATTTTTTATTTTATTTCTTCAAACTTATATCCCGCCCCCTCCTGCAATGCAGCTCGGGGCGGCTGCATAATATAACATAAGTCCAGTATCAGTCTGCCTGTCAAACCAGCGAGCATGCAGGAAGTCACTCCGTTATACCTCTGCTTGCTGGTGCATGCTGGAATGGTGACAGTCAGGAGGAAGGCAGGTTATAAAGGGTGCAGGGGAGCTCTTGCTGTGGAGGAGTTGCTTTGTGCCAAAGAAATGATCAGGGTAATGAACCAGCTGGTTCAGAATTTATTTTCATCGGAGCCTCTTGCCTAAGCCTCGCCTTCCCTATGCAGTTTACCTTGCTGTCTCCCTCTTAGGGAGCAGTGAAATCAGCTCTTTGTTGGGAGAAATGCACAGGCTGTAATTTGCCGCTGGGAATCAGAATACCTTATAGGGCAGGCTCTGGAATGCTATTCTCTCTCTCTCTCTCTGTATTGGTGTCCTGCTGCAGCATGCAATATAAACAGGGATCAGCAGTATCTCAATTCAAAACAAACAGGAACTATTTCAACAGCAAGAGTCTCTTGAGTGGATAGACCTGCCACCTGCTGGCATTAGACCTCACATCAATGGGTCTTGCACTTGTGCTAAATGCTAATTCTAGCACTATCCACTCAGAGGGTCATGCCCTGAATCTGATTATTAAACAGTTCTAGGCAGAATGCACCCTGGAATTCTTGGCCTGGGGAAGTAAAGAGCTAGCTCCAGGGGTGGACCCTTAGCCATGCTGAGCACTGAGAATGTATGTTGGAAAATGGCGCCAGCCTTTTAAGTTGATTATCACGTATGTAGCAGCAACAGCAAGCCTCGTAAGAAGTTAATGCTCCATAGAACAGCTGAAACTTTTCACCTGCATCTCTATGGTCCTAAAGGCCTCCCACACAGAGGTGCTACAGAAAAGCCCAATCGATGACACGCGAACATGTGGCCACATTTTCTAATACCTCACTGTGGGTGGAGGATGAGTGTTTGCTGTATGGTGGCCACATGCTGGGTGAGGGTGGCCACCTAATAGATGACTGGAAGAACGCCCACTTGTGGGGGGGTCATTGTGTCATTTGTTAACACTCCTAGTTGTTACTGTACAAAACAAAATAAAAGCAAGTCCTTCTTTCCTAACTTTTTTTTTTTTGGTTACATATGTTTTTAATGCGGGGTGGGGTGCAGGAGAAGGTTAAAACAACAATTGCATTAGGCATTCTCACCCTGCAAATGTGTGATGTCTCTTAATAGTGTTAGGTTCTTTTAATGGAACGTAAATGACATAGATAATCACCCTGTCTTTCTCTGACTGTACCCACGTCTGGTGAAGCCCACTCAAAAGTGACTCATAGGTTAACAGCTATTTTTGTGTAAGCCTCAACCCCCATGTACTAACAAAAGTGTTTCATTCTGCTAATGTCATTGTGACAAGGTAGATATAAAGCCCTGGGGAGCTGGATAAAGGTTTCCCTTGATCTTGCCTGGAAAATTGCTTCTATTGGGCGCCTGTGGAGTGAGGAAGTAGGATATGAATGAGAGGTTCTTTCTTGGCATGACAGTGCTCTCACTAATACTTTGCATGGGTTCAAGTCCCCTTGAGGCAAATTGGACACATGCCTATGTGAAGTGCTAGCCCAGGCACTGCTTGTGCTTACTCTGAGGATCATGATGCCTGTGCACATGCCGCAGCAGCTTTCTGTTTGCTCCCCCACCACCTGGCTTTTCCTTTCCCACTTGGGTTTCTGGAGGAGACAATGAAAACACATTTATACATCATCTCCCAAGCAGGGGAAATTGACATGGAGCAGAGTCTATGGGTGTTTTTACACACACATTTCTCCTGCATGTTTGTTGTTACATCCTGAACTTTCCGTGTGTCTAAATCACTCACGCAGATCTTAAACATCCTGCTCTTTGAGCTTCTGTGTAGAACGTCTCCCAGAACTTTTGTGTGTAAAAGGTTTTCCTGGTAAACTGCTTTGCTCCAGGCAGCTGTGGTCACTTGGTTTCCATGGCAGCCTGTCACGTCTACAGCTGTGGCTACTTTAGGCTGCCTCAGGGCAGTGTTTGTGTGAAGAATGCATCCAGGAACTGCCTCAGGGTAGTGTGTGTGTGAAAAATGCATCCGGAACTTACTTGTGGACTTGTAAACCCAGAAGACTGAAAAATCCAGAAATTTAAGGTGTGTAAAAATGCCCTATGATAGGGTTGCCAGATCATTTAAAGGAAATTTCAGGATGCAATACTCAACTAGCAGTGTCACATGGGCATCCCTCCCTTCCCCGCCCCATTTTCTTGTATTATGTCCTTTGATAGGCAGTTATAGGTGGTCCATGGAGCATAACTTGTTTATGGTTTGAACAAATATGCCACCTCATCACAAAATGTAGCTGACACTTATTTCAAAATTCAACATGGAATAACTTGGCAATTTGTATAGTAATACCACCATGATCAACCCAACTATTTCAGACATTGGCTAGGTGTGCAGTGACTCAGGGTAAAAACATACATGACGGTGGGCTGCTCGCACACCGATCAGGATTGGGGTCCGGCTGTGGAACAAATGTTCACGTTGCTAGGCCTCGGGGTAGGGTGTAGAGCGTCTGCCAATGATGGCTGCCATGGCTCCCCATCATGGGGGCCGCTCTGGATTGGGCAGGGAACAGCAGGCTACCACACAGGATAGCCCACTGTACTCTAGTCAGGCAGGCCATTCCCTGGGTGTGGTACTGGCTAGCTTGGGCTGACTCCAGATGTTTCAGGAATCAAAGCCCGAGTTAGCCACCACCATGCCTGGGGAAACTCTGGGCCAAACATCTGGATGGCCCTTAGCAAACATGATGGTGACCTGTGGGCCAAATCAGGCCATAGTGGGCCACCTCAGTGATCACAGTCACTGTTCTTCTCTCTGATGTGTGCAGCAGTGGAAGGAAGAGGGTGTCAGATGGGAATGAACAGGTCGTGCTCAACTTGTGCCAAAGCCGACTGACTGTGGCATAAACTATTCTTGAAGGTCTATGCCGTGGCTGTGGCAGTGGCAAAGAAAGCTTTCTTCATGGCCACCATAGTGTCTGCAAAATGCCATCCAGTAGAGCTTTTCCAGGCGGTGAATAGCTTATTACATGCTGGCTGTCTCTGCTGGGAATTAGAGTCATTGGCCGCAATCCAATGCTGTGAGGATTCCAGCGTGGAGCTGCGTGGGCGTGCTGTTTGCGTGCAGCATAATGTGCAGTCAATGCGGCTCCGCATGAATTCCACACATGTAGCTGTGTGCACACGCATGTGGCTCTGCACAGCACTGGATTGCGGCCAATGATGTCCACTGTGATGAGTTTGCCACTTACTTTGCAGACATAGTTGCTTGTATTTGTCTTGACTTGGGCACTGCTAGTCTGAGTGCAGAGTCAGAGTTTAGGATTGAGGAGACCTGGTCTTGTTCAGTTTTCTTGGATCAGCTTCAATTAATCTTGCACGTCAATGTGGAGGATTGGAGGGGTGCAGGTGACCAGTTGTGAATTAGATCCATGCCCATCCTGGCTGGTGAAAGCCAGCCAGGAGACACTGTGGGCATTGCTGGCTGGGGTTATCAGTGCCTCCTGTCAGGACTGGGCTTTGAACCCATGGCCTCAGGGGTTGTTTGAGGGTGTTTTGCCCCTTGTGCCACGGGTGGGAGACTGCAAGGAGTGACTTTTCCCCCTGCCTCAGTATTCATCCTCTTCCCTCCAGCTCTGTGTCCCACCTGCACCTGGGAGTGGGCGTGGACCCACTTGTCACAGCCTGATTGGCCCTCTGTGGTATTTAGGGCTGCTCAGAGCTGTGGAGCTTCGAGTCATTCCTCGTTGACTCTTGCTTGGCCTGGGTCCCTTTTATTTCTGCTTGTGTTCCTCTACTTGTGTCTCTGTGTAGGTTTATGTCCTGGTATGGGTAAGTCCTAATGTGTTTTCCCCTTTGTGTGTCATTAGTGTGTGACCCCTTCCCCATGTGTTAACACTTGTTCCTTTTTGTAGTCTTGATTGTTGGGGCTTTCTTGCCCAGTTTCCCCCCCTCTCCTTCTGTCTGCACTAAGCATGTGGTTTGTTACCTACTCACCCCTTGTCCTGTCTCTATGATGGCCTGTCCCTCTCCTGTTCTACATCCCCTCTAGTGGGTCCTGTTCTTCATCTTTGATCTTGTTCAGCCTGTCTTGGGGCTATTAGAGCTCTCCTGGCTCTTTGTAGCTTTCCTTGACCCTTGAGCCCACAAGAGCCCTGCCTCCCTCATTGCTGCTGCCTCTGGCTTCCTTTACTTCTGGCTTCCCTCGCCTCTGGCTTCCCTCATTGCTGCTGGCTTCCCTTGTTGCCTCTGCCTTTGGCTTCCCCTGCCTCAGGCTCCCTGTTCCCTTGCTTCTGGCTTCCCTCATTGCTGCTGCCTCTGGCTTCCCTTGTCTCTGGCTTCCCTCATTGCTGCTGGCTTCCCTTGTTGCCTCTGCCTTTGGCTTCCCCTGCCTCAGGGTCCCTGTCCCCTTGCCTCTGGCTTCCCTCATTGCTGCCGCCTCTGGCTTCCCTCATTGCTGCCGCCTCTGGCCTTCCCCGTTGCCTCTGGCTTCCCTCATTGCCTTGGCCTTTGGCTTCCCCTGTTGCCTCCTGCTTCCCCTGTGTTGATTCCTGGATCCCTGTCTTCCAGTTCCCGTCCCTGTGTGTTTCTCCCCTGTCCCTCCACCTCGATGATGAGTCGTATGCCTTCCTAGACCAGCTTGGCTGGTATTTATGTGGAATGCTTTATCTCCTGGATATCGGAGAGCGGCTGAGAGGTTCTCTTGTTAATCCCGTGTTTCCCATTTTGCCTTCCCTCCTTCCCGTTCCCTCCATCCTTTTCCTAGGCTCCGACCCTGGAGCCTGACACCTCCCTTAGGGTTGGCAGGGTGCCTGATGGCCTCAAGACTGTGGTCGTCTGTCCCCTCCTCAAGAAACTATCTCTGGATGTTGACTCTTCCATGAGCTATCACCCTGTTTCTAACCTTCTCTTTTAGTGGGTGCACAGCTCCAGGCACATCTTGATGCTATTGGTTTCCTGGACCCATGTCAGTCAGGTTTTTGTTCCGTGCATGGCACTGAGACTGCACTTGTGGTTTTGGTTGACGATCTCAGCTTGAAAATCAACAGGGGGAATTGTACCCCGTTGATTTTGTTAGACTTTTCGGTGGCCTTTGATACTGCTGACTATGGGGTGTTGTTGATATGACTGCAGAACCTGGCTGGGGTGTGTGGGATCACTCTTGAGTGGTTCCACTCATTCCTGTCTGGGAGAACCCAGAGGGTGGTGGTGGGTGATGGCTCATTGTCCCGTTGGGAGCTCCCCTGTAGGGACCCACAGAGTTTCGTGTTATCCCCACTCCTCTTCAGTGAGTATCTGAGACCCCCGGGATGAGATTGTTTAGAGATTTGGAGTGCGATAGCATCAATATGTGGATGACACCCAGCTCTATCTCTCCTTTTCATCTGACCCAGATCCTGCAGTGTTGGTGCTTATCTGGTACCTGGCTGCCATAGGATGTGGGCAAGCAGAATTAAGCTGAATCCAGACAAGACTGAGTTGATGATAGTTGGCTGATCTTGTGACCTGCGGGAGGTGGGAACCCCTGTCATTGATGGGGGGTCTGTCCTCCCTTGGTCTCCCAAGGTTGCAGCCTTGGGGTGCTCCTGGATCCACTGCTGCACCTGGATTTTCAGGTTGCGGCAGTGGCCAGGAGTGCTTTTTGCCAACTTTATATGGTGAGAAGGCTGTGACCTGTTCTATCAGATTCAGAGCTGGCTACTGTCATCCATGCCTTCGTAACCTTGAGGCTAGACTACTGCAAGGCGCTCTGCAGGGGCTGCCCTTGAAGACTGTTTGGAAGATGCAGTGGGTGCAGAACACGGGGGCCCGCCTTCTGTCAGGGATGGGTCACCAGGAGCACATTACACCAGTGCTCCAGAGTCTGCACTGGCTGCCAATAACTTTCTGGGTACAATTCAAGGTGCTGGTTTTAACCTATAAAGCCCTAAATGGCTTGGGCTCCAGGTATCTGAAAGACCGCTTCTTTCCCTATGTCTCATCATGACCTCTGAGGTCAGCCGAGGGCACCCTCTTGCAAGTGCCAACTGCCCATTGAAGTTGTTACAACGAGGGCACACAGGGGATGTTCTCGATTGCTGGCCCACAATTATGGAACTCCCTTCCCTTGGAGGCCCTCCTAAGCCTGAGCCTGCTCATCTTCTGGAGGAGGTGCAAGACTTTTTTATTTGACCAGGCATTTGGCAGACAGGAATAGGGTTGGGTGAGATTGGGTAGGGGGGCTTGGGATGAGTTGATGGACAGTAGGTGAGGGATAAAGGATGGGGTGAGTTGGGGTGATATCGGGGTTTTAAGAGATTTTAATGAGTCTATGGAGAAGTGCAGGGTAAAAATGTGATAAATAAATATTGATTCCCTGGCCAGCTATCAGCCAGTCTCTAATCTTCCCTTTTTAGGGAAGGTTATTGAACAGGTGGTGGCTCGGCAGCTTCGGGGGAATCTAGATCGGGGCAGTTTTCTTGATCCCTCGCAATCTGTTTTTTGCCCTGGGTTGGGCACAGAGACTGCGCTTGTGGCTTTGGTTGACGACGTGCGTTGTGAATTAGACTGGGGCAGGTCTTCTATTTTAATTGTATTAGATGTCGGCTGCATTTGATACCGTTGATCATGAGATGTTGGTGGCTCAACTGCAGGACTGGGCTGGGGTGGGTGGAATTGTTCTTGAATGGTTCCGCTTGTTCCTGGCCGGGAGAACTCAGTGTGTGGTTCTCGGGGAACGTACTTCATCTCCCCAGGACCTCACTTGTGGAGTCCCGCAGGGCTGTATTCTGTCCCCCCTCCTGTTCAACATGTATATGCAGCCTTTGGGCGAGGTTATCATCAGTCCACCGATGACACACAATTCTACCTCTCTTTTTCTGCAGACCCAGACCCAGCAGTCTCGGTGCTTATCCAGTGTTTTGTAGCTGTGTGGGTCTGGATGAGGGTGAGCTGTCTGAAGTTGAATCCCGACAAGACAGAGGTGATGATGGTGGTGGCCCCCATAATCAATGGGATTTGACCCCCTTTGGCCACACAGGTCTGTAGTCTGGGGGTGCTCCTCGACTCACAGCTCCACCTGGAACTCCAAGTGGAGAATGTGGCGGGGGGAGCATTTCACCAGTTACATCTGGTACGACGGCTGCTGTGGTATGTTTTGGACTCGGATCTGTCCACCATCATCCATGACTTTATTACCTCTAGATTAGACTAATGTAATGCACTCTACGTGGGGCTGCCCTTGGGGATGGTCCAGAGGTTGCAGCTGGTGCAGAAGGTGACGGCCCGCCTCTTAATGGGGATGGGTCACCGCAAGCACATTACACCAGTGCTCCGTTCTCTGCACTGGCTGCCTATTATCTTCCGAGCCCAATTCAAGGTGCTGGTAATGACCTATGAAGCCCTAAACGGCCTGGGCCCGGCTTACCTGCAGGACCGCCTCAGGCCCTGGATTGC
>QEPC01015474.1:9051855-9063713 GCA_003113815.1 Sphenodon punctatus
AATTCGGTTTGGTTTGAAATTCGAGTTCGGTTCGGTCGACTGAACAGACCGAGTTCGGTCCAAACTCCGAACCGCGTTTGCCCATCCCTAGTCTCTCCCTATGTCCTCTATCCTTGTCTTCCCCCTCCGTGTCTATTATGTTGTAAGCCGTAGGCAGGGACCATGTTTATCTTATGGTTCTGTAAAGCGCCAGGTACACAGCTGGCGCTATACAAATGCTTATAATAATAATAATAATAATAATTAATAACAAGAGACTCATGCCTGCATGCTCACACAAACGTTTCCTAATTTTTGATTGGCTGGCAGAGCCAGTGCTCTGCACTCCTGGCTGCTGAGATTCTGAGGGGCAACTGTGATTCAGCTGCTGAGATTTGGTTGTAACGAAGACAGACACAGGAATGTTAAGATAGTACAGGGTCTAGGGCCAACCCTGGCCGAGAGATGTGCTTGAACTGCCCAAGAGCCACATGCAGCTCCCAATCCATAACTTGGCCCAAATGACCACCCCTGTTTTAGACTGAGATTTGGAAAATATTTAGAGGCAGAGTTAAGAACCAGACTCTGGGGAATGGGAAATGAGACTCTACACACCCATTTATTTATAATATTGTGTAAATGGTGAAGTACATTATCTATGTTCTCTTAATGTTGATTTTTATACTTTTGAATGCTTGCTTTAAAAAAAGCCCCAAACCCTCCACCCTAATGCATTCCCAAGCGTGTAATAGATATGCTTCAATTTTAATAACTTTAAGTTCTTTTATGCTGTTAATCTTGCAATTGTAGACAATTGGAGAGAAACAGAAGCTTAGAAGAGATATATTGAAAAATTACATCTGAGCTCTAATAAAGGCTCTGGCAGGCACTAAAATTATAGGTTATTTTCAAAAACTTAAAATGACTCCTTTGTTCTCTTGCTAGTCGATGCTTCTGTACTAGTCTTGGAGAAATACTGTATGCACATTTCTTTACATGGTAATAAACTCCCCTGCCAGCATGGCTTTGTACCAGGTGAAGCTGCTTAAAATTCAGCCCACTTGGTAACACCAGCGAACATGTCTTGTCAGAAGCAGATAAAAGCATGAACAAGCTTCTCAAAAATCAGACAAGGGTAAACATTTCTAGAGCCTGTTAGTGTTTTTCAAAGGATAATAAAGTGTTCTTAATAATCTGCCAAACATGCTGTTCAAATCACATTCTGTAGTCAGACTTGTAGTAAGATTTTTAGCTAATGAACTTGTCTGTGAACTGTACATCAATCAAAAAATGAATTTACCTTGAGCTTATGGCAAAAAATAATCATGAGAACCTATGCTTCAGCTTAACTGGTGGAAATGAATGCTCAGCCATGCCTTTCTAGTTACTACTTTGACAACTAAGGACTAGCATAATTGGGATTTGTTTAACTGTCGTCAAGACTTTGGTAACATTAGCATAGAGTAAAAGCTTAGTCATGACAAATGACTTTGTCCAATGATCGCAAATGAAGACTGAATAATACCAAGGGCAAAATGGATGCATTGGATATTAGAGCCAAGTAGCACAGTGGAAGAGCAGAAATTATCCATTTATACCTTAAATGGATAATCATGTTTTAACAATGTTTGAAAATTGTGCCAAGTAGCTATGTAAAAACTTATCCATCACTCTGCAGAGATGGATAGCTTGGTCAATAGTGTTAAATGCCATGCTGAGATCAGGTAAAAATGAGAAATGAAGGAGAAACAGGAATGGCATTTAAGAGGCAGTATTTAAAATCTTGATGAGATCCGTCTTGGTGCCATGGTGTGAATGAAAATGTGGCTAAAATGTCTAGGATAATGAGAAGATTAACAAATACCCTTGCAGCTATGGAACTGCTATCCATTCCGAAGTCCTGAATGTAAATGGCAAGCTAGAAATAGGTCAGTAATTTCAAAGGACCTTGGGGTCTGAGGAATGTTTTCTGAGCCTAGGAGAGGGACCGTCACTCTCAAGGACATGGAGACATAGCCTCTAGCCAATGAAGTATAAAGGGAGTTATTCAAGAACTAATATGACTGAAGGAAAAAAATAAAAATAAAAACAGAAGCAAAAAACAACCAAAAAATAAACAAACTGGCACAATATAATGTTGAGGAGAAAAAACTGAGTTTAAAATGGCAACTCTGTAACACTTGCTAATGATTCTATGGCTCAACTTCTAATATGAAAACATCAGCCAACAATTCATTATCAAGACAAAAACAGTAACTTAGAGAACACTCTTTTGGCAGGTAGAATATTTTATTATTAATAACATTCATTATTTTTAATAATTATTGTTGTTCTTTTGTTTTAAATACCACTCTATCCTCAAAGGCTCAGCAAAGATGCCAGAGACAGGATTGGTGTTTAACATCTGTTAAGGGCTCACAGCTATTAAGTCTGCTAGCACAATAATATAGGCGTCCCCAACTTTCCTGTCAAACAAACAATCTAACTTACTCACAACTGGGAGGCTTGATGGACTATAAATATCAGCCCTTTCCTCTGGCACAGTGACCTGCTCCTGGGTTTTCCCAGGCAAATAACCCACATAATCATTGTTTACCCAGCCTCTCCTATTTTATTTTTATTTTTTATTTTATTACAACATTTTTACCCCGCCCCTCCTGCTCCAGGCAGCTCGGAGCGGTTTGCAAAACAATAAATAAACACAAAACACAATTAAAACACATTTAAAACACACTAAAAGGAAGGCACCGAACAAATAACCCCCCAACCCTAAACCCCACCCTACACCCCATCTCCCTCACCCAAATGCCTGGAGGAACAGCCAGGTCTTACTCATACGCCGGAAAGAAGGGAAGTCTGAGGCAATCCGGGCCTTGGGTGGGATGGAATTCCACAGCCTAGGTGTGGCCACCGAGAATGCCTTCTCCATAGTGGCCCCCCAAGCCACACGGGGGGACCTCAACAAATTAGAGAACCTCGAGAAGACCTCGAGAAGAGGTGGTAACTATGACAAATTAGTTACTAGACTAGGACCTGTTTCCCCCCTGGGGGGAGGAGATAGAAACTACAAGCAGAGGCATCCCTCCATTCCCCAGTTGGGCAAGGACAGCAGGTCAGTTCTCCCACCTACAAATTCACATGAAGACACACCCAATGCCAGCCAATTAGGGATGGGCGAACAGAATGCCGTTCGGATGTTTGGACATTCAGTCATTTGGTTAGAAACCCGAGTTCGGGTTCGGCTGTTCGGTTCGGTGGAGTTTGGTTCCTGAACATTCAAAAAAGTGCTATCGGTACTGAAACCAAAACCGTTTTTTTTTTTTTTTTTGGTATTGGTATTTTTGGCCCTGAAACCACCCCTGGTGTCCACCCCTGTTGCCAGGAAGTCTGCTCCTCAGCTGCCTCCCCCTTCCAGTCATGTTTTTCCCACCCAAAGTCATGTTTTTCCCACCCCCGAACTCATCCAAACGTTTCCGAACTGTTCGGAAGTTTGAGCGTTCGGTTCGGAAGTTCTGTTCGGTCATCCGAACAGGCCAAGTTTGGGCCAAACTCCGAACTTCTGAACTGCGTTTGCCCATCCCTATAACCAACCATGAGGTGGAGTTGACTGCAAATCCTCATTTTGAGATTATGCCTTCTGGCTGGCAATACTACCTGTCTTGTCTAGCTACAACAAAATTACCATTGTTGCTGGATGGGACATCACCAGAACAAATACAAACAATAGTAATTCCTTTGTTCCCCTGACTCTCTTCTTAAGGGAGGAGGGCCTAACCCAAAGAACTCCTTACAGGTACTCCTGGTTACGGCTGTGAGGAAGACAAAAATTCTTCCCTATGGGGAGCAATATAAAGTGGTAGGAAATATTTCTTCTGAGCCCTTCCAGTGAGATGAGTAGCATTAAACCCATAGTGTGGGCCTGGGGAACCCCCTGAATTACTCTAGTTAGCTGTAACTGCAATAATGGCTGGGTGGACAATTTCCCCATGCCTTAGGAGGCTCTGCATTGTCCGTTTGGTCTTGTGCTTTTATATGAGATGTGTCTAGGCATCTCATGAACCTGGAAAGCTTTCAAGGTTCGGAGTGCACTGGGGGGTGGGAAGGGGGAGGCTGCATCGAGCTACCCAGGCCATATAGCTCCCTGTCACCCCACCTCCACCCACCATGCACCTTCTCTACTCTGCCCAGACAAACGTGATTCCTCCTGGTAAACTGAGGGCAGGACAGTGGGTTGGGGAAAACAGCTTTCCCATAACAATTTAGGGTTGGCTGTGTCTCGTCTTTCTCAACATGAATGTCCAACATTGTACTTTGTTGAAAAGAGTGCAGTGTGTGTACCCAGCAGTCTTAAAATTTTAAACATAAAAAAGCTGGAGAAATAATCATGAAGGTACAGAATTCCATTTGCTGTGATTCTTATGGTTGTGTTATCTGTGAATATGGAAAATATTGATTGAAACTTCCATTTATTTTGGAAGGAAAGTTGCCCCTTGATGTCTATCTTTCCTTTTGTTTAAACATTTCAGTCTCCATTCTGATCTGGTGGTGGAAACCACACACCAAATGAATAACACATAATAAACAACAGATAGTTTTCATAAACTTGTCCCAAGTATGAGGCCAGTGCATAAATAAAATCATCAAAGGAAATTAAGAGAAATTCATAACAAAGGGACTAGGTCAATGACACATAGTAATAACACATTATTTCACAAGCTCATAATCAATCATCAGTAGTATTTATATAGCACCAGCAATGTACCTGCTACTGAACAAATTAGAGGAAAATCCCTGCACTGGGGGNATATAAATGTTTGTTAATAATAATAATAACTTACAAAGAATGAGATAGACATGGTCCCTGCTTGAGGGCTTACAATCGAAAGACAGGGGGAGGGGAGACAGGGAAGAGAAAAACAGAGGGAGAGACAAGGGATTCATGAGGATGCGAGAACTCAGGTATACGTGCTTGACTTGGTTACAGTAAATTGGGAGTTTTCAGATAACAAGTGCTTAGCAGGAGTTCAGAAGGACGGAGCGGAAGAGGTGGGTTTTGAGGAGGAACTTGAAGGCGTTGAGGATGGGGCAAGGTGGATGAGGGCAGGGAGGGAGTTCCAGGCATGCGGGGAAGTGAAGGAGAAGGGATGAAGGCAGTTGGGGGAGCAGGGGAGGCGTGGGAGGGTGAGGGAGGGGATGGAGGAGGAGCGGAGTGCACGAGCAGGGGTTCGGAGGTAGATCAGGGCAGAGAGGTAGGGGGGAGTGAGGCTGTGAAGGGTGAGGTTGTGAAGGGCTTTGTAGGTGAAGATGAGGAGTTTATGCAGAATACGCTCGGGAAGAGGAAGCCAGTGGAGAAAGGAGAGGAGAGGCTGCACATGGTCAAAGCGACAGACTAAGTGGATGATCCTGGCAGCAATGTTTTCAACAGAGATAAGGGAAGAAAGGTGAGACCGGGGAAGGCCAGCAAGGAGGAGGTTACAATAGTCGAGGCATGAGATGACTAGGACGTGGATGAGAGTTTTGGCAGAGGAGAAGACAGAAAAGGG
This sequence comes from Sphenodon punctatus, assembly GCA_003113815.1. Taxonomy (NCBI): domain Eukaryota; kingdom Metazoa; phylum Chordata; class Lepidosauria; order Sphenodontia; family Sphenodontidae; genus Sphenodon; species Sphenodon punctatus. The sequence continues at coordinate 9,057,378 of QEPC01015474.1, forward strand.
CGGATCTTGGCAATGTTGTGGAGGGAGAAGTGGCAGGATTTGGCAACGGAGTCAATGTACGGTTTGAAGGTAAGGTGCGAGTTGAAGATGAAGGCCAAGCTGCGAGCTTGGGGGACAGGGAGGATGGAGACCCCATCAATGGCAATTGACAGGGAAGAGGGAGAGGAAGGATTGGGAGGGAAGATCAGGAATTCAGTTTGAGTTGGCGTTGAGACATCCAGGCGGAGATATCGGAGAGACAGTTGGTGAGACAAACTGAACAGAGGGGGAGAGGGAAGGAGTGGATAGAGAGAGTTGAGTGTCGTCAGAGTATACGTGGTATTGGAAGCTGTGGGAGGCAATGAGTTTGCCTCGAGATTAGGTGTAGATAGAGAAGAGGAGCAGTCCAAGGACGGAGCCTTGGGGAACCTCGACTGAGAGGGGTAGGGGGGACGAGTTAGGAAGAGATACATAGAAGGAGCGGTCAGAAAGGTAGGAGGAGAACCAGTCAAGGACAGAGTCCCGGAATCCAAAGGAGTGGAGTGATTCAAGCAGGAGCGAGTGGTCACAGTGTCGAAGGCAGTAAAGAGATCAAGGAGGACAAGAATAGAGTAAAGGCGGTTGGATTTAGCCACAAGAAGATCGTTGGTGATCTTAGCAAGAGCAGTTTCAGTGGAGTGAAGGGCGGAAGCCAGATTGGAGCAGGTCAAGGTTGGAGTTGGCAGAGAGGAGGTTGAGGCAATGGGAGTAGACAACCCATTCAAGGAGCTTGGAAGCAAAAGGGAGGAGCGAGACAAGGATGGTAATTAGAGGGTTCAGAGGAATCCAGAGTGGACTTTTTGAGGATGGGGGAGACAGTGGCGTGTTTAAAGGCAGAGGGGATGGAGCCGGTAGAGAGGGAGAGGTTGATGATGTACAGGAGCGGAGGGGCGACTGTGGAGGCAATGGAGGTGGGAAGGAATGGGATCCAGGGGGTAAGTGGAGGGGTTGGAGGAGGAGAGCAGGGAGGATATTTTCTCAAGGGAAGGAGGACAGGAGAGAGGTGGGGGGGAGGAGGGAGGGGGGAGTGGTAGGAGGAGAGAACTTGGAAGCGATATCCAGGTGGATCTTGTCAATAGAGGTGAAAAAGAGAGTAAGATTCTGAGTGGAGAGGGAGGAGGATGAGGATAGGGGGGATTGAGAAGGGAGTCAAGGGTGAATTGAGAAATTGCAGGGGCAGAGAAGGGTATCCTGAATGAAAGGCAATAGTGGGAGCATCAGTGATCCTTTGTCAATCATAGCCTTTATTCTGAATTCTTGTAAAGGCCTGATAGTCCACAGTGACTAGAAGCCAGAAGCTACAGACTTTTTTGGAATCAGATTTGAACTGAGGGTATTGACAATTGTTTTCTATTTTCCCCTAAATAATTGATCAATACAAGGCAGGGAGATTATCTGAGTTGTTTATCAATCTGCTGGATAATTTCTTCAATGTAATTTCCATAACAAAAAGATCAAAGCAATTGATGCCAGAAAAGATATAGCATAATAGTTTGACATCAATTTCCAGGCAGACTCCTCTAGTAACTTCAGTAGTGAGGATTTCTACAAGCAGAATCCATGTAATATACAATTGCCAGTCTCTGGCATTGCCTGTGAGAATCCTGTAACACAAAGATGGTTTGTAAAGACACCCTTCAAATCCAAAATACATTATGCCGTTTTATGCCTTATGTCTGGAAAATTCTTACAGTGGGTGTTAACTTCCAAGATGGGAGCTGGCTGGAGCATGGGGTTGCTCTGCAGAGCCCCCACAGAGCCCCCATTCACAGTTGCCGTGCAATGCACCACACAGATAGTCTGGATTTCTGTCCCCAGCTGTGGTCTGCTGTGTGCTGCCACCTCCCTGAACCACCAAATTGCAGTCACTCTAGCAATGCTCTATGCGGTTGCCTGAGACTCCATGGTGCAGAACACATGCGGAGACTGCACACGCCCTAACACATGGGGGCAGCCATGTAGGTGTAATATGGCCCACACCAACAGATGGGCAACGGCCCTGTGGGCACCTGTTACCTCAGGGCTGCCTGGATTGGCCCTCATAGTGGGGTCCACATTCTCTGGAACGATGCTGTAACCGCCCCAGGGTGGTCATCTGACAGATGGTCAGGTCATGCATTTTAGGCCAATGAGGACAGATGTGGGGAAATGACTCATCTGTTAACACACAACTAAGGAGATTCTGTGCAACATTGGGTGTTTCCAGATGTGACAATAGCATGGATTTCCATGCTTTGCCAAGCATGGAAAACCATGCTGTTGTCATGGTTGAATGCAGCCACCAGATTTTGGTCCGGGCCGGAGCTCAGGTTTGCACGGGGTGTGGTGGTGCTTAGCCCAGGCTGTTCCTTGGGACCATCCCTGAGGAACAGCCTGGGATAAGTGCTGCTATGGTCTGGTGCTGGACTGGGGTAAAGTGGGCCATCACATTTGATGGTCTGCTTACTCTTACCGCAGTCCAGGTCCGCTGTGCTTCTGGGCAGCAATGGCAGCCTCACAGGCCACCGTGACCACCCATCAGGGAGGGGGGCGGGCTGCTCTGAGCAGTGCGGGGGGTGGGGTTGTGTGGACGCACATCCACACATTGCCCCGCCATCTCCCCGCCCCCTTGTCTTATCCTGGTCCCTCTTGTTTTGCGCCTGGGCCGAATCGTGCCCGGACTGAGCGCCAAACGCCGGACAGGATTAAAGCATGACTGCACTCAGCCCCATCACATCTGAAAATACCCAGTATCACACCTCTGTGATTAATTGGTTTATAAGTCTGATAGCCCTAAATTCTTTTGTCATATCTGATTCTTGTTTCCTCTGGTCAGAAACTCAGAGCATGAAAACGCTGGAAAGGCAATAGTGAAATTAGATATTACTTGTCAGCAGAACAGAGCTGATAAAGCATTTGTATGTCTTTGCAAAGGGCTTTATTTAGGCAGCACTATATATATGCTGGAATTTCAGGAAATGTTTTATGTGAATGATATGAGAACATTGAAAATATATTGCACAGTAGCTCCTGGTGTTTGAAATTCAGTAACAAAAGGTGAAGCAATTCTCTCTCCCATTCTGCACCTTTTAAAATACTCTGCTAGAAAGGAAAGGTTAGATCTTGGCATCCACACAGGGATAGCTGGTTCCTATGTCATGTCATCTCAGCCTGACTTAGGAACACTTTCAACTGGTCTACAGTCTCTCTTTGAGAACCTTTGACAGGTCCAAGTAACTCCTATTCCATACTGTGTAGCTTTTTCTTTTTAGGTCAAACCAGTTTTATGGCTAGATTATGCTTGGTGCAAGCCAGCCTCCCTGTTTTAGAATCACAGAATTTTAGACTGTAAGGGTCTAAAGGGTCATCTAGTCCAAACCCTTCCTCCATGGCCATATATCCATGTTGGAAAAGCCTCCCAGGTCTGCCTTACTCGATTACCAAACAGTTCGCACAAGTAGGAAGTTTTCCCCAACATTTAACCAAAATCTATATTGATGTGATTTATTTATTTATAAATTTTCTGGATTTATACCCCGCCCCGAGCTGTCTTCAGGAGGGGTGGTATAAATCCAGAAAATAAATAAGTGTTCTGCCTTCTCTTGGCTGAATATATTTATCCACAGTTCTTTCAGCTTTTCCTCATTGTTGCTCTCCTCTGACTCTTCTCCAGTTTGTCTATATCCTTCTTTACATTTGGTGCCCCAAACTGGGCACAGTACCCCAGGTGAGGTCTCATTAGTGATTCATGTTTTTTGGATACATGTACCTATTAACGCAGCTTAAAATGGCATTTGCCTTTTTTGCGACAACATTGTATTTCTAACTCATTTTCAATTTATGATCCATCATAACTCCCAGTTCTGCATTGCTACTGCCTGCCTAGCTAGTTATGCCCCATCTTATGTTTGTAGCTCTGTTTTTGTTTTGTTTTTCATTCCCATATGGAAATACTTTGCATCCGTTTTTGTTAAACCTTATTTTGTTTCTTTCAGCCCAGGTCTTTAGTTTTCTCAAACTAAAACTATTTTAATAGACTTGGACTGTGCTCCACAAACCACTTGTTCCAGAGTATTTCTGCTGAAGCTTGAGTGTGGTTGGTGCACCACAGCTTATATTTATAATGTGAAACAGTAACAGTTCTTTGGTCAGAAATTTAAATAGCATGAATTCTGTCCATATCACACACCTTTATTGAAACTTTAGTCTGGTTGTGATTTAGATTTTCCATTCAACAAGAAAAATCTGAACCTCTAACATTATTTTTCATCCTGTGTCCGTTTGGGATTTTCCTTTGTAACAGCAAATATTTCATTCTGTTTCAAATATATAAATAAATAAATAAATAAATAAGGAAAAAAACCATTTCTTTTTTGGAATGCCTTGTTGAGAATTATCCAGTCAGCCTTCTCAAAAATATTTGGAAACTGCAGTATTCCAGTGAAAATAGGCACTTCCAAGTTTAAAGCAGAAACTCCCTTTCTGCAGACGCTAACTTGATTTAGAGTAATCTCAAGCTGGATTTGTCTTTGAGTCCTCTAAAGTGCCATTTTATCTAGGTAACAACATCAACCGGACTCCATTGGTATTTATCCTCATCCCGTAGCGGGGGTATAAAACGTTTGTAACTCTGAACTGTGTCTGGAGTCTGGGGAATAAAGAACATTTTCTCACCACTAGTCCTGTAGTTAACACAGTTACTACTCTGTGTGAGAACTCAGACACCCTTGAAATTGCAAGCATTTTGAACTCAACACCTCAACAGGACACAATGGTTAAAATCTGATCATCTTTTAGAAGAGTTGTAATCAACAAGCTCTCAACATGCTGTAATTCAGCTGAGTAGCTACAGATAGGATGAAGAAATATTATAATTCATTTATAACTTTAAAAATCCAGCCCCATTTCTCACTTTTGGTACTGAATGAACACAGCTGCTGTCTTGCTGTGTTTCAGACCTGCAACACCAAACACCATAGTATCAGATGCTGTAAATACCATCATTAGTGCATCTAAGGTGACAGCCACTCTCTCAGCATAAGGAAGATCCTGGAATGATTTTGTTTTTATTCCTAAAGTGCTAAATCTTGTTCCTTATCTGGACCACTGCATTCTGGCTGTGCAAAGCAGCAGGGTAGCCATCAAGTGGCATAAACCCTGTTATAAGGGTTTCTCTAATATGCATTTCTTACTACATTTCCCTCCTGAAAGAGGTATGCCTAGGTTGCTCTTACTTTCTGGAAATCCCTGCTGCTAGAATCTTCCCTTGGGGCTGTGGCCAGGTGAGTGTAAACCAAAAGCCAAAAAGCATAGGGGTATAAATCAAAGCAAATGTTATAGGCTGCTATAACTTGTTCTGGGGAGCATCCCGATCCTGGCTGCCCATGGCATCAAGGAGATGACAGGCTTTCTTTCCCCTTCCTCAGCTCTGTTTAAAGCTACTTCAGAATCAGGGGCTTAGAATTTAGCATTTCAGAAGAAGAATGGAAGAGTTAAAAAGGCCACCGATGGATTGTCCTTACACATAGGGTGCAGCCACATGAGACGCCCTGGGGAGGCTACCATATCTTGAGCAGCCTTAACCCAGTCTGGGCAGTTGGACTATGTGATACAGTGCATTGTATGACCAGCTGCTGCCAGATGTTCTCCCTGCCACGTGGTGGGACGAGCAACTGGCTGCTATGCACCACGTCCTTGGGAAAGGACCATATGGGGCAAGGCTGCTCAAGGAGTGGCTGCCTATGGGCCAGTACCCCTTCTGCCCCTCATGCGGTGAGCTCCATGGCGGGCTTTGAGCGGTGAGTATAGTTGCCCATCACATGATGTTATGTTACAGGCTGGAGCGGAATTTTGGTCAGATTGGGGGAAAGAGATGGGCCGGGCCAGACGCCCACTTGGGTGGCCGTGCCTTGGCCTGCCCAAGCCATGACTGGATTTCTGGCAGCATCCCGGCTGTCACTGCCTAGCTCCCCGCACTGGCCCCACAGTGTGGTGGTTGCACTTGCCTGCTATGAGGCTGTGTGGGGATTGGCCCCCCACAGCTCGTGTGGTTGTACTCATTGATTTAGATTTTTTTCTTATAACTTCTTAATTGGAATATTTGTCATTTTTTGCCCATGACGTATTACTGCAAGCAAATGGCACCATGTTCTGTATTGGTGATCATCCTTGAAAATGCACCATTTATGCATTATTGCAGAGGTGTTGTTTGTGCTCAGTATCATTTAAAATATTGTTGTGTGATGGGTCATCTATATTGTATTTGTGTTTTTAGTATTTATATTTTTGCCTTTACGTGTGTGTTCTGCATTTTCTCCATTGTTGCCAATGTGGAAAACA
>QEPC01015474.1:9073191-9083386 GCA_003113815.1 Sphenodon punctatus
CGGGGCCTCAGGTCCGTCCTCCCCTGCCACTTTTATCAGGCCCGACTTAGACCCAAAGGCCCTAGAAAGAAAAACTGCCTGATCCTCCAAAAAACTCTTTTCCCCCCAAACCAACTCAACCACTTCTAAAGAGGTAAATTGAACATTAACCATTTGTCGTGCCCTTGAAATTGAAAGCTGGTAAACTAATGCAATATCGTGCCTCGTTATGGGCTCATTTAGCAGCATCCGAAAATGTTCTGCAACATCGAAGCCAAACTTATCTAAGACCTCTCGGCTTGTCCATACTAAGGATAAGGTGACGTCACTCGCTAGTAAGGGAAACCTTATAGATTTGACTAACGAGATAGAAGTTGAACGCCAACAAGGTTGTGGGAAGTCAATCTGTCCCATAGTGGGAGAGGTGCCTGTTGTGCAGACACAACGCTCTATTCTGGCCGCTGATCAAAAATCTTTTATTGACCAGATGGAAGTGTTATACTCGCAGCTGGAAAGGCTAAATGCCAGGCAGAAACATGATCGCTCTAGTATGCAGCTGCCATTTGATCTAAGGAAAACAGTAAATATGGCAACCTCCCAACTAACATCTCCATCAAGTAGCTCTATATTTGATAGCACTTTAACTCAGGGTCTTGGCCAGGCTGATTCGCTGGGAAGTTTTGAGGAGACGGTCCTCTTAAATAGGAATCAAACTAGCAATTCTGTAGGATCTTCTCCACAGAAAGAAGCTTTCACTCGATGCGAAGATTCAGTTAATATTATACCTCCGCAGAATGCAGAGTTTCAGTCTTGTGCATCCAAGAATGGTGCATTGCCTCAGGGTGTTAGCACCCTAGATTTTCTTGTGAGCTTAAGACCAATCTACCATCATTAAGGACTCTGTTAATAGTGAAATTTTAAGCTCTCCTTAAAGAACCCCCTCATTAAGTTCTCTGTCTCTTTTAAAGACTGGGCTTGTTGCATCCCAGTCGGATATACAGTCTACTCATTCTGATAGAGCTACCAGGCAGGTTGCAGAACCTTCTACTCAGGATTATAATGTGCCTAGTCAGACTAATAAATGCTGTCAGCCCTTATCAGGTGTCTCATTTTTTAAGGAGGGATACAGGGCCCAGGATGCTAGAAGTAATTCTGACTTTGGTACTTTGAATGGGGAGTGACTGGATAACAAAGAAATTAGCTATTTGAGAATTATAAGTTGGAATACTTCTGGCTGGACGCAACGAGTGTTGGACCCGGACCTTAAGTTTCTACTTAATAATTATGATATTTTTCTCTTTCAAGAAACTTGGGTCAAGGTGGAACTTTGTTATCCAGGCTTTGATGTATGTAGCCTAAAAGCAGCTTCTTCTAACGGTAAAGGTAGACTGAGTGGGGGGTTAGCTCTATTAATATGAAAGTCTATGTATGCTTAGATCATATCGATTGAGTCTTTCAAGTCTTATTTTGCTTTATGGTATTGTTTTTCAGCAGGGTCTAGAGTTATTGTTAGCAAATATTTATGTTCCCCCTTCTGCCTGTTTATATTACTCTGATATTTGGTCTTTTATTATAAGGGTGGTTCAGAAAGCTTATTTGAAATATCCAAGGGCTATGTTGATCGTGGGGGGAGATATGAATATTCAAAGAGGGAATACTGCAGTTAACTTGGAGCCTATAGACCCCGATGAAGTAATAATTCCCCCATTTAACAACACCTGTACATCTATGGATATGGTAAAATGTCCTTGGGCTTATACAAAGTTCCAACTCCAGACCTAACATTGCTGAATGGCCTGCTTCCAGGTGATCTGGAAGGACATTTCACCTTTTGTGCCACACTGGGTTCTAGTGTGATTGATTATTTTTAAATTTCTTCTAGCTTTTTATTTAATGCATTAGAATTAAAGGTTCTTACGTAGTGGAAGCTGATCACTCCCCTCTAGCCTTACTAATTGGAGCTTTTCATACTTTTAAGGTGAGGTCCTGTCTCAGTTCTAATGAGCATTACCAAGTGGATGAATCAGCTTGTCCAGTTTGAGTTAAGTGGACGCCAGACTTAGGTGAAGTCTTTAGGGATGTGCGAATGGAACCGAGTTCGGAAATTTGGTTTGGTCAACCGAACTAGTTGAGTTCGGTCAAATTCTGAACTTCTGAACCGATTTCGTACATTCAAAATCGGGGTATTAAGCTGTTTTTGGCCTTCCGAACTGGTTCGGATTCGACCAAACAATTCGGTCGAATTCGAGTTCGGTTCGGAAGTTTGGTTCAGTCAACCGAACTAGTCGAGTTCGGTCCGAACTTCCAAACTGCGTTCACACATCCCTACTTCTCATCGTTTATTTGCTCAGGGCCTGTTTTGGATTTATGTAAACAAATTTATGCACTAAATCTGGGGTCAATCTCAGCATTTGAAAATCTGATTGAGATGTTTACTCCTACGTTGTTTTCTAATAAACCTTGTAGCTCCTATATTTTGTGATACCCTGGCTGGTTCGATAAAGACTGTGCCAAGACAAGGAGATCCCTTTAGAAGGCAATTAAATAATGAAGTGCTTTCCTTCTGGGAACAATAGGTTAACTTTGGTTAATAGTAGGAAATCCTACAGATTATTGCTAAAAGGAAAGAAGCTTGAATATCAAATGGCCAAATGGTAGCAGTTGCACCAAGCTGCTCTAATGAATGATACCAGGCAGTTTTGGTCTCTTATAGCTCGGGCTGAAATCGGCTGCCCTTCTGAGCAAGGTAGCTTTCTTTCTGTGGCTAAATGGCAGTCCCATTTTGAACTATTGTTCTCTAAGCCTAAGAACTTGACCAAAAGTATTGAACTTCAGTCATTTAACAGATTTCAGGAATGGCATCCTGTCACTCCTGTAGAGTTACTTGAACTTATAGGCCAATTAAATAATGGCAAGGCTCCAGGGATCGACTTCATCTCCCCAGAATTGTTAAAGTATGAGGCCAACTGGTGGACTACACTATTAGACCCTTTATTCATGGTAATCAATTCAATGGGGGTGATTCCAAAACAATGGTTAAAAAGTCTAGTAGTGCCAATTTGTCTCCTGTCTGTAGTGGGGAAACTCTGTACGAAATACCTCCTTGGCAAGTTCCAGAACTGGCTAGATGGAAATAATATCATCTACCCCAAACAAGCTGGCTTTGTGTCTGGTCAGTCTACTTTGGATCACTCATATGTGCTTAAGCGTTTAATTACGAAGTATGCTCTAAACCAAGTGAAAATCCCTCTGTTTTGCTGTTTTGTTGACCTGTGGCTGCATTTGACACAATTGATAGGGAGCACTTGTGGTTAAAACTCAACAGATCCACTATTGATGGTCGCTNTACAGTCTACTCATTCTGATAGAGCTACCAGGCAGGTTGCAGAACCTTCTACTCAGGATTATAATGTGCCTAGTCAGACTAATAAATGCTGTCAGCCCTTATCAGGTGTCTCATTTTTTAAGGAGGGATACAGGGCCCAGGATGCTAGAAGTAATTCTGACTTTGGTACTTTGAATGGGGAGTGACTGGATAACAAAGAAATTAGCTATTTGAGAATTATAAGTTGGAATACTTCTGGCTGGACGCAACGAGTGTTGGACCCGGACCTTAAGTTTCTACTTAATAATTATGATATTTTTCTCTTTCAAGAAACTTGGGTCAAGGTGGAACTTTGTTATCCAGGCTTTGATGTATGTAGCCTAAAAGCAGCTTCTTCTAACGGTAAAGGTAGACTGAGTGGGGGGTTAGCTCTATTAATATGAAAGTCTATGTATGCTTAGATCATATCGATTGAGTCTTTCAAGTCTTATTTTGCTTTATGGTATTGTTTTTCAGCAGGGTCTAGAGTTATTGTTAGCAAATATTTATGTTCCCCCTTCTGCCTGTTTATATTACTCTGATATTTGGTCTTTTATTATAAGGGTGGTTCAGAAAGCTTATTTGAAATATCCAAGGGCTATGTTGATCGTGGGGGGAGATATGAATATTCAAAGAGGGAATACTGCAGTTAACTTGGAGCCTATAGACCCCGATGAAGTAATAATTCCCCCATTTAACAACACCTGTACATCTATGGATATGGTAAAATGTCCTTGGGCTTATACAAAGTTCCAACTCCAGACCTAACATTGCTGAATGGCCTGCTTCCAGGTGATCTGGAAGGACATTTAACCTTTTGTGGCACACTGGGTTCTAGTGTGATTGATTATTTTTAAATTTCTTCTAGCTTTTTATTTAATGCATTAGAATTAAAGGTTCTTACGTAGTGGAAGCTGATCACTCCCCTCTAGCCTTACTAATTGGAGCTTTTCATACTTTTAAGGTGAGGTCCTGTCTCAGTTCTAATGAGCATTACCAAGTGGATGAATCAGCTTGTCCAGTTTGAGTTAAGTGGACGCCAGACTTAGGTGAAGTCTTTAGGGATGTGCGAAAGGAACCGAGTTCGGAAATTTGGTTAGGTCAACCGAACTAGTAGAGTTCGGTCAAATTCTGAACTTCTGAACCGATTTAGTACATTCAAAATCGGGGTATTAAGCTGTTTTTGGCCTTCAGAACTGGTTCGGATTCAACCAAACAATTCGGTCGAATTCGAGTTCGGTTCGGAAGTTTGGTTCAGTCAACCGAACTAGTCGAGTTCGGTCCGAACTTCCAAACTGCGTTCACACATCCCTACTTCTCATCATTTATTTGCTCAGGGCCTGTTTTGGATTTATGTAAACAAATTTATGCACTAAATCTGGGGTCAATCTCAGCATTTGAAAATCTGATTGAGATGTTTACTCCTAAGTTGTTTTCTAATAAACCTTGTAGCTCCTATATTTTGTGATACCCTGGCTGGTTCGATAAAGACTGTGCCAAGACAAGGAGATCCCTTTAGAAGGCAATTAAAATAATGAAGTGCTTTCCTTCTGGGAACAATAGGTTAACTTTGGTTAATAGTAGGAAATCCTACAGATTATTGCTAAAAGGAAAGAAGCTTGAATATCAAATGGCCAAATGGTAGCAGTTGCACCAAGCTGCTCTAATGAATGATACCAGGCAGTTTTGGTCTCTTATAGCTCGGGCTGAAATCGGCTGCCCTTCTGAGCAAGGTAGCTTTCTTTCTGTGGCTAAATGGCAGTCCCATTTTGAACTATTGTTCTCTAAGCCTAAGAACTTGACCAAAAGTATTGAACTTCAGTCATTTAACAGATTTCAGGAATGGCATCCTGTCACTCCTGTAGAGTTACTTGAACTTATAGGCCAATTAAATAATGGCAAGGCTCCAGGGATCGACTTCATCTCCCCAGAATTGTTTAAAGTATGAGGCCAACTGGTGGACTACACTATTAGACCCTTTATTCATTGTAATCAATTCAATGGGGGTGATTCCAAAACAATGGTTAAAAAGTCTAGTAGTGCCAATTTGTCTCCTGTCTGTAGTGGGGAAACTGTACGAAATACCTCCTTGGCAAGTTCCAGAACTGGCTAGATGGAAATAATATCATCTACCCCAAACAAGCTGGCTTTGTGTCTGGTCAGTCTACTTTGGATCACTCATATGTGCTTAAGCGTTTAATTACAAAGTATGCTCTAAACCAAGTGAAAATCCCTCTGTTTTGCTGTTTTGTTGACCTGTGGCTGCATTTGACACAATTGATAGGGAGCACTTGTGGTTAAAACTCAACAGATCCACTATTGATGGTCGCTTGCTTTATTTGTTAATTAATTTACACCATAATAATTCATTACAGGTTCAACCTGCCTTGAACCAACCGCTTACCAGAGATATCCCCCTTAATAGGGGTGTATGACAGGGCTGTATCTTAGCCCCAGCGCTATTTAATTTTTATGTTAATGATTTAATCCCTTTTACGGCCGGGAGTAATACTCATGTACCAAAGCTAGGTGACTGGAGATTAACCATTTTCTTATATGCGAACGATACAACCCTTTTGTCTTTGACCCAAGTGGGTCTTTGACAGAGTATTCCAAGATTTGCTCTCTACTGTAAGCAGGAAAATCGAATTATAAATCATGGTAAGACCTGGTAGCTGGTCATGCCTGCCGACAATACAGATGGCATTTAGACAAGGTTACCGTAGAACAAGTGCGATCATTTAAATATTTGGGGATAGTTTTCTCCGTTTGACCCCCTGCTTTGAAACTGCTATATTACAGGCCCAGAAAACCACAAGTATGATTTGTAAGTTTTTTTTCATACCCATTAGGGATGTGCAAACGCGGTTCGGAAGTTCGGACCAAACTCAACTAGTTCGGTCAACCGAACTAAACTTCCAAACCGAACTCGAATTTGACCGAACTGTTCAGTTGAATCCGAACCAGTTCGGAAGGCTAACAACAGCTTAAAAACAGTTTTGAATGTATGAACTTGGTTCGGAATTTGACCGAACTCGAATAGTTCGTCGACTGAACCGAACTTCCGAACTGAACTCGATTTTTGAACCGAACCGAATTTCCGAACTCGGTTCTGTTCGCGCATCCCGAATACCCATGGTGGTAAACTTGTAGGGCCTGTGTTATGGCTTTTTAATGCAAAAGTGGTTCCTCAACTGTTGTATGCAGTGGCTATTTGGGGTCTTTCTGTTTTGGATAAGCTTGAAAGAACACAAAACATCTTTTTACGCTCAATTCTAGGCGTTCCAAATTGCGTCCCCCAGGTAGTATTGAGAGCCGAAATGGCAATGAATTCTTTCAGGTTCCAGGGTTTAATAGGTATTCTTAAATTCTGGCTGAAGGTGGCAGTTTTTCCTCCTGCTTTAAATTCTCTGTTGTCATTTGTTTTTAAAGCAAGGGCAAGCGACCGCTGGTGTGGGTCTGTTGTGTTGGAATTATTTAAATTAGGTCTTTCAAAGGAGGTTCTGATTCCGTTAGGTTATAAAGGGGCCGTAATGCTTATAAAAAAAGAGAGTCACCGACCAAGAACAACAGAATGAAAATAATGCCTTGTCTATACAAAGGATTGCATCAGGTTATATACTTTCTAGTCCAAATGTCTCTCCACCACAGTACTTAATTAATTGGACAGCCTGGTCACATAGGCGAGCATTTACTTTAATGTGCTGCAATGTATTTCCATCAGCAATTCTAGATGGCAGATACAGCAGAATACCCAAAAAAGAAAGACTATGTCCACATTGTGAAATGGCAGTTCTTGAGACGGATAAACATATAATTTTATATTGCCCAGCTTTTAGTCATTTGAGAGACAAATACATTGGGGCTTTTGTTAAAGTCTATCTACCAGGTTGCATGATGATCTTCTAGTGATGATCTTCTAGTGCAGTTATTACTGGATGGCCGTGACTTGCTCCGCTCTAGAGCAGTAGCAGTTTTTTGTACATGCGTAGCTCTCTATAAACAGAGGTGTGAAATGACTTCTAAATTTTAGTTCGCACACAAACTATGTTATGCTATGGGATGTTAGAGGTTATGTCTAAAAATTTCTGGTTTATTTTTGCTGTTTTATGGATCTTGAATACTGTTTCATAGTTTTGATGAGTCACTTACTTTGCTATTTACTTCTGATTTTTTCAAAGTATTTGTATTTGATAGCTTTTTGTATATAGATATAGATATATAGAATGGGTCCAAATAAAAAATCAGCTGTTGGTTGGGTTTGGCTCACAGGGCAGGGACACCTCATCACTGGTCCAAGGGATGATTTCTGGTCAGTGTAAGCCTTGTCCAATTTCTGTAGGACTGTTTCCCTTCCTTATTTCTCTAGGTGGTTTATAGGGGTGTACAGAAGGCACATCATTTGTTTTCATCTTTGAATTTAAAAAAAAAATGTTTTCAAGAGTTTTTGTAAAGGACTCTACTATTTTTGTTTTGTTTTATTAAAAAATACTAATATAATTAAAAAAATCATAGCACATGTGCAAAATGGCCACCAGGGCTGTTCTGTGTATTGAAAGCACTTGACGCTAACACTTCTGGCACCATTGTGGAAAAGGTGCACATGCGCGGAGCGGCCCATTTATTTTTAACTTTTAAAATTATTTAAAATAAAATAAAACTAAAAAATACAAACAAAAATGAATAAAATCAAACAAATGTCATTAGTTTATTAATTCATTTTCATTACCTTAATTATGAAAACAAATGGGACTCCATTCATTTTTGTAATTAAATGAAAGAAGCTTGCACACCCCTACTGTCATAGCTATTGGTGCTTCTGGTAGTTTTAATTTCTTTGCATATCCTCTGTTGGTGTTAAAAAGAACTTTAACTCGCTGGTATGCAGGAGAATCCAAGAGAGGGATGTTTTTAGTTATTTTCTGTACTTGAAATGACCCTGAATGTTTTGCTTGTTGCATGTTGTGGCTACAGTCTTCCACCATTGCAGTCAATGGCTCTGCTCCAATTGAATTTAATGGTGGAGGGCTGAATCCTGTGTCCCTCTGAAAGGACACCAGTCCTACACCTGTTCTTTGCAGACCCGCATCAGGTTTTTTCTGGTACCTCCTGAAATGATAATGCTTCTGCTTGCTTTTCGGGTTGCAGCAAAGGCTCCCAAACGTTGGGTTGGAAACCAAAAAGGGTCATGTCACTGGCAGATGGGCTTGTAATTCTGACTTGGTATTTTATTTACTTTCCAGTCTGGGGTTGTGGATTATATTGAAGCCTCCAAATGGGCTCTTTCAAACAAAACGTTTGGAAACTAAAGAGTTAGTCTTCCTTAGAGGCTGTTATCGTATCCCATGTGGAAGCATAACTGTAGCAGGGAGCAGTCCTGTGAGGCTTCTGCCCCTTTAAGAAGGGAGTTCTGTGGGCCAGCCAGAGGGCTGAGCATGCACAGGGGCATGGTAGAGCCATCCCCTTAGCTGGGAATCAGCCTGTGAGACAAACAGGCTGAGAGACCCTGACACAGAGCGGGCAGGACACTGGCCCTTTAAAGTTCAGGAGGGGAAGCCTGGCCACACCCACTCTGTCTGTATAAGATGATTCAAGACTGAGAGAGAAAGCAGTCTCTGCCTAGGAATTGAAGGAGTCACATCTCTCTGACAAAGCCTTGCCACTTTATGCTCTCCAGGGTGCTGAAGGCTGGAGAACCAGAGGAACCAGGTACTAAGGAGAGGCTGTGTCCAGGAGGGAGCCTCATGCCTGGGGAAGGCTTGGCCAGAGCCTGGGACTTTGAGGCCTAGCTAGATGGACAAGGGGGGGGGCATGATATTGTGGTGCTCCTGTGCCTGAGAGAGATGGGCCTGGGCCTGCAGGGTGAAGGCGGATGAGCCGGCAGCCCCAGGGATTGTGGACACTGTGTCTAATAAAAGACTGTTGAGTATGTGTTACCCTCTGGAGTGCCTGTGTTGGGTCCTATAGGAGGGTACTCCCTTCCAGAAAAGGGGGATTCAGATGAGGCTCAGGCTGAATAGGCGTGGAAGTGGGGTAGAGATAATTCCCCTAAAGAGACCTCAGTGCCCCCATGTGGTCCTTGGAAGACCCCCTGCTACAATAACAATACAAGGCAACCCTTCTAGAATGTTGAAGTTAGCTTTTTAGCAGAAACAGTGGTCTTGAGTCCCTTTTCCTTGCACCACCATGTAGTCACTAAAGTTTTGATTTGAAAACATTTTTCATTCTTTCTGCTTTCCAGCTACAAAGGTGTCAACGATGATTGCAAAGCAGTGGAAGATCAGGCAGCATCATTCTGGCCCCGAGGAAGAGGCAGGTAAGAGAAGAAGTTTTAGATACACACAAGCAGACAATTATGCACTAAAGAGAAATTCTAAAGAGAAAAACTATTGCCATTTACTCATTATCACAGACTGACTTCGTTGCTCACTAATCTGCACTGGGTTTACCTAGACAATCAGAAGAATCCCCAGTCAATCAAAACACATGTAATTGAAAAGATCAAAGCAGAACAGTTGGATCCTAAGAGAAGTTTTAATGGAGATCATCATAGCTAATACTCTATGAAACATGATAGCATACTGAGGATGGTCTGATACCTATTTTCCTAACAAACGTAGAACTAAAAACAAAATAGCAGGTAGTTTCATTGATGAAAACCAACAGTGTTAGATGTGTCTATGATATACAGTTCACCTACTTACATTTGTTTTAACACTTGAATTGTGCAATTTTCAAATTTTCCATGAATATGTTCGTTGTCTTGCAATCACTTGGTATGATATCCCTGCGGTCTGCTGGGGGCGCCTTCTTGGATGTCCCCCGTGTTAAACGGGGGGCCACAATGGAGAG
>QEPC01015474.1:9083486-9098546 GCA_003113815.1 Sphenodon punctatus
TGACTGTGGTTGACTGTGATCTTGTAACGTCTGAAAATACCCATTGTGGAGCGATTCTTTGTGGAACAGTACTTTGACTCTGATGTTTTTGCAGCAGGTTGGATGAAAAGGATTAAATTTTATTTCATTTTAGCAATTTTGACTGTCAGGTTCAGTTAGCATAGTGTTACATGTTATGTCTTTATAACAGAATGAAGGTGGACAAAGTTCCCACTTTCAAGAGTCTTGTGCCAAAATCTTTATATGACTGAGAGCCACAAGACACATACACACACACATATGTCTATGTACACACATGCATGTACACACAGATGTCTCATGAGTGGCTGGTGGAGTAGGTGCTTTGCAATCCTGGCTGAGACTGAGGAGCACCTGTGATTCAGCTGCTGAGACTGGGCTGCAATGAAGTAAGATGCAAAATCATGTAGGCAGCACGAGTCACAAGAGAAACCCTGGCTGAGACCCATGCTTGAGCTGCCTAAGAACTGCACATGGCTCTTCTGTGCCACAGTTTGCCGATCTCTGTTACAGAATTTCAGCTTCATGATTTTAATCTAGAACTGTAGTACAAAAGCCAAGGTAAAGCAATATTTTCCCTTCACTGTCAGTCAAATCTCTCCTAGACCTCTCTGTCAGAGGAAATGAGCAGCTGGGAGAAAGGGCCAGTTAGCTGCCTCCTGATAATGATGGATGGTGAATGTCATCAGTCACTGAACTCTTGAAAGCAGTTTTATGTAAATGGATGGAAAATTAGATTAGCTTAGAGGAAAGGGGACCTCTAATGGAAAATCCAGGGAAACCCTCCTAACTCAGACCTATCATAAAACTCACTCCAGGGAGCTGAAGGAGATATTGCACCACCTCCTGGAGCCCATTTTTTTCATTAGAAATGCCCTGAGCACTGTAAAATGTTATTTTTGGGGATTGACTTCATTTAACTTTTTAGGCTACATGTAGGTTTCCCAGGATCTACCTACCACAGATTTAATAGTGTATTTTTGCTCCCAGCCCACCTCCACATTCTAAATTAGACACAATATTTTACATGAATGAGTGAAATTCACTTTACAGAACCTGTATTCACTCTGTGTAAAAATAAATGCTGTAAGAGAATTAGAGTCGTCGCTCTGGAATGACATTTGTGTATTGAGGGCAAACAGTGAAGACTCTTCATTAAAACAGAGTGAGTCAGTACTCCTATTGACTCTGGATGTAGTAATGAAATATAAATTAATACCTGAAGGAGAAAAATACAGCATTTATCCCAAACCTTTTTCACAACTCGGAACCAGAGAAGTACAAAAGTTAATGATAAAACCCTCTTAAGAATTGCGCTATTTAACCATAACTCGTGTAAACACTTTTCTAAGTTACAAATAGTTTGATTGAAGAATACTTTATTGGCTGCCTGCCACTCAGTGGATGTGTTTAGATAAAAAGAATAAATAAATGAGCATTCTCTTTTCTGGGAAATAGGAGATCAAAATTTTTATTCAAATGTACAGCGCTATTGCCTTGAAATGGATGTTTTTCTCTTTAATGGACTTCAAAAAAATATTTTTGCAATCTGGGCATTATAAAGCATCAGTACTAATAACCATTATCTTTGTGTTTAAACTGACTGGCTTCAGTTAAATATTTGCTCAATAGTCAAAGAAAATGTGAGTACCTGGGGGATGCGTCTGGGCATGCGCACGCAGTAGCCGCCTCCGCGAGACGCTCCAGACGGCCCAGAAAAATTTCGCCAAAATAAAAAGTAAAAACGTGGTGCTGACCCCCCTAATGGGGAAAAATCTAAAGAAACACCCCCCCCCCCCAAGGACCCATAAATAAAGGGCAGAAAGGTACGGAAAGTGGAGAAAAACCACAAAAGTGAAAGAGGTGGGGGAAGGGACCAGGGAGCAACCCCAGGCAGACAATATGGCGGACGCATGTGGGCTAGAGCAAGGGGAGCAACGAGACCTTACAACACAGCTTGCAAGCCTAATGGACACAATTAATTCAAACCACGCTGACTCTAGAAAGCAATGGGGTCTCTTAAATGAAAACATATAGAAAGTTACCTCAGTGGTAGACTGTCTTAATAAAAAATTTGATGGCATGACAGAGAGAGTCACCAGCCTGGAGCAGAGGCTCGAAAGACGAGAGAACCAGCAGCAAAGGTGGGAGGATAAAGTACAAGAAATGGAAAGAGCCCTGGGGGGAATGCAGAGAAAAATGGAGGACCTGGAAAATCGGGGGCAGAGGAATAATCTGAGGATACAAGGAATCCCCGAGGGTGTAGAGGCCCATGGGGGCAGGGATCTAATAGAGAAAATCCTGAAGGAAATCCTCCCTGAGTGCCCCCAACTCCATGAAGTATAGATCGACAAGGCCCATAGGACTCTCCACCCCAGGCCAAAAGACAGAGACCCCCCCATGTGCAGTAATATTTAGATGTCTCAGATACTCTGGCAAAGAACAAATACTAGGGGAAGCTCGAAAACTTAAAAATCTTAAGTACCAGAGCCATAGAATCAATATACAGCCAGATTTAGCAGCAGCAACGGTGGCACGAAGAAAGGGATGGTACAAAATGCAAGAAAAATTTACAACACAGGGAATAAAAACGCAAATAAGATACCCTGCTACCTTCTCCTTCATGCACGAGAACCGCAGAAGGAACTTCTATGATACAAAAGCGCTAGAGAAATATATATCTGCAAAGGTGCCAGAGATGCAGAGAGAGGGACCGGGACCAGCAAGAGAGTAGCTGCGGGGAGAAAGACAAAGCACTGAGTAAACCCACGTCAGCAGAGAAGAAGAAGAACCCATGAGGAGGAAAAAGTTAAAATGGCAAAAGAAAGAAATAGAACTATTTGGGATCATCTTTTGAAGGAAGGGCCTGTCTGGAGGGACAGCACAGATCGAGCGGCTCCAGAGGCGCCTCCAGGGAGGAGTAGGAGAGAAATGGACAACTGGATAAGTTGCCAGGGGGAAGAAGTGGGGGGAGGAGAAGGGGGAGGCAGAAGGGAAAAGGGGAATGAGGGAATGTTATCAGGTACAAGGTACACAAAGAGATTGTAAATAAGCAGGTCGAGTAACAGAACTTATGGGAAACAGGGAATATGGCTGAGCTTAGGATATGTTCCTTGAATGTAAATGGGTTAAACTGTCCAACCAAGAGAAAAAAGACATGGCAATATGCAAGGCATGTAAAGGCACAGGTACTGGCTCTTCAGGAGATGCATTTAATGCAAAAAGATAATACCAGAATATGAGAGAAATATTTTGAACATATATACTTTGCAAACGAGGGGCAGAAAAAAGCAGGAGTATTACTGGCTTTTGCCCACACATTGAAATTTCAGAGAGAGAAAATATTGAAAGACCCAGAGGGAAGATACATAATGGTACAAGGGAGGGTGGCAGGAGAACTGCTTACTTTCCTAAACCTGTATGCCCCTAATATGGGACAAAAAGCATTCATGACAAAGTTAGTAAAAATGATAGAAAAAGAATGTCAGGGGACACTTATAATAACTGGAGACCTAAACAGCCCACTTACATGGCTGGACAGATCAGGAGGGGGGAAGCTGAAAAGAGGCCAATTAAAAATGGCACAAATAATAACACAGGCACAATTGGTAGATGTATGGAGATTAAAGCATACAAAAGACAGGGAATATACATTCTTCTCCAACAGGCATATGACATACTCAAGAATAGACTACCTATTTATGCAGGACAAAGACTGGGAAAAATGTAGCCATATAGAAATCACCCCTGTAGCATTTTATAGACCACAGTGCAATTACAGCAACAATTAGAACAGGGCAACAAGCAACACACAGGACACCCCATTGGGTTTTAAGAAAGGGAACTTTATTGAATGCGATGAACAAGGAGCAAATTAAATAACACATTGAAGAATACATGAAATGCAATGATAATGGGGAGGTGTCCCAGGGGGTAGTGTGGGAGGCGACAAAGGCATATCTGAGAGGCCAATACATCAAAATCGATACCTACAATAAAAAGAAAAGTAAAAAAGAGTTAAATGACCTTTACCTGAGACTAAACACATTAGAAAGAGAGATTCAAAAAGAAACAAATACAAAACAGGGCACAAGAGAAAGGGGGGAGCTAAGGGGACTAATAGACACAATTGAAACGGAGAGGGTAATAAAGAAACTCAGATATACAAAGCAGCTCTACTACATAAAAGTAATAAGGCAGACAGAGTTCTAACATGGATGGTAAAACAGAAAAGGAAAAAACCTCAGATAACACAGATATTACCATCCCCAATGGACAGAAATGGGTCACAGGACAAGAAATGAGGGAGCAATTTCATAACTTCTATATAACCCTATACACCACTGAAGCACCTAACGGGAAGGAGATTAATACCTTCCTAGACAAACTAAAGTTACCAAACATCACACCTGAACAGAGAGGATGGCTAAATGAGCCCATTACAATGAAGGAAGTACAACAAACTATTAAGGAACTGCCCAAAAATAAAACTCCAGGACCCGACGGGTTTATCCCAGAGTTGTATCAAACATATGGGGAGCAGCTGACCCCACTACTAACGAAGGTATACAATGGGATACAAGAAAAACAAGAGATGTCAGAGACATTCTATGCAGCCACCATCATGCTCTGCCCTAAAGCAGGGAAAATAGGCAAAGAATGTGAAGATTTTAGACCCAGTTCATTACTAAATACAGTCGCTAAAATATTTACTAAGATTTTAGCCACCTGACTGCAGGGGATCATTAGATCGCTTATAGGACTAGACCAGATGGGGTTTATCAATGGCAGAATGGGAGTAGACCATATCAGGAGGGCGATAAATTTAATATATAAAGCCAACAAAGACAAAAAACCCACAGCCCTAATCTCCCTCAACGCGAACAAGGCCTTTGACAGACTGGAAAAAGAATTTTTAATGGCCACATTAGGTAAAATGGGATTCAGGGGTGCATATTTAAAATGAGTGGCGAGTATTTACAAACAACCGGTAGTCAATATTGCAGTAAATGGGGTACTAACATAGAATATCCCAATTCGCAGAGGGATACGCCAGGGCTGCCCACTATCTCCCCTGCTATTTGACTTAGAAATAGAACCTCTGCTAGTAGCCATCAAGCAGAACAAAGGATTTAAAGGACTACAGACAAGGGAGATGGAATATAAAACAATGGTATATGCAGATGACATGCTGCTGGCAATAACCAATATACAAGCTTCAATGAAAGAACTGACTAAATTACTAAAGGAATTTGGTACACTGTCAGGGTACAAAGTAAACACAAATAAAACCCAGGTCATGACACTAAATAAAACAGGAATGACACAGGCAGACCTAGAGGAACTAGTGCATTCCAAATGCAAACAGAACAACTGAAGTATTTGGGGGTTTGGCTCACTAAAAACATGAAAGACTTATACAAAAAGAATTACTTACCCCTTATTCAGGAGTTCCAAAACAAACAGTATTCGTGGCGGCGAGTAGGATGTTCCTGAATAGGGAAAATGAATATAATTAAGATGCAGTTACTACCCAAAATTTTATACACTATACAGGCAATTCCTATATCCCTAAATAAAGAATTCTTTCAAAAAATAGAAAAGATTTATGATATATGTAATCTGGGGGCAGAAAAGACCCAAGTACGCAGAACAATATTAAAAACTAAAATAGAACAGGGGGGATGCAATCTGCCGGATATGAGAATGTACCACAGGGCCTCGGCCTTGAGGACAGTTAAAGTCTGGTTCAATGAGGGAGAGGAGCCTAGATGGAGGAATCTGGAAATAGAGACTCTAGGACTGGAAAATGGGCAAGATATTTTTGTCTCTCCAGAAAAGATACATTTGAAGGGCCCTGAACGAAAGGATCACCCTTTCGCGTGAGTAGCACTAAATACGTGGCGGGAATGCCAAAGAAAATTGGAGATTGTACAGGGTAAAACCCCATATACCCCACAAGAAAAAATTGGGCCCAAATGGGGTGCAAGAGCGAGAGAGAGCATGAAGGGGTGGAGAGAAGGGAATTTACCGGGCCACACACCTGTTCGCACAGGGGGTGCTAAAAACAAGGGAAGAACTGGAAGAGACCCTGAAAGAAAAGATACAATTCTGGCAATATTGCCGACTGCATAGTGCCCTTACAAATCCAAAGGATAAACCAAACTTTAGTAGACCCCCCCACAGAGCTCGAGAAGATCCTATTTGATAAAATAGGACAAAGAGGAATCTTTTCAATATTACATAGGATAGTAAGGACAATATACCACCTACCTGATGCGGGGTATGTATCTAAGTGGGTGGATGAATAATGATAGCGATAACGGAAGAAAAGATGAAACAGATGTGGTCATATGCCAACACGTGTTTTAGATCCCTGTTAGTTAAGGAACCACAAATCAAGTTAATGCAGAGGTGGTATAGCACGCCTGATGAGATTAATAAAATAAAAGCTGCACACCCCCCAACCTGTTGGCGGGGCTGCAGTGAAAGAGGTACATACCTACACTCATGGTGGAGCTGCCCAAAGGTACTTGATTTCTGGAAAAAAGTATGGAAGGTAATTACTGAGACTCTGGAAATACCACTGCCTTTCAAGCCAGAAATAGCCCTTTTGGGGCTATACTCCAAACAGCAGAGGACGACAAGTATCAACCTGATTTTAGCAGAGATCCACACCATAGCCAGGACTTGGAAATTTGCCAAGGGCCTCACCTGGCAGGCATGGCTCCACAGACTATGGCACTGCCTTTGATGGAAAGGATCACTGCCAACCTAGAAGACAACCTAGAAAAATTCTATAAAGACTGGGACCAATGCTGGACAGTATTAACAAAGCAGATAAAGATGGAACAGTTCACACACTCGACTTGCTTAAGAGAAATATACTAAAAGTGGGGGGGTTAAAGGGAGGAGGGATGGGGAGGGGGGAATTATTGGGAGGGGGAACATACATGTATATTATGTTTTGATTTATATGTATTAGATGCTAAAATAAAGAAATATTAAAAAAAGGGAAAAAAAAGAAAATGTGAGTACCTGTAAACACTGGAACTGAACAGAATGCGGATACATCTTGATCATTCATTACCCCACCCTTCCCACAAATGCTCAAGGTGTTGTACAAAAATTTCCGTAAAGAGAGTGTGGTTGCCGTGTTGATCCCAAATGATGGAGACAAAGTGGTTCTTTTATTGGACCAACTATTGCTGGATTTTGAGCCACACAGGGCCCTTCCTCAGGCATGTAGCATACCTAGGGTTGCCATACTTCCCTTTTAATCCAGGACACTTATGAAAAATGCATGGTGCAGGGTTGCATTGGTTCCAGTGCAAGGCTACATTGGAAGCAATACAGCCCTGCACCATGTATCTTAAGTTTCTTGGATTAAAGAGAAGGTATGGCCACCCTAAGCATAGCCAGTAGAAATATATAAACTGAGCAAATGTAGAGCAAGTGTATATGAGGGGGCACAGAATGGGTGAGAGTGGATAAAAATCTGTACATTTTGACACAAAGTTTGAAACAAATATCTGTTAGTCTACTGCATTCATAATTTCTGTTATCTGTACAAATAATTTTAACCACTTTGTGTACCTGTCTGTAACTGACCCTCTCAGCTGAATTCTCAACTTTTGTTACTGTGAACCCGGTTCCTTATACGCGTATTCCCTTCTCCTGATAAGCTGTTTCCCACTATATCCTTAAGACATACGTTTGCCCTCTCTGTGTGTTTAACACTACCTATTGTTTCTTAGTGTGTCTCCTACACCAATATATAATCTTACAGCTGTTTTTAAATGTCTGGCACCTCGCTCTCTCCTTATCCTCCTCCCACCTTGTTCTGCCCACTCCCACCCATTCTGTGCCTCCTCATATATCCTTGCTCTATATTTGCTCAGTTTATATGTTTCTACTGGCTATGCTACATGCTTGAGGAATGGCCCTGTATAAGTAATAACACAGCTTACGGGGTGGTTTTTTTGAAAATGTCTTCTTCGGGACTTTAAAATGGATGGATGGATATATTGAGTAACTGTGAGCAGCCAGATTCATGGTTTGTATTTTGAGAACATATTTGAGGAATTCTTCTACTAAGTATGTGAAGTCAAGATTGGATTTGGGGATACATATAAGGAATTGGACTCCTATAGAATGGGACTATTCAGTTTATAATATAAATAAGCTAGGCCTTTTGTATGTAATCTGATATTGTCATATTGATGTAAGAAATGTATAGGTTGTTGTTTGCTAACACTTAGAAATCTGTGTCTTGAATTAGCACTTGGATCTAGTATTAACACATGTGTTCAACCCAGGTGTATCTGATTGAGTTTGATATAGTATTTAACTGAGGGAATTTGTTGCAGTTTCATCTTTGCTGCCAGGATCACTTTAGAGCGAGGATACATTCAGACAGTGGGTGAGTCTTCGTTTGTTTGTTTTTCCAAGTGGGAATCTTGCCCAAGTCTTTTTTTAAAAGGAAAAAAATAATAATTTTTTAAATGTGGATGTGAATTATTGTGCTGTTGTCTTTTTCACATAGGTTTTTTGAGGCATTAAGAATGTCCCCATGGATGGTTGGAAGGATAAGATGGTGACTCACCAGCTGTCTGAAGCCACAGCAATTGCAAAGAATCAGTGTTGTTGAAAAAGATCATACGAGTTAGTCAGAAACAGTGTGTCCAGCACAGTAATATGTTGACTTTATCCTTGTGTATGGCGTAATTTTCAATATTGTGATGCACATAACAAGTATATGAGGGTTTGGGTGGATCGTTTGGTCTATACCCATTGATTGAAGAGTTTTTGTGGCAACAAATCTCAAGTATATCTGGAGTGATTAAATGTACATAGTTATGTTCTTAAGTGTTTGTGGTTGCAAACCTAAATTGCATCTGGGATGACTAAATGTATATTTATTTATTTTATCAAATTTCTACCCCGCCCCTCCTAAAACAGCTCGGGGCGGCTTACAAATAAAAAAACCAAACACAAATATAAAATACATCTAAAACCCAATTAAAACTTTCAAAGATACTACAATTAAAACAGGACCGGGCATCACAATAAAACAATAAATAGGTTAAGGGGAGATAAAACCCCACTAACCCACCCTCCCCAAAGGCCTGGGCGAACAGCCAGGTTTTACAACTTAGCTGGAATGTCAAAAGGCTTGGGGCCAGGCGAGCTTCCTCCGGGAGGGAATTCCAAAGGCGCGGCCCAGCCACCAAGAATGCCCTCTCCATTGTAGCCCCCTGCTTAACGCGGGGGACCTCCAAGAAGGCACCCTCGGCAGACCGAAGGAGCCGCTCTGGGGAGTGGAGGGCGAAGCGGTCCCTGAGGTACGAGGGGCCCAGACCATGAAGGGCTTTATAGATCAACACCAAAACCTTGAACCTGGCTCGGCACGCTATTGGCAACCAGTGCAGAGTCCGGAGCACAGGTGTTAAGTGCTCCCGACAACCTGTCCTCGAAAGGAGCCGGGCTGCTGCATTCTGCACTAACTGCAGCCTCCGAACCAGGAACAAGGGAAGCCCCAGGTAGAGCGTGTTGCAGTAGTTCAGCCTCGAGGTGACGAAGGCATGGATGAGGGAGGCCAGGTCCGGGAGATGAATGGATGCAGCCTCCGCACCAGATGCAACTGGCGGAAGGCAGCCTTCGCAACTGCCTCCGCCTGCCGCTCCAGGCAGAGATCTGCCTTGAATATCATCCCCAGATTCTGGACCTGCTGAGCTATAGGAGGGCAACCCCCCCCCCCCCAATCAGGGGGGCCAACTCGCTCGCTCTCCCCACCAAGTTTCTCTGTCATTTTTTGATATAGTCATGTTTTGATAAAGAACTGATGAATTTTTACAAGTGCCATATTTATTTGAGAGTTTCATCTTTTTTGTGTGTGTATTTGCAGAATTTGGAAGCCCACCTCCTGGTGCGGACGGGCCGCCATGAGCACATAACACCAGTGCTCCGTTCTCTGTACTGGCTGCCTATTGTCTTCCGGGCCTGCCTGATTCAGGGTGTTGGTTATCACCTTTAAAAGCCCTATATGGCCTGGGTCCTGCTTACCTGCGGGGACCGCCTCATCCCTCGTCTCCTAGATCGGTCCCTGTGGTCTGCCGGGAGCACCCTCTTGGTGATCCCCTGGGTATCCCGGGTGGTGACGGCTGATGGGGTGTTCTCGGTGGCCACGCCAAGGCTGTGGAACTCTCTCCCGGCAGAGATTTGCCTCTCTGGATCTCCCCTCCTTCCATTGACAGTGTTAAGACCTGGCTGTCTCGCCAGGCATTTGGTGAGGGGGATGGGTAGTGGGTGGGGGGTTCTTGGGCGGTTGGGAAGTATTTATGTTTTCCAGGCCATAGTAATTAGATTTTATGCTTGGTTTTTTATATTGTATTGTATTGTTTTTATGCTGTGTTTTATTATTGTTGTTCGCCACCCTGAGCTGCTATTGGGCAGGAGGAGGCGGGATACATATTTTGTAATAAATAAATAAATATAAACATAAACATACATTAAACATATATTTTAAAAAATATAAAAGGAGTTAGAAACCTCCCTAAACCCCACCCACCAAGCCTCTCCCCAACCCCTCCACCCAATCCCACCCAACCCTATCCCAGCCCACCAAAGGCCCGGTCAAAGAAAAAGTTCTTACATCTCTTCCGAAAGGTAAGCAGACTGCAGCTTAGGTGTATCACCAAGGGGAGAGAGTTCCATAATTGTGAAGCAGCCACCAAGAACGCATCTCTGTGCGCCCTTCTTGTACGATCCTTATGAGCAGTTCATACTCCCAAGAGGATACCCTTAGCTAACTAAAGAGGCTGCCAAGGAACATAGGGGAAGAGGCGGTCTTTCAGATACCTGGGACCCAAGCCATTTAGGGCTGTATAGGTCAAATCCAGCTCCTTGAATTGAATTATAACTTACTAGATGAGTTAAGACAGAGGATGAATAGTATTAAATTTCAAAGGCCCATATTCAGAGCCGATGTAGGAAGAGATAAACCTTTTACTAACCGAAAGATAACAGAAACATTCAAGTTACTATCAAATTTGCTCTTTGTGGGAGTTAGTGCAGGACAGAGCCCTAGGGTTCTTCTCTTTTCCCTTTTACACACTTTTTCTGGGCAAACTCATTTAATTTCACAGCTTTCAGTATCATCTGTGTGCTGACAACGCTTATCTCTATCGCTCCACCTCATGCTCTCTCCCTCCATCCAGTCTCATAGCACAGTCTGATCTGACACATCTGATTAGAGGTTCGTCTCACCATCAACGCAAGCTTAATATGGCCAAGACTGAATTCTTCATAATTTCTCCCAAATGTTCCTCCCTCTGTTTCTGTTAAGGGTATCACCATCCAGCCTCGCCTGGGATTCACCTTTGACTCCTCCCTCTCCTTTACACATCGGATCCAGGCTGTTACTAAGTCCTGTCACGTCACTCTGCATAAAAGTATTGCAAAAGTCCAGCTTTTCTTTACTGATTTCACTGCCAAAACCCTAGTCCATGCTCTAGTCATCTCTCGCCTTGACTACTGCAACTTACTCCTTACTGGTCTCCCCTGCTCTGCCCTTGCCACTCTTCCTTCCGTTCAATGCTCTGCTGCCAGTCATCCAACTTGCCCGTTGCTTGACTATGTTCAGCCTCTCCTCTGCCCTGGCTCTCTCTACCTTGTATTCAGCACAAACTCCTTACAATTACCTTCAAGGCCCTTCATAGCCTTGTTCCCCCCCATCTCTCTGAATTTGTTTCCAACCATGTTCCTGCCTGGGAGTTTCATTCCTCCTTTTCCAACAGCCTTGCCTGCTCATGACTCCCTTGTTGCTTAAAACATATTTGCCCCTTCTCCCTTTCTGGAAGTCTGTCCCTGGATACTTTTGTTATGCTCCAAGCCTTCAAATCCCTCCTGAAAACACACATCTTCTGTCAGGCTTTCTCTAGCTCATCATAAGGAAGAAATTGCTTCCTCTTCGCTCCCCCACTCAGAATCCTCCTCTTTCCTGTAACCAAGTTAAACATATGCATCTGCAACTTCTCAACTTCATGAATGTTTACTTTTCTCTCCCTATGTTCACCTCTTCCTTGTCTCCCCTCCTTGTCTTCCCTTATAGCTGATGCTATATAAATAATAATACCATTGCCACTCCCTATTGAGACATCTGTCTAATCTAACACTGAAATGAGCAGAAAAATCTTTACTCATGAGTAATTTTGCCATTTTGGGTACTAAGATCGATTTCCGGACCATTTCCCAATACTAATACGATATTTTGATTCTCACAATACCACAAGATACCATCCTGGTTTACCGAATTTTCATTTACCGTTTACTGCGTACCACAGTTCATTTACCACTTACTGTATTGCCGAGGGTACCATTTTGTTTCTGTCCATTGTTTCATTTCTGAGCCAATCATTGTGTGACTAGCCCACTGCTTAAACACCCCCACTTGTCCAAACTATGTCTCCATTCAGAATTGTTGTATGTTGTTTCCTTTGCTTTGTCCTATCTGCACCTGAATTGCAGATTTGTAAAGGAATCTGCATACCAGCCAATGAGTGACAAGGAAGAAGGGAAAATAGAGTGCAGAGAAGATAGAAGAAATACGTGATTGCATCGGTATTACCTCTTGGGATTTGAAATTGATGATAAAGCAGTAAATGAGAGAACAGTAAATGGGATCCTGGAAAGGAAATTATTGGTAAATTGAGAAACAAAATATTGATTGAGACGTTACTGAGTACCAACAAGTTCTCAATTTGACTGAGATGGTACTGGGAACCGTATGGAACCAAGGGGGAAGGGAACTGGGATTTGAGATAATGGGTGAGAAACAGAAAAACCCTCCCTTCACCTTTTTGTGTGTGTAGTCGTCTACAATTTAAAATTGCTAGTGTGGGCCCCAGACAAAATAGGTTCCCCACCCTGGTCTAATCTATTAAACTTAAAGTTTCAAGTAGCAGTTTCTTTCTATACTTCAGGTGCCATGATGTTACAAGTGTCCTCTCCAAGAGCGGTATTGGTACCAATATGTGAAATGAAAAGTGTGAGGAAATGTCATTATTGAATACAGACTATATTTATTATATACCAACAAAAAAATACTAACCCAAAACCTCTGGTTCCAGAAAACAGGTGAGGCACACAAAAGTAACAAACCAAAAACCTCTGGAAAAAGAAAAGTTAAGACTCACGAAAAACAACTGTGCTCCAAAAAGCAAGGAGATTGAAAATTAAGGCTCACATTAGAGAATAAAAATTTAGATTCTCACCTTAACATTGTAAAGTGGGGGAACGTTAGCACTGTATGCGATTACCCCCCCCCTCTTTTTTTAAAAAATGCTGTTTTTATTTAATACTCTTAGTTTCGCCATTTGTCCTGGTCTGTTTTTTTTACTGGCTTTAGGTCTTTGGCTTTCAGCAATTCTACACCTGGATTCCTACATCCCTGGAAACTTAGAAACCCCTCTCATTACTTCGTTCTTCTCTGGCTCTTCTCTATTACTTATCCTCCCCATCATCATGCCTGCCCTAATCTCTCGCCTTTTCCCCATTCCCCCCACCTCTTCTTTTCCCCCTGCTCCTTCCTCCCTCCCAGCCCATCACTTCTCTCCAACCTCCTCACACTTCCTCCTTGGCTACCTTCCCCTCCTGCTCCTCCCCCACCCGCCCTATTTCTCATCTACCCCACCTTCCCCCTGATCAGCTCCCATTCTCCTGCTCCCTTTGGAACTGTCGCTCCTCTGCCAATAAAGCACTCTACATCTGTGATCTCTTCCTCTCCCACGCCCTCCAGCTCCTTGCCCTTACTGAAACTTGGATCTCCCCCTCCAACTCTGTCACCCCAGCTACCCTCTCCTTCGTGTGTGTGTGTGTGTGTGTCTCTCTCCTTTTCTCACCAGCCATGCCCCAAAGGCCAGGGTGGTGGCGTGGGCCTCCTCCTCACTAACCCCTGTCAATTCCAACCACTTTCGCCTCCCCCCTTTCTCTCCTTCCCTTCCTTTGAGACTCACTCTGTGCGCCTCTACTCCCCCCTCCATCTCCACATCACTGTCATCTACCGCCCCCCTGTCTCTCTCTCCTTCTTCCTTTCGAATTTGAGTTCCGGCTTCCTTTCTTCCTCTCTGATGATACCCCCACTCTTATCTTCGGTGACTTGAACACGTTGATGTCCCTTCCCAGCCCTCCATCTGTCACTTCCTCTTGCTAGCCTCCTCCTTCAACCTCCACCTTTTTTTTTTTTTTTTAGCTATTAAGAATAATTCTTTATTCATGGCATAAGCTCTCGCCATAGCCAAGAACTTTTAAAATACAAACAAAGTTCCAACATGGAAAACAGTTACATAATTACATAGTTATTTCTCATAGACTTCTCAACAACCTCCATCTTTGGACCAACTCCCCCACCCACGCTAACCGCCATTCTCTTGACCTCATCTTCTCTAGGAACGGCTGTCTCCCCCACTGTCCCCCTTTCTCTTCCCCTTGCCCCTTCTGTGACC
The DNA here is from genome assembly GCA_003113815.1 of Sphenodon punctatus. Taxonomy (NCBI): domain Eukaryota; kingdom Metazoa; phylum Chordata; class Lepidosauria; order Sphenodontia; family Sphenodontidae; genus Sphenodon; species Sphenodon punctatus. Next base: position 9,098,009 of record QEPC01015474.1, read on the forward strand.
TGCAGGCCATTAACCCCCTGGACTTTGCCTCCTCTCTCTCCCCACTTCTCCCCTCAGTCTCCTCCTCCTCCTCCCCCCCAACTCTGCCATTTGTTTTAATTGCTTCTCTCTCCACCACCCTTGACTCCCTTACCCCTCTCTCCTCCCACCTTGCCCATTCCCACAACCCCCATCCCTGGCTCACCCCCAGTATTCGCCATCTCCACTCCTGTACCCATGCTGCTGAATGCCTTTGGTGCAAATCCCACTCTCATGCTGACTTCCTTCACTTCAAATTCTGTCTCTCCTCCCTTACTTCTGCTGTCTCCCTCACTAGACAGAATTACTGTGCCTCCCGCATTGAGTCCTGTTTTTGGGACCCTCGCCGCCTGTTCTCCACCTTTGACTCCCTCCTCAAGCCCCCCGTCCTCCTCCTCCCTCTTCCCTTTCTGCTCAGGATCTTGCTTATTTCTTCACCTCTAAGATAGACAAGATCTGTCTCAACATCGCTTCCCACTCCCCTCCCCCCTTCCTTCTCTCCTGTCCTCCTTCCCTCCCA
>QEPC01015474.1:9102777-9122803 GCA_003113815.1 Sphenodon punctatus
AGCCTGGATTTAAACAAAAAAATTCCCCTGAGTGTCCCTACTGCGGCTCCGGGCCACCAAGTTCCAAGTTGCCACCCAGGGATCCTACCTTCATGGAGCTCTGGCAGTCGGGCGGCTTCAGCGCTGACTGTGGCTTCCAGCTTCAGACACTAGTAGGCCTTCCGGTTTTCCCCGGAAGGCCTACTAGCATCTGAAGCCGGCAGCCACAGTCGGCGCTGAAGCCTCTGGACCGCCGGAGCTCCATGAAGGTAGGATCCCTGGGTGGGAACTTGGAAGTAGGGTGATCCCTGGGGTGGGATGGGAAGTGTTAACCCCCCCACCCCAGGGATCATACAGTACACTTCTTAATACTTACTGGCTGCTGCTGGGACGGCCGCTGGTGCTGGTGGGTTCGCTCTGGGTTGCCGGCGGTGGCCCGGAGCCGCAGTAGGGACACTCAGGGGAATTTTTTTGTTTAAATCCAGGTTGGGCAGGGTGGGTGGGTGGTGTCCCCCTTCCACCTGCGCAGCCTGGGAGGGGGAGGGAAACACATTTTTTTTGGTGTGTTTTTTTTTTTTTTTACATTGCGGCCATTCATTTGAATGGCCGCAATGTAAAAAAAATCCAGTACTGGGAATCTGGGAAACGGGCCGGATTACCGGGTTGAATCCGATAATGCTGGTATGCCCAGTACTGGCATTATCGGATACCGGAAGATCCGGTTGTCCCGGCCCTACTATCTATATAATGTAAAAGGGGGAGAAGGTAAAATGTACAGTATGAGGAAGGAAAGGTATTGGTGGGAATACCTAATAAATATACAATGAGGGCTAGGGAGGATTTTTTATGTGCAAGCACCACAGTTCTGTAAACACAACCTGACAAGCAGAGCTCTCACACAATGGAGAGAAAAACCCTGGCCCTCCCATTATAAAGGGTTTCAGTGCCCTCCCCCACAGCCCCTCTGATTGGTTGTGGGAGGCAGCAGGCATTGAGCAATCACAGAGTCCCATGAGACTGCTGGGGCCTGCTTGTGCTGCTCATTGGCCAGGGATATATCCATCAGATACTGCTGAGCTGCTTGTCCCTCCCAACACAGGCACAGGTCAAGAGTTCAACCCTGTTAAGACTGAGATGTCTGCTCCCTCCTCCCCACTCTACATTTCCCCCCCAAAATGTAACTGCCACAGCACTAATAATAACGACAATAACAACATTGTCGTGTTTCTTTATTTTTGTTGTTATTTTTGGTAACAATATCGGTTATCATTACTCTTGGTGGTGGTTTTTAATATTTTTGGTTGTCATTTTTGTTATCACTGTCGCTATTCTCAGTTGTCTTGGTTATTGCAATAACAAAAATGACAATTTTTGTTATTGTTATTGTAATAACAAAAACAACGTGCACACCCTTAACTGGCAGCAGGCAGTTCCCTACTTCTTGAAGAAGCCGGAGACGTGCCCAGCTTGTCTCCCTAAATCAGGTATCATTCCTTGCATCACAGTCCTTTTTAAAGAAGGAATCCAGAACTGATGGTTTAAAAACAAAGGTTATGCATTCAAAGGTGAATGCACCATACACTCAGAACCACCTAAATAGCATCTGAGCGCACACTGATGTTTAAACTACAGTCCAAATCTCATCAGATGGTAGCCAAGGATTTTATTTTATCCATACGGAGAGCTGAACACAAGTTTACACCATAGTTACCATGTGATTAAATCTTCCCTGAAGGTACTCTCTTCAGTTAGGGACTCATGACCATTTAAACTCCCAACACCCAGCTTCCTGGCTTCCATCTCCCACTTGCCAGCTCCCGAGCTGCCAGTGACAAGGCAAGAGCCAGCAGTTTAAATTACTCTGGCCAGAGCAGGCAGTTTGGCTGAACCCGATGAGACAGCCACTGCTATTACTGAAGATTCTGAACCAGCCACCACCCATTATCCCAAAACGAGTGCAGCATGGCTGACATCAGAGGAATAAACAACCAGTCAGGATTCGCTCACTGTCGTCATCAGAGCTTTCAACCCAACCCAGGGAAATGTTCCCTCAACATTCCACCCATAGACTAAAATGCAAACTTCACCCACCCAAAAAACAAACCACCCAACAAACGAATCAAAAACACACAAAAGTGGACCTAGAACCACACAGTAGAATTTTCTGTCACCTCTCTATACAAAACAAATGCAACAATATACCGGCAACCTGGTTGGTTACAAAGTCGACAAAATATGAAAAAAGAATTTGTTTCACTACTAAACAAACTGCCATAATTTCTTTGTTTTTAAACCGATTTGCACCAAATTCATATGGTATCAACCCGTAACCCCAGGATTCCTCCATGCCCCAAACCACAACGAGGCAAAGCATACAGAATCGAAAACAGTAGAACGTTAATCACTTAAAGCGCAGAGTGCTGTTCGCATTAACTATAGAGGTGCTCCTGCACCTCGATAATAGTCATAAGCAGTTGGTATGACAGGTTTTCATTCTAGCTTTTGATATTCCTTATCCTTGAATGGATGTGCATATAATTAGTGTCACAGGTGCTGAAATTTATTTTGTACTGTACTATGGTGGGGAATCTCTGGCCCATGGGACAAATCTGGCCTACATCTCTTTTTCATTTAGCTCCTTTCAAATTCTTGTATCTGACCTGTGGGTCCAGTCTGTACCCTCAAGCACTAAAAAGAGTGGACTTGGAGGAATGAAACTGAGATGAGGGCATATACTTGAGGACAGGGTATATATTCACGGCACAGAACCATAATCGGAACTATCCCACCAAGCACTTCTCTGAAGAGCCCCCAATTTCAACTCCCATCCAGCCTGTGGAGCTTGTAGTAATTTTCAAAATGGCCCACAGAAGGGGAAAGTTTCTCCACTTTTGTTCTAAATAGGTAATTTAATGTGTATTTTGGTTTAGATCTTTTCTGTTCTTGTATTATGGAAAAGGATAAACCGTCTTCTCAGTACCAGAGACAGAATATGGTTGCTGTGATGGTTCCAAAAGTAGTAGATGGAGACAGAGCAGTTCAGATGATCTTTTACTGGATCAACTTCTGTTGGGTGTGCAATTTTTCAAGCAATACAGGGCTCTTCATCTGCTAATAAGCAAGGCAGACTTGCTTACTGCCTGATGAAGAGTTCTGTGTGGCTCAGTAGCTTGCATACTCTCATTAACAGAAGTTGGTTCAATAAAAGAAATGATCTGAAATACTTTGTCTTCACCTATTCTAGGTATCAAACATTGTTTTATCAAGTTATTTAATCATTTTTCCTCTTACTATAATTTCTTCATTAATAATTCCAGTCTGTTGAAGATATATTTCTCAGAGACCAGGATCAGAAGGGAAAAAATGGTTTGACATTTGAACCAAATAGCTGATGAATTTCTTCAGTTCATGCAGAGCAAATGTGCTGTGAATATTTTGTCACAGTTGTGAATTTCAGGGCAAAGCTCTTCTTTTGGTGTATTCGTTTGTGTCTGGTCATTTCGCAAATGGAACAAAAATCAAACCTCTTTGATGGCTTTTTCCTTACTGGTGGTGATAATGAACCAATCAGAAGTTGTTTGTTGTCATAAGGTGTAAAACAAGCCTCTTCAAAGAGGTTTGCTCTGTGATTGGTTTTTGAGATGACCAAATACGTGTGATCATAAACACCTATTTCATTTGCCACCAAGCCATCAGAAAGTTTATTTGAAAGTTCAGAAGGTGTGCAAATGGAATGCACATAGATATGTTTGTTAACCAAACTGGTTTTGTAAGTAACCTATGCTAGATTTGGCTAGGATGTCAGAAAGACAAGATGAGGCAGCCTGGAAAAATTCCATATAAGAGAAGAGCTGGAAAGACAGACACAAGTCTTCCAAATACCTAAAACCCTTAAATTGAACTTGCTCTGAATGGAACCGCTATTTGTCTAGGTAGGTCTCTGGATCCAGTATAAACATAGCTTGTTGCCATGCTATTCATGCATGAAGTCTGATATTAATTTATGAAAATCATAAGATAAAACCTAGTGTCTGATAGTGAGAGGTTACTACCCACATGATAATCTTCTGTAAACTTCTAGATACTTGTAAGGTGGAGTGACTTTTCAGTGTTTACTTTTAAAACTGTCAGTACAGGGAGAATGGCTCCCAAATACCAGTACTTTTTGAAGGTTAACACTGCGTGGTAAAATAACTTTTGTAACATGGTGAGAACATCTCCATCCAGTTTGACCTGGATTTTTGAGCCGCCAAAAAAACTACGGTCCTGAGAAGTCACCCGTGGTCTTCTACTAAACTCAGGGCATGTTAGGAAAGGGCTTTGGGCATTTTAGTTAGTGGTGTGAGAATACCCAGGTACTACAGACATGATAAATAAAGTTAATTGGTTATGGGCCTAGGCGTTTTGATTTACAGAGCCTTAGTCCCCTGTAAGAAACGCTTTCAGGAGCAGTATTTCCAGAAGAAATATCATTCAAAACGATAGCCCACATTACCATGCAACATGTGTGTCCAAGCACATTTTAATTAAGAGCTACAAACAGCTTTCCATGTGTCAAATATATTCTCTTCTGGTCTTTGTCTTTTAAATCACCATTCACAAATACTGTGAGATTGACAACCTTGGAACTGCAACATTTTGTTTATCTATTGTACAGGATGGATACATTATTGACAATAGCAATAAAACTCACACACTGATTTGTGAAAGTTCTGACACATCCTATGGAGGGAAAATATTTTTAAAAAGTCATCATTAATATTTGTAAAATGTTATAGCTAATTTTATAACATTACAGTACTGGGTGATAGATTATTTATTTATTTATTTTATTTTAAAATTTATTTTATTTTAAAAACTTATTACCCTGCCCCTCCTGCCACAGGCAGCTCGGGGCAGGTTACAACAATAAAAAAAACCCCAATTTAAAACACATCATAAAAAGGAGGAAACAGAAAACAACCCCCCTGCCCCCTATCCCCTCCATCACTCCTCTCCCGTGCCAAATGTCTGACAGAACAGCCAGGTCTTGCAAATTTTCTGAAAAGAGGGGAGGTCCAGGGCCAGCTGGGCTTCCACCAGAAGGGAGTTCCATAGGCGTGGCGTGGCCACTGAGAACACCCTCTCCTGCATGGCCACCTGAGAAACTTGGGGAATCTTGAGGAGGACATCCCTGCACAACTGCAGGGGCCAATCCAGAACATGGGGAGTGGGGTGGTCTAGCAGATAGGCAGGGCCCAGACCGTTTAGGGCTTTCTAGGTTAAAATCAACACGTTGAATTGGGCCCGGAAAACCAGCAGTAGCTAGTGCAGAGAGCGGAGCACTGGTGTAATATGCTCCCAGCAGCCCAGTCCAACTAGGAGACGGGCCACCACATTCTGCACCAGCTGCAATTTCTGAGCCGTCACCATGGGAAGCCCCACGTAGAGTGCGTTACAGTAGTCTAGTCGAGAGGTGATGAAAGCATGGATGACTGTGGCCAGGTCAGAGTCTGAAACAAATGGTGGAAGCCAGATGCAACTGGTGGAAAGCACTCCTCGCCACAGCCTCCACCTGGAGATCCAAGCGGAGCTGAGCATCGAGGAGCACCCCATGACTCTGTACCTGGGAGGTCAATGGAGGGCAGACCCCATCAATGATGGGGGCTGCCAATTCCATCACCTTACCCACTAACATCACCTCTGTCTTGTCAGGATTCAGCCGCAGTCGATTAGCTCTCATCCAATCCCTCACAGCCGCCATGCACCGAGTAAGCACCGAAACTGCTGGGCCTGGGTCTGTTGAAAAAGAGAGGTACAGTTAGAGACAGGCCGATAGCTGGCAGGGGAGCCAGCGTCAAGCAATGGTTTCTTGAGCAGAAGCCGCACTACTGCCTCCTTGAGACAGCCTGGCACTCTGCCCTCCCGCAGCGAGGCGCTGACCGCCCCAGCCAGCAACGACCCCATTGTCTCCCAGCAGATCTTAACCAGCCAGGACGGGCAAGTATCTAACTCACAAAAAGTGGCCCTGACCACCCCAAGAACATCTAACGCATTGGCGGGCGTCACTGACTGAAACTGTGATCCCAGAAAACCGGACATGATGGGGCTTCCATAACTTCTGGTTCCCCTAGTGTAATAAATGCTGCATTGAAATTGTGGTGAATACGAGCGATTTTGTCCACAAAATAATCCACCAATATCTCACAGTGGGCATTAGATGACTCCACTCCAAGGTGGAGGGAGGCCAGACTGATCAGTCCCCTCACTACCTGGGATTTTGCGGACGCTTTGAGGGCAGCAAAGAACTCCCTCTTTGCTGCCCGCATAGCCATGGCATAGGCTCGTAAACTGGCTCTATGCCAAAATCTATCGGCTTCAGCACGCGAACGATGCTACACAGTGCTGTTTTCACTTCAGTAACTGATTGGCAGGACATATTTATAAGACCTTTGCTATATCAAAATGTAGAATGTTTTTTGGATTATAACCACATTCTTCTTCTCTAGTGCTTTGATTGGTCTCATTAACACTTTATTATCAAGTTCTTGTCATTGCACACATGCATGGATGGAAAGCTGTGTTTTTCTAAACACCTACTGTGCAAAGATCATCAGCTGGTGCTCGTATGCATTCTCTCCTTCCTTGGTGGTATTACATTAATAAAAAAAAAGCTTCTACTTGTGTGAGTAGTTTTTCTTTGTTTAAACATGAGTGCTGAATCAAGTTGAAAAGAAAGGTGAATTGAGCTTTCTTGAGATGTATCCAGTTCCCTAGACTGTCGAATACCAGATACCCTGATTTCTCAGCTACATCTGGGCTAATACTGCCATCTAACTTATTATATGTATAATGTATTAACTGAAAATGTTCATTAAGTTTATTTTATCTAGTTAACCTCTTTTTGTGTTCACTCTGAATACTGTTGCCAATAAGCTTGCTAATGATTCATATTGAGAATCAGAAGCTAATTTAGTTCCCATATCCCTTTAGTCCTTGGTTTCAAGTCTCTGGCAATCTAATGCTCATAGGACTTGCATGCATGGGTGGTGCCACAATGCTTGGAAATGGGCGTGGCCACGCCAGAAAGGGATGGGGTGAAGGGACTTCTCCTGTCCTTTCTGGCCCTGCCACCCTAGTAGTAAATTCTGCTGTGTACCTGCTTGCATGGTGTATGTGGGAGATCGGTAAGGGCGGGCCCTGAGCCCATGCTCTCAGGAGTTCTGGAGTGGTGGCCAGTCTTCTTGTGCCATGGTTCAGCCTGGCTGCTCTCCACCAGGAGGTCTCCTTGCCTTGCTCTTGCCACATCCTTCCTGTCAGTTTTCAGCCCCTGGGTGCCTCCACACGAGGTGCAGCGGGCTTGATTCCCCACATGCCCTGTGGTGGGCAATTGCTGTTGCCACACTTCAGGGCCAGTGTGGGGAGCAGAACAGATGGTTGGCCCCCCTACAGGGCAGCTGGGCTAATCTCGGCTGTGCCTCCACACGAGGTGCAGCGGGCTTGATTCCCCACATGCCCTGTGGTGGGCAATTGCTGTTGCCACACTTCAGGGCCAGCGTGGGGAGCAGAACAGATGGTTGGCCCCCCTACAGGGCAGCTGGGCTAATCTCGGCTGTCCCACCACACCCTGTGGTGGACTGAAGTGCCTGCCACATGAGTGGGCATTCAGCCCTGTCCTACCCTTCCCACAGCCATGATGTGGCTGTGCAGGACTGGAGCAAGTGCCTACTGCTCAAAGCCCTGCAGCAGATCTCGCCATGTGGTGGGGCAGACAGGGACCGGGCACGCAAACGGTGGGATGCTACCGTGCCTTCGGCAGCCTTACCCTACTTTGGGTAAGGCTGCTACATGCTGCATCCTCAGCCTGACGCTTCCATTTTGGCCTATGGGAATGTCAGGTAAAAAACCACACAGAGGTGACAACCCTAGGAAATCTGGTGGCTGCCAGGCACATAATGCACTGCATCGTGGAGTAAAGCTGCCTAAGGTGCATCATGTGCATCATGTGACTGCAACCCCTGTCATGCCTCCCATCCCAGCTTCCTGTTTGGTTGCCAGACCACGTACAAGACTTGGTAGTAACACCAGGAAATTGGTTGGAGCAACCATGTCTACTTCTTCCAATCTTGCCTCTGTGCTCCTTCCTTGTCTCTAGTCTTACTCTTTGACATCCTTACTCCCAGTCCTTGCCCTTGCCCTGAGTCTTCCTCTCCTGTCTGGTCTCCCAGCCCTAATCTTGACGCCCAAGACACCATGCCCACTCATATCCCTGTGCTTCTTGCAAGTTCCTCCTCCCCGCCCCCCCACAGAACAGCTGTTTGTATGAAAACTCTATTTTAATGAAAAAAGAGAGCAACAAAAACATTTTTTGTGAAAGCCCCTTTTCACAATAGTTGCATATTTTTAAAAACTATTAAAATACTTATGTATATGGTAAGCTAGCCATGCCTCGTCACTGCCTTATGCCCATTGAGGAAGAACTCAGGACACATATAATTAATTGTAAATGATCAAAACTTTCAGCACTATTATGGACACACCTTTCCTAGATTTTTCTAGTTTTAGCTGTCACTTTAATGCAAGATTGAAGAATTTTGCTATTATCTGTGTTCTTTCCCTAAGAGATGAATCAGCAGCAGTAATGACACTTTAGCTTTTATTCTTTCAATAAAGTAGACAGTAAAGTGTCAGCCTGTCCTAACCAATTAAATAACAATTCATTTCACTCTTTTACATGCCTTGTAATATCACATTTAAACNTAAATTACTTGAATGTGTAAACTAACATGAAATGTGATGGGGTAGATTTCTACCCCAAGTTGGGGCATAAGTCTACCCCATGGTAAAATTAATTAGGGTATGGTTCTACCCCAGGGCCCTTTTTGGTCACACAAAACAAAATGGTTAATGGTAACTGACTTACCTTTGGGAATATTGTGTACCTGTGCTCATGTGACCGTGTCCTAAAAGAGCAAAGTTGGAGAACCACTACCCTGTGAGTTATTGCAGGAGATGTGCACCCACGGTAGAAATATCCCCAGAGGATTATTTTGAAGGTGAGAATCTCACTATACATTCAGCAGAAACAAAAATATACTTTGAGACCCCCCTCTGAATGTTTTAAATTCCATACTGTTGTTTTGTCTGATGGGACTCTGTCATTTTAACTTGTTTGATTCTGACTAAATGTCAAGCCTTACAAAAACTCTTGCTATGGATAAAATTCTGGCCAACTGAGGTAAAGGAGGTTGTCTCTCCCTCTTCCTTTGTGCAGCTCAAGGAAATACTAACTAGAATCATGGCCCAGTGCTTGATGAAATGCAAGGCTACTAATATTTTGACCTCTTGCAGGAGAAATCTACTGTAGGAAAGGGAACCTAACTGATGGATGGCTTAGCTCTATGGATCATGCCTGAGGCCTTGATCCATAACCCACTTACTCTGGAGTAACTGCTTCCTGGAGGGCTTCAGTGGGAACTACTTTTAGTTTGTTTTATTATACCAATCATGGCTCATAAAAATAGTGCTTTGTGTACAATGTAGGGAACAGTTTATTTGTTGCCTGGCTACTTAAAATGTGGTTCTGGGTGCATTTGTTAATACTACCGACTTCCTTGTCTACACTCTGCCTGTTTCTGTTGCTGCTGACATTGGGTCCTTAGGCTGCTTTTAGATGTGTGTGGCGAAAACGCTGCATAAAATCACTCTGTTTAAATATCGCGCATGTGGGATGCATATGTGACATTATGCGAGTTAAAGCCAGTTGCGCATTCTTTTAAAGGTGCTAATTAAATACCTTGACATTGAGGTATTTAATTTGCAGCTTTAAAAGAATGCGCGACTGACTTCAATGCACGAAATGTCACGTTTAAATCCCACCTGTGGGATATTTACATGCAGCGTGTTTGCCATGCACATCTAAAAGCAGTCTTAGGCCAGACAGAGGCACAGAGTTAAGTTTCATTGTACACATACCATTTTGTCATAATGCCTCTATACAAATCAATGGTGCAACCTCACCTGGAATATTGTGTGCAGTTGTGGTCACCCCATCTCAAAAAAGACATAGCTGAACTAGGAAAGGTACAGAGAAGGGTATGAAACGGCTTCTGTACAAAGAGATGCTTGACAAGCTGAGTCTCTTCATCTTAGAGAAGAGAAGAATGAGAGGGGACATGATAGTGGTTTATAAAATCTTGAGTGGTGTAGAACGAGTAGATAGGGAACGGTTATTTACCCTCTCAAATAGTACTAGACCTAGGGGACGCTCCGTGAAACTAGCTCTCGACAGCTTTAAAACAAAAAGTACTTTTTCACTTAGTGCATAATTAACTTATGGAATTTGTTGCGAGAGGATGTTGTCAAGGCCAGTAGTATAGCTGGGTTTAAAAAAGGACTGGATAAGTTCTTAGTCAGTAGGCCCATTAATGGCTATTAACCAAGTCGCTTACGGGATGAACTTCTTACTGTCGGGAGCTAGGAGTGAACAACGGGGAATGGATTGCCCATTGTGACTGTTGGTTCTTCTCCCATGCGATCGAGATCGGTCACTGTCGGAGGACAGGATGCTGGGCTTGGTGGACTATTGGTCTGACTCTTACGTACTATGCTCATTTTACTTCATCCAAAGGTTGTAAAATGCTGATGCATTCAGTTTACGTCCATGCTTATTTGTTAGCTTTGGCAGCAGTGTAGATGTCTGAACAAAGTCTGGATCCCTGTTTTAAAGTGCACACTAAGGTCGGCTTTGGAGAGAACTTCAGGGGTGTTGGGACTAGAACAAAGGGAAAGGGGTTAGTGGCAGCAACAGAAGAACCAAACTCTTTAATCTTTCTGCCTCTTACCTTCTCCTGTGGTGGGAGTTGGAAGGTGTTGTAAGTAGTTCTTTTATTTAGCAGACAATAATTAGCTTTTGACTTGCTTTAATTCGCACAGCAAGTAAGTGCTGGAAAAGAGATTAGAAAGCATTGTCTGCTTTTTGTCGTCTTTTTCAGTCATTATATTACTTTATCTGCCTTTTAAATTTATTTATGGTGTCTGTGGTACATAATAAATTAAACAAGGCCTGATTGATATTACCTGTCCTTGGCTGATTTGTGACAGAATTTTAATTTTAGTTGTAATTTTTTTTGGGTATTACATGCAGGAAAGGGGATCTATTCACTTCTCAGTATGTGTGTGTATGTAAGTCTCATTAATGATAATGGGAGTTATTTGCCTTCATGAAAATGAGAGGAGAATATATCTATCATGTCAATGATCCATAAAGTAAGAAGAAATTATATAATGTAGGATAAAAAGCTTTGAAGAAATCATTAGTCTATTAGGTAAATAATGTGTTTTTAGAAAGTTCCTGTATAAAATACATTGATAACTAATAAAACAATAAACTTCAGAAGTAGCCATTGTGCTAATGTATATAATGCATTTTTAAAGCAGGCACTGGTCATTGAAGCCCATGTGGATATGGATGGATACATGGAAACAACACTAAAGGGTAAAGGGAAATGTCTTTTCCATCCACTCTAGGTATGAATGGATAGAGGAGACGAGGGTGCAGCCATGCAAAACGGGCTGGAAAAGCTACCACTCTTTGGGTGACTTTACCTCTCCCTAGGCAAATGAGCCATGTGATGCAGTGGCTTGCATGCCCAGGCCTGCNATACATTCAGCAGAAACAAAAATATACTTTGAGACCCCCCTCTGAATGTTTTAAATTCCATACTGTTGTTTTGCCTGATGGGACTCTGTCATTTTAACTTGTTTGATTCTGACTAAATGTCAAGCCTTACAAAAACTCTTGCTATGGATAAAATTCTGGCCAACTGAGGTAAAGGAGGTTGTCTCTCCCTCTTCCTTTGTGCAGCTCAAGGAAATACTAACTAGAATCATGGCCCAGTGCTTGATGAAATGCAAGGCTACTAATATTTTGACCTCTTGCAGGAGAAATCTACTGTAGGAAAGGGAACCTAACTGATGGATGGCTTAGCTCTATGGATCATGCCTGAGGCCTTGATCCATAACCCACTTACTCTGGAGTAACTGCTTCCTGGAGGGCTTCAGTGGGAACTACTTTTAGTTTGTTTTATTATACCAATCATGGCTCATAAAAATAGTGCTTTGTGTACAATGTAGGGAACAGTTTATTTGTTGCCTGGCTACTTAAAATGTGGTTCTGGGTGCATTTGTTAATACTACCGACTTCCTTGTCTACACTCTGCCTGTTTCTGTTGCTGCTGACATTGGGTCCTTAGGCTGCTTTTAGATGTGTGTGGCGAAAACGCTGCATAAAATCACTCTGTTTAAATATCGCGCATGTGGGATGCATATGTGACATTATGCGAGTTAAAGCCAGTTGCGCATTCTTTTAAAGGTGCTAATTAAATACCTTGACATTGAGGTATTTAATTTGCAGCTTTAAAAGAATGCGCGACTGACTTCAATGCACGAAATGTCACGTTTAAATCCCACCTGTGGGATATTTACATGCAGCGTGTTTGCCATGCACATCTAAAAGCAGTCTTAGGCCAGACAGAGGCACAGAGTTAAGTTTCATTGTACACATACCATTTTGTCATAATGCCTCTATACAAATCAATGGTGCAACCTCACCTGGAATATTGTGTGCAGTTGTGGTCACCCCATCTCAAAAAAGACATAGCTGAACTAGGAAAGGTACAGAGAAGGGTATGAAACGGCTTCTGTACAAAGAGATGCTTGACAAGCTGAGTCTCTTCATCTTAGAGAAGAGAAGACTGAGAGGGGACATGATAGTGGTTTATAAAATCTTGAGTGGTGTAGAACGAGTAGATAGGGAACGGTTATTTACCCTCTCAAATAGTACTAGACCTAGGGGACGCTCCGTGAAACTAGCTCTCGACAGCTTTAAAACAAAAAGTACTTTTTCACTTAGTGCATAATTAACTTATGGAATTTGTTGCGAGAGGATGTTGTCAAGGCCAGTAGTATAGCTGGGTTTAAAAAAGGACTGGATAAGTTCTTAGTCAGTAGGCCCATTAATGGCTATTAACCAAGTCGCTTACGGGATGAACTTCTTACTGTCGGGAGCTAGGAGTGAACAACGGGGAATGGATTGCCCATTGTGACTGTTGGTTCTTCTCCCATGCGATCGAGATCGGTCACTGTCGGAGGACAGGATGCTGGGCTTGGTGGACTATTGGTCTGACTCTTACGTACTATGCTCATTTTACTTCATCCAAAGGTTGTAAAATGCTGATGCATTCAGTTTACGTCCATGCTTATTTGTTAGCTTTGGCAGCAGTGTAGATGTCTGAACAAAGTCTGGATCCCTGTTTTAAAGTGCACACTAAGGTCGGCTTTGGAGAGAACTTCAGGGGTGTTGGGACTAGAACAAAGGGAAAGGGGTTAGTGGCAGCAACAGAAGAACCAAACTCTTTAATCTTTCTGCCTCTTACCTTCTCCTGTGGTGGGAGTTGGAAGGTGTTGTAAGTAGTTCTTTTATTTAGCAGACAATAATTAGCTTTTGACTTGCTTTAATTCGCACAGCAAGTAAGTGCTGGAAAAGAGATTAGAAAGCATTGTCTGCTTTTTGTCGTCTTTTTCAGTCATTATATTACTTTATCTGCCTTTTAAATTTATTTATGGTGTCTGTGGTACATAATAAATTAAACAAGGCCTGATTGATATTACCTGTCCTTGGCTGATTTGTGACAGAATTTTAATTTTAGTTGTAATTTTTTTTGGGTATTACATGCAGGAAAGGGGATCTATTCACTTCTCAGTATGTGTGTGTATGTAAGTCTCATTAATGATAATGGGAGTTATTTGCCTTCATGAAAATGAGAGGAGAATATATCTATCATGTCAATGATCCATAAAGTAAGAAGAAATTATATAATGTAGGATAAAAAGCTTTGAAGAAATCATTAGTCTATTAGGTAAATAATGTGTTTTTAGAAAGTTCCTGTATAAAATACATTGATAACTAATAAAACAATAAACTTCAGAAGTAGCCATTGTGCTAATGTATATAATGCATTTTTAAAGCAGGCACTGGTCATTGAAGCCCATGTGGATATGGATGGATACATGGAAACAACACTAAAGGGTAAAGGGAAATGTCTTTTCCATCCACTCTAGGTATGAATGGATAGAGGAGACGAGGGTGCAGCCATGCAAAACGGGCTGGAAAAGCTACCACTCTTTGGGTGACTTTACCTCTCCCTAGGCAAATGAGCCATGTGATGCAGTGGCTTGCATGCCCAGGCCTGCCAGATGTTTGCCATGCTGACAGCTGGCTGCTCCATGACATGTTCTTGGGAAAATCCTGAGAGAGCATCGCGACGCAGAGCAGCCTACCCCAAGTAGGGTAAGGCTGCCCAAGGCAGGGCAACCTATGTGGCTGGGCATGCTAGCCCTGTCACATTTGAAACAAAGTTGTGGGTCTGTGAGTGATGGACGGTAGCGCCTGTCGCACACGGATGCCTCACAGCCATGGGCCAGTTTTCAGTTGGGCCAGGGGAGGGAGGTGGGGCAGGGCCAAGCAGCTGCTCCTGTGGCCAGTACCTCAGCTCTGAGGTGGGCTGAGCTGCCCAATTTCCCCGCACTCATGTGCCCAGCTCTCTGTGCTGGCCTTGCAGTGTGGCAAGGCTGACTACCCACCATGGGGCCATACAGGGATTGGGCTATGTAGTTCATCTGGCTGCATCCATTATGGGTGCAGCTACACAAGACGTTACCCCACTTTGGGCAGCCTTATCCCACTTTGGGCAACGTTACCATGTGATGCAGTGACGCGTGTGGCCAGTGACCGCCAGATGTTCGCCCCACTTTGGGCAAACCTTATCCCACTTTGGGCAACATTACCATGTGATTCATGTGGCCAGTGACCGCCATATGCTCACCCCACTTTGGGCAAACCTTATCCCACTTTGGGCAACCTTGTTACGACCTACGTTCTAGGGATGGGCAAACAGAACGGAGTTTGGAAATTCAGTTCGATTCAGTTCGGTTTGAAATTCGAGTTCGGAAATTTGGTTCGGTTTGAAATTCGAGTTCGGTCCAGAAGTTTGGTTTGGTCGACTGAACAGACTGAGTTCAGTCGAATTCCGAACTTCCGAACCAAGGTTAGCCATTCAAAACCAATTTTTTTGGTGTGTGTTGCCACTAGGGATGGGCGAACAGAATGGAGTTCGGAAATTCGGTTCGGTTTGGTTTGAAATTCGAGTTCGGTCTGGAAGTTCGTTTCGGTCGACTGAACAGACCTCGTTCGGTTCGAATTCCGAACTTCCGAACCGCATTTGGCCAACCCTACTGCGTCCTTAAAAAAAAGGCTGGTGATGGCCCAAAGTGTGGCGGCTGCAATTGTCTGCCATGGGGTGCCTGCGATTCAGGCCTGCCCCTGCCGTGTGGCTGCAATTTACGTGTTGTAATGGCCCAAAAACAGATTTCTGGGGGATTTGATGAAGCCTACCCTAAGAAAACCAACTTGAAGATGTATTTGTACATCAGCAGATTAGGCATAAGGAATGACTTAATTTGTGAGTGTGGTTAATTGCAAGCCATGCCTCAAGTTGCTTTTAGAGCACACTGTTCATAGGGCTTATTGCACTGGGTATCAAATTTGTTCTAAGGAAGGAGGGAACTTAATTCTTCTGTTCTGTGGGTTGTGGTATAAATATAAGAATATGTACCACCTTTAGTCCACAGCAGAAATCCCACTTTGTGCACAATTTCGATTGAAAAAACATTAAGTATGAGGTATGGCTATTACGTAGAAGACAAACTGTCGTGTTTGTTCATTACCTTATTATCCAATTCAATGTAACTTAGTGCAAAAGTATACTCCTTTCTTAGATTGCTGCTGCTTGTTTCCCTTGCTTCTCTTTTGTCCCTGATCCATACTTGTCTGTCCTTTTCTCTCTATCCCTTATTCTTGAGAGTCCGTTTTCTTTCCTCTGCTTTTACTTACCTGCAGTAACTCTCAATCATCACCCTCTGCTAAAATGACATTCCTGAGCCAGGAAAAGAGCAAAGATCATAGCCACCACATCAGGATTTTCTTTTCAACGTGAATCATGTTGTACAACCAAGCAAAGCAATTGTCATCAAAAATTGGTTGCGGCAAAAGGACTCTGCTCTTGTGGATCCTGATATGTATCTTTCCCCTTGTATACATTCAGATATGAAATGAAACAAGGAAGAAGTTCAGAAAGACCCCAATTTTTTTCTCCCCTAGTTTGGGGTCTTCACCAGAGGAAAAAGAACTGTCTCAATTTGATCACAGATGGTACACGAACTAGATCAGGGGGCTTAGTTGATTGTGAGTCCCAGGCTCTGAGGCATCTCTTTGCAAGTGGCCTGAATATCATTAGAAAACTTTCAGAGTAGGCAGGGTAGGGAGTTTGGGGTAGCACTCAGACGCACCGACTCTGAAAATTTCCTAACAGTATTATTCAGGTCAATTGCCAAAGCTCCTGCCAAGAAGAATAATTTTCAGAGTGGGGTGGGATTGGAATGCTGGCCCCATCCCCACTCACTCTTAAAGCTTCCTCCCTGGTAGGCTAGGGTTACTGCTGCTCCTGGGGGAGGGGAATGCTGAGAGCTGGGATGGTTATGCCTTCAAGGATGAGTAAGCCCTGCTCCCCACACTGGAGACGCCACTCCTTTGTGCTTAAGGCAGCCCATTATTGAGACATAAGCCAGAACCCATCATGACCTTGTTACAACACTGAGGGGTGGGAAACATTTGGCCCATGACTCTTATTTGCCCCTTTTCTGTCGATGAATCCAGTCCCTACCCCCAACTGCTGAAAGATAAGCTCAAGGGAAAGAAGCAAAGATGAGGACATGTACTTACGGATTTGGAGGGATTCATGGTCCAAGATCTGTATCCTCCCCTTTCTTCCCCCTTCCAGATAACACCCCTTAAGCACCCCGCCACAATGCCTATCTGGCCCACTGAGCTTACACCCCTGAACTAGATAAACAGGATAATTCCCTTTTCTCCCTGCTCAAATATTTGAAATCTAGGACCAAATGGGTCACGATGATTATAAAATCCACCAGAAAAACAAAGAACCACCCAAAATTAAAGGAAAGCAGCTCCTCCCTTAGGGCAAATCACTGTACTGCTGTGATTGTTCTTGGGGGAGAGTGGATGGTGCTATACAAAGGCAAATGTTTTTAATCATTTTGCTCAGTTATGAAACCAAAGAACGTTGATTGTTGTCACATTAACAATATGCTGGCTGCTAGAGGTTCAGTGCCATTTTTGAAATGATGGTTCAATAATAATTTTATTTAAAAGCAGGAGAGAATTCAAAGCAGCTGTGATCATGGACATGGTTTAATTTGTTCATTATTTTGAATGCTCATAAAGAATAACAATTGCAGGTGTGAATGTGGCAGATGACTGAGTCTGGAAAAGACACACATTCACAGTTCAAAACATTCTAGATAAGGCTATTAGTCTCTCTGTGTGTTTTGATTAAATTATCTCTCCGCTAGTAGAAATCAGAGGGACCAGTTTTCATTGCTGCATGACAGCACCTTATCATTACGCAAACAAATTCAAATTGTTCAAACTCAAAACCACAAGAAACAAGCTGTTCACAGGATCATAGACAAATTACTCTGCCTTACCATTCATATAATATAATAGTCAAATTTGGGAAATGGCAGATTTTCAAATGATGGACATCCCCCCCCCCCCCCCCCCCCCCCCCCCCCCCCCCCCCCCCCCAAGGCCTGCTTCCAGTGCTCTCACTTTGTATTCATCGTGGAGTGCAAACTGACATCTAAGCAGCTCATAAACTAAGAGCCTTTTATATTTTGCATATGGCAAATGTACTTCCTCCTCTAAGGCCTTGTGGAAACAGTACCGAAACCTACTTGCATAAGAACATAAGTAGTGCCATACAGAGTCAGAAAAATGGTCCATCAAGCCCAGCATCCTGTCCTCTGACAGTGGCCAATCTCGATCGCATGGGAGAAGAACCAACAGTCACAATGGGCAATCCATTCGCCGTTGTTCACTCCCAGCTCCCGACAGTAAGAAGTTCATCCCATAAACTACTTGGTTAATAGCCATTAATGGACCTACTCTCCAAGAACTTATTCAGTCTTTTTTAAAACCCAGCTATAGTACTGGCCTTGACAACATCCTCTGGCAACAAAGTCCATAAGTTAATTATGCGTTGAGTGAAAAAGTGCTTCCTTTTATTTGTTTAAAATCTGCCGGCAGCTAGTTTCATGGAGTGTCCCCTAGTTCTAGTACTCTTTGAGAGGGTAAATAACCATTCCCTGTCTACTCGTTCCACAGCACTCAAGATTTTATAAACCTCTATCATGTCCCCTCTCAATCTTCTCTTCTCTAAGCTGAAGACCCAGCTTGTCAAGCCTCTCTTTGTACGGAAACTGTTCCATACCCTTTATCTTTCTCGTTGCCCTTCTCTGTACCTGTTCTAGTTTAGTTATGTCTTTTTTGAGATGGAGCGACCAGAACTGCACACAATATTCCAGGTGCGGTTGCACCATTGATTTGTATAGAGGCATGATGACATCCTCAGTTTTATTCTCTATCCCATTGCGATAACTTCTAACATTCTGTTTGCTTTCTTGACTGCTACTGTACATTGGGCTGAAGATTTCAGTGTATTGTCCACAATGACTCCCAGATCCTTTTCCTGAGTGATAACTCCTAGCTTAGTACCCAGGATTGCGTACGAATAATTTGGGTTATTTTTCCCTATGTGCATCACTTTGCACTTGTCCACATTAAATCTCATCTGCCATTTAGATGCCCAGGCATCCAGTCTTGTAAGATCCTGTTGCAGTTCTTCACAGTCTGCTCGTGTTTTAACTACCCTGAATAAGTTGGTGTCATCTGCAGATTTGATGACCTCACTCTTAATGCATAATTAGATAAACAAAAACCTACCGTTTTACAAACTTAGTTAAGGCAGATTCATATGAAACAAACTTTAACACACCTAGAAATTGTATGTTAAGGCTCCCGCCTTAACTTTCACACCATGTAAGCAGTAAACATATTGTATGGCTCCGCATACTGTGCTCGCTTACAACTTAGGCTCCATGCACCCACACTTTGCCTTGGTCTTTCAGCTCCAAACCTTTTCCTTTGCAGGTTGGGGGCAACACTAAAGCTGAGCAGAATGCTATGTAAGTGTTTAATAAGAATTTGGGTACACGTTGACGGAAGGAATGGAGGAATCATTAATCCTAGTTTGGAATTAAATTATATCTCATTAAGTGTTTCTGAAATAATACAATGGAGATGCGTCTTTGGGAGTGGGGGGGGGGAAGAGGATGTGGAATAACAAAGGCAGCAGGGAGAGACGGTGGAATGATGGGGAGGAGGATATAAGGATGAAGTACAGGAGGAAGGAACTTGGTGGAATAATAGGTGGAATGACATAAGATATTAGTAGAATCTCGAGATTGTTGATGTAAATGAATGGGAGGAGTGATAGAGAAACACTATCATGGTTCTATTAAGCACCATAGGTATGTCCTTGTTCTACTCTGTATTGCCCCATGTTTTTCAACTCCTCTTCTGGGTGGTGGGTTTTGGGTTTTTTTGGGGTGGGGTGGGGGGTTGTCATCTCACACAATGTGTCGCATTCTGTATTAGAGATGATCTTCATTAGATTGGTCAGGAGTCTTGTAATTTTTTGGGAGGTGATTGAAGTTTATTGGGTAGTCCAGACGTCTGGGTTGTGTGTCATCGGATTGGAAGGTAGTAGATTAAATTGGGGGTGCGCTGGTGGGTGGAAGCTGAAGTCCAAACTTTTCTATCTTCTAACACTGAAGTGGTGCTTACTGGGTTACAGTCAGTGGGGGGCAAATAAGTAGTGGGTTAGAGTAGGTGCGGATCTGAAATAGAAGGAATTTAAATGTAAGGACATAACTGGTCCATGTAGTTGTTTGATGGTGGCATATTTACATGCTGGTAGTCACCTGTGTACTGGGGAGATGTATTTGATCTACTGCCACAGAATGGAGATCTGAAATGTAAATGAAAGAGAAATTCTTGCCACGTTGGAAGTAGAGTACCGATGTAATA
>QEPC01015474.1:9126035-9147922 GCA_003113815.1 Sphenodon punctatus
CAGCCCCCTTCTGCTCCCTCCTCCTGCTCCCTCAGCCCCTTCCCCTCACAGACCCCCCAGCCCTGCCACCTCATCCAGCTCCTCTTTCCTCCTGCTTCCTCAGCAAGCGCAAGCGCTTTTTAAATGCCAGGGACATCTTGACACCTCATCTAACATGAAATATTGGACCAAAGCACATACTCAGCATACTCAATATCTGTCCTATGCAGCCATCTGTGTATGCTCACAGAGAAAACCCCGTCAACTTCAGGGTTGGAAGCCAGAGGAATTTGCCCCAGGGAACTCCATTGAAGTCAATGGAACTCTTAATACAGAACGTTAGCTCTGCCTTAACTAATGGAGCCACTAGTGTGGCTCCATAATATTGAAGCAGTAAGCTCATAGAAGATGGGTCAATCAGTATCTATTAGCCAAGATGCTCAGGAAATGCAACTTCTGCCTGTTGGAAAATGGAAGTGAGAATGCTAGGTGGATTATAGCAGCATATATGCCTGCTTTGTTTACACTTCTTAAAGAGTATTATATTGACCACTTTTGGAGATAATTTTGATACTCTACTTTATAGACCATTGGCTCGACCCAGTATGGAAGTTATGTTTCTAAGACACTGTGGGGTTGGAGAAACAATTGAAGAGGCAGAGATGGATGTGCAGCACTATCAAAGGTAGTGGTCAGGGCAATGCCCTTTGGACCTGAGATCCAAGGAATTCTTAATCTGCCTCTGGGGAAACCAGGTCTTTGGCTTTGCATGGCATATGCCAGAACTACAGCGTAAATATTGTCTGAGAGAAGGAGGATGTAGAAGTTTCATACTAAATAGCTTTTGTGGGAGCTGTTTTGTATCTCACTAAAGAATGTGTAACAGTGCAAAAAAACCTGGAGAACTGGGTAAATGTGTTGAAAATTAACAATATGGTTGATAAGTCTAGAAGATTTCTGGCAAGCAGGCTCTTATGCTCGGCTAGTATGTGATCCATATATTTTTATTGCCTATAATATTTTTTCCTTCTTACTTCCTACAATCTTGTCTGGCTTATGGTGATAGTACTCATCCCTTGCTTGCTTGCAACCTGTGTTTCTGACAAAGTTTCCAATCCGCAGTGCAGCCAGCTTTATCTTGCCATGCTTTGTACTAATTTCTAGCCAGCTCGGTACATCTGCCTGTTGTATGGCTAACAATCTCTAGAGCCTGGCTGCATAACGTATCCTATGCTCTGGGCATGCTTGTTTCCTTCCATCTCTCTCTCCTTTGATGTACCTTGCATGAATAGCTGGTTCTAACCCTGGCATAGTTAGGTTCATAGTTTCTCTCTTCAACTCTACTTTGGCAAACTACTTAGTTCTACAGTTTTCTCTTGAACTTTTCTAAAATGTTTTCCATGTGGTCTTTTCCCATCCATATCAGACTCTGTACTTCATAATGGTTTCTCTCTAATGACATGTTCTCCACAAGAACATCTTCCTCCTGTAATTTTGGATGGCACACTAGTCTTTGGGCAAAAAAACAAAACAAATGTGAAGGTGGCCTGCTTTGGCCCTCTGGGTCCAGGACCCACTGGCATGTCTTTTTAGTTATCACCAAATGTTAGCCCAGGACTGCCCAGGGGCGCATAGGCAGCTAGCCCGGGCTGTGTCCCCTGGAAAATCTCTGAGGTCACAGCCCGGACAAAGGGCCACCGACACAGGCTAGCACATCAGTTTGGTCCCACCATACCTGCCCTGGATCATGGCTGCCCATCATGATGGTGGGGGAGGCTGCGGGATGTGCTAAGAACAGGACATGGATGGCGCTGCCCACCCACACATTTGTTGAGCTCCCTGCCCTACGCAGGCTATGTTTGTTCAGTGCCTCTCACCAACCCAGGCCCCGTCAGCTGCAGTTTCCCATCCTGGGCAGGGTTGGAGAGCTGCCATGCCAGTCACCGATCTGTTTTTACCCTTTGATGGTGTTCAGGGATAAGGGAATAGTTAAATCCCCAAATGGGGTCACGTTGTCAAAAAGTCTGAGAAACATTAAGTTAGTCCATACCCTCTTGAAGGATTTTAAATCTAATCAGGCTAGACAGACAAAAGGTAGGAAGGATAATAGCAGCACAGACAGGTGTCTGTACAGTGTCACAGAACAGGGCAGTGATAGAGTTGGGAATAGAAATCAGGCCTCCCTGCCTCAATATCCCATCCACTAGGTCACACTGCCTGTCCAGTTACTGAATATCTAGACCATACAGAAATAATAAATAAAAAGTAATTAATTTTTTTACAATACCCCCAGCAAATGGTGCTGACTGAGGATGGTTTATAACATAAAAATACAATAAAACAATATAAAATCCAAAATAATTAAAAGGGGAAGGTAAAGAGGAAAGACAAAGCATATTAAGGGGAACCAGCAGTTGATCTTAAAAGCACCTGAAGAATGAATAGGTTTCCACGTGGTTTATAAAGGTGAGTAATGAGAAAGTGAGATGGATATTAGCCAAGTCAGCACTTGGAGGAAAGTGTGTACACAGACCCAGTGTACAAGGTGGCTCATTACAAACATTCCAGAATCATGAGTTGGACCCCCAAAATTAATTTTAAAAGAAAGTTGGTTTCTTTTCCCAGGTCGTTTGGTTTTGGAGCCTGAAGTCATATGGATCTGTCCTTAGGAGAAATCAGACATGACAGTAGCCAGTGCTAGCCTGCCTTAGCCCTGGACTCACCTGCATGTTTGTTCTGTCGCTGCTAGATGTTCTCCTGCATCTGTCCATGGGCTGGCTGCCAGTCACTATGGGATGCATTGGGCAACAGAGTTCAGAAACGCAGCCCAGGCTGAGGCCCAACCACCTGTAATAAAACAGTTTTCACCCCGGGTCTCCCTCCCATCTGTTTTGTGCCCACCACCAAGCCCCATCCTGAAGTTGGAGGATCAGGCCCACCATGTTCACCCTGGCCCAACCGAACAGCTGATGGGGGTGGGGGGTCTGGAGGAGCATGCACACCCTGGACCCGCCAAACAGCTGATGGGAGGGGCTGGAGGCGTGCGCTCACCCTGGCCCTGCTGAACAGCTGATCAGAGGGGCCTGGAGCCATGTTCTCACCTTGGCCCAGCTGAACAGGCCCCTCTGATCAGCTGTTCACTGGGGCTGGGGTGAGCGCATGCCTCCAGCTTCCCCCAGTCAGCTGTTTAGTGGACTCAGGGTGTGCACGCTACTCCAGGCCCCCTGATCAGCGGTTTGGTGCATGCACCCGGCCCACCAAATAGCTGATCAGGAGTGCTGGAGAAGGCCTGCGCACACCGAACAGCTTATGGGTGGGGGTGGGGTGGGGTAAGCAGGAGTGCCCCATATCAGCTTTCTATCAGGACAGGTGCGCACACTAAGCAGCTGATGTCCCTACACCCCCCCGGGTGTACCTGTGCTGTTTGGTGGCAGCTCTTCCCAGGGCCTGATCATGCTGAGCAGCATTGGCCCGGGAGTCCTATCCTATGTGAACAGCTCCTTGGGCCGACCTGGGGCATGGAGGGATCTGCGACATCAGCCCCCATGCCTGGGTTATGGAAGAAAGGCTGCACGTGGGAACAGTCATCTTTGCCAACTTGAGGAGCGGTGGCTGCAGAGGTTCGCCCTGGGGAGGTGCCTTGCCACCAACACGTCTGTTTTTTTCACCGCTTGTGTGCATGACCTCAGTCCTACTCCCCTTACCAAATTTTCAGTTCTTAAGGGTAGGAACTGGATATAGGGGCCAGGTCCAGAAACTGGAAAGGGGACAAAAAAACTTGCTATCAGCTACATTAGCTCCCAGGCCTAAGGTTCCCCACCCCTGGTGTAAGGGAAGGAAAACGGGAATGAGAGGGTCAAGGATTAGAAATGCCGCACCACCAGTGTGTGGCTCGTTGTCTAAGCTTTTGGTCATCTATACTGTTTGCTAAAGTATTCGGCTGCATTCTTTCTCTTCTAGTCATGCCCTCTTCTCTCCCAGCTGAGGTAAAGGTGTGGATGAGGGAACACTTTGGGTTCTTTCATGCATACTAAGACTGAAGTTCACACAGATGCATTCCCCCAGTTAGGCATTTATAGGGCCTTTCCCTGGTAGGGTGAATTCTCTGGTATGTACTGAGGGCTGAGCTCACCCTGTAGCATTTCCCAGTCAGGGCACATGTAAGTGTTCTCCCTTGTGTGGATTCTCCCTTGTCTGTTCTCCTTGTCTCAACTTCTCCTGAAACTTTCCTCACGTTCCTTTATTTTCTTTAGTGGCCCCTGCGGTTGGCCAGGGAGCACCCTTCTTGAGATCCCCGGGTTTCCTGGTGGATGACGATGGAGAGGGCGTTCTCGGGGGCTTCACCATGGCTGTGGAACTCCCTCCCAGTGGAGGTCCGTTTATCCCTGGACCTCCTGTCCTTCCAATGTCAGTGCAAGGCATAGCTGTTCCATCAGGCATTTGGCGAGGAGGATGGGTGAGTTGGGTTATGGGGGGGTGGGGGTTTGGGATTTCTGTGAACTTATGGGTTTTTTATGTGTTTTATAATTGATTTGTATTTGTTTTTATTGTATTTTATATTTGTAGCAGGATGGCCCCCCACTAGGGCCACTTTCAGGGTTGAGGGGTTCTCCAGTCTCAGGCAACTTGGACTCCAGGCTTAATTTTTGTTTCATCTTATTTATGTTTACCCCAGTTTAACTTGGGCATCTAAGGCCCCTCTAAACAATTAGGCTCACAGGCCTTTCCAACAGTTGGGCTTGCAGGCCCTCCCAACTCTCTCTAGGGCTTGCAGACCCCTTGTAACTATTCCCCATAGTCCTTAAAGCCCGACTGGCCTGTGCCTTTAGGTCCGTTGGCCCAGCTCAGTTCACGGCTTCCCTATAAAAGCAAGGACTTTGGGCTAAGGAGCTATAGTGGGGACTGCGCTATGCCCCTGTAGGCTTACTCATGGTCTCCCTTTCTGGGCAGCTGACCCAATTCTTCCGGGTCCCGCCCCAAGTGCTTATGACTTGAGTCCTTTTGGTAGCCAACTTTTGTTGGCTTTTACTCCTGCTCAGGGACGCAACCTCTCTCAGGCTCCCGGGATCCGTTGCCTCTTCCTCTGGAGCATCACGTAGTCACTCTGCCCGGAGCCTCTCAGGACGCCACCTCCGGGCTTCTCCCTCAGGCTCCCCACTGAAGCAGCCACTTTCCTCGTGCTGCTCCAGCCATGGTCTCCCTGGCTTTCTCCTTAGTCCTCCCCTCCTCTCCTCTGCAGTGGATTTTCTAAGTCTTGCTGTGCTGCTGCAGCCGTGGAGAATCTCCAGTTAGAGCGGGCTGCCTTGTTATTTCAGCAGCCTTTCTCTAGTCAGTTTCATGTCAGTGAAGCTGGCGGTGCTGTCAAGCTGTCACAACTTCTCTCCTTAATGGGGCTGCATCCCCAACAGATTTCGTGAGAGGGCTGGAAATAGCCACCCCTGTTACAATATTGTTAGCCACCCTGAATTGCCACGGGCAAGAGGGAGCAGGATATTAAATTGAAGAAAATAAATCCCTGGCATATTCAGGGGGTGAAAACAGACATGACACTAACTCCACTTTAACATTTCTTATGATGTTGCAGGGTTGCATAGGGCACCAATACAGCCCTGCAACATGCATAAGAAATGTTAAAATGGTGTTAAAGTGGAGTTAGCGTCATGTCTGTTTTCACCCAGGTTTCTTTCCTGAGTGGACACTTCTTTTTAAAATAGCAGTTTTTAAAAGTGAAACACATCCCACATACATATGTCATCTTATTTAAAACAGAGTTGAAGCCTTGACCTGCCAATTCCCCCCCCCCCCCCCCCCATAGCACCTGATCTACAGCAGCAAGGTTTTCCCTTATTGATTTTTTTCACAGAGAGCTCATTATTGCATGCCACCACCATTGTGTAGTTTTCCGTTCTGCATATATTGTGTTTCCCTGCCCCCATGCATTGTGTGTTCTATTCCATTGATCATGTAAGTGTGAAATTTTAATGCTGCCCTTGACAGTCCTGCCGCCTGACCCACCAACCTAAAAGTCCATCAGCCAAGCTGCCACTGTTGTGGATTCCCTACTGAGGGAGTTCACATGTGTTCTATCCACTCCCTTGCCATAGGATGAATAATGTGCAAATACCCATGGTCTCTAGCAAGTAAGTAGTGTTATTGTCTCTGTCTTCTTTGAGTGGAAAATGTGGTGGTCATGACCCCACTGGGATGATTATATTTATGCATTTTTAATATGCCAGTTACAGAGAAATCTAGGTGCTGTTACCTTCCTTCAGATGTTCCATTGAGATTCATAATAATTTTATCCAGGACATTCCTTATCTCTAGGGTCTGAAGCTATGTTTCTGTTTCAATCTTCAAAAGTAAGTTTCTTAGGAATGTAAAAGTTGTATAGAAAAGAGATTGTTTTTCATAAATTAGCCCCAGTAGTAATGAGTAGCAGTTTTTGTGTAGTTGTCTATATTAAGAACAAGAACAAAAAGTGGTAGGTGACTGTTTTCTGTTTACTTGGAACAAATGTAATTGTTTGAAGTCAATAAAAGTGACAGTGATACTGACAGCTGTCATGGAAGCAGCCAATTTTAACATCTGAAGGTCTTCGACTGCAATAACTTAAACTTTCTGTATGCTATTTGAAATAGGTAAACATTGTTGCAGTTATGTTTGGAGCTTTTGGAAATTATCGCGTAGGTGGCCAGTTTGAGCAAGTTGGAATCCAGATTATTTATTATGCACATATGCTCTTGACTAAATTAGCATGGTGTTTGATTTTACTGTGATGTAATTAGGCTTCTTGCAGAGTTTCTTAATAAAATAAATGTGTAGCATTAAATTGCATCAACACATCTGTGCCGGTATTCTAAACGTCGGTCTAGCACTGCAGTACAATGAAATAATTGGCAGTAGTAATGTAGGGAAATTTACTTAAGCTGTAAGCAAGTATTTACTGCTGCATTTCTCAAACTCTCTGGCAAAACAGTTAATTACTTCCATAAATTCAAGCAAGAGGAAAAATAAAATCCACCATTGCTCATTAATTTGCACATCTGTACCATCCTTGAAATTTAAAGCCTAGTCCTTGCACATATTGAGGTCAATGGAAGTTTTGCTAATGACTTTAAGAGGGCTAGAATCAAACCCAGGCCGATGTCTCTGTTCATATCCTGTTAGTATAACTAATTGTGTCTTACAGCAATTGCATTTATTTTTCTCATGTCAGACTAGAATTAGCAATGTTTGCCATCTGAGAGTCATGGAAATGCCCAGGGACCCAGTAATGGTTTGCTAAAATGCATGCAATTTTCACATCATTCAGAAAAGCCTGCAACAAACTGACCTCAGAGAAGCACCTATAAATTTTAGGCGCCATTTTAGATTTTTTTTTTTTTTAAAAAAAATATTCAGATTGTTATAATAAAAACAAGGAGACAAGGATGAGAGAGACCAAGGCTGTGATTCACAAACCACTTACTCCAAAGTAGTTGACTTGCACACATCAGGGAATTAGCCACCAGCCCTGCCACAGGGTAATGTTCCCCCAAACCAGGGCTGATGCGGCAGCAGCTTTTACCGCGCCGCGATTCCGTTCCGCCATTTCAGAACTGCCCGCGCCACACCGTGACTTTTCTGCGGATATTCCGCTAATTCCGCTGGAATTCTGCAAATCGCGGAATTGCGAAAAAATTGCGGAAATCGCGGAAAACCGCTATTTTGCTATTTTTTGGCGCTGGCGGAATTGCGGAAATAGCGAAAATGTCATGTTTCCACGATTCCACTAAGTTGCGGAATTAAATAAGCGGAACCGCGGAATGAAACCGCGGAATGAAAGCCTCTGCCATGCCATTCCACTAATTGCGGAAACACTGTTTCCGCCGGAAATAGCTACCGCTGCGATATTCCACTACAGCCCTACCCCAAACTACCGGTAGGGAAATATTGTTCTCTGTAAACCTCCCCTTCCAGCCAGCCTGTCATCGCTATTATGCAGGCTTATTGCCCTTCTGAGGGCTTTCAACATCTGCTATAGAGTTCAGTATCCCAGCGACTGGGTGGTAAACAAAGTCCAAAGTGGCTAAAGGAACTCTCCCACGTGGTTTGCGATGTTCCCTGGGTCCCAGGTGAAGTCCTGTCCAGTTGCTGGCGAGCTCTCTTCAGGAGCTCCTTGCATCTCAATAGTTCCCCCAGAATGAAAGTTTACCTTCTGTTTATCTGGAGCATGCTCAGAGTCTCTCCCTGGTTAGCTAGGGCAGATTGCTGAGCCATGCCTGCTTTCAGCAGCAGTTAGTACCAGCCTAGGCTATCCCTGGCTCACTATAGTCCTAGCCTAGGCACCTAAGCCGGCACTAAGCCTTAAACTTCCACATGCCCTAATCCCAAGAACTCTGTTGCAAGCCCCTATTGAAACCCTCCAGTTATACAATAATGGCTGCTTAAAAGAACAACAAACTTGGTGTTTGACTGATGTCCTTGACCCTTGTCTGCCAGAACTAGACTAGATTCTGCGCGTCAATGGGGCTACTTTGGCAAAAGTGGTTAGTGGCTTGTCGATCTAGACTGTGGTCCACAAATCACTCACTCTGGAATAAGCCCTTGCAGGGCTTCAGTGGGACTACTCTGGAGTAGGTGGTTTGTGAATTATGGCTCAAGAATGCGATAGTATGTGTTAAGAGAAGGATGACAAGAGCATGGGACATGAGAGATTAAAGGCTCAGGCTAAGCAATATACACTAGTGAAAAACTTAACTCGAATATAAAAGGCAATGGACCCTCACTGTAAAGATATCCAGGCTATAATTCCATTTTATGGTTCTGTTTATAGGAACAAACTACTCAAAGCTTCTGCTTTTTGTGTTATGTGAATGTCACCAGAGACTTTGAATTAGAGCAAAAACAGGTAAGCAGCAGGCAGGAACATTTTAACTCAAAGAAAATTCCTATACAGGATTACCAGAATTTGCATCTAGATGCTTTTCAAAATTCTAGTTAGGAAGCGAAGAAAGCCAAAAAGAAAAATGAGATCACTTCCAAATGGGTGAAGTTTTTCCCAATAGACAGAAGAGTAGTCAAACAATTGTTCAGTTATCCACACACATGAGAGATGAAAAGTGTCTTAACATGAATAGACCTATTTGGTATGGTGGGGCAATTCGTAGCTGCTTACACATGGTGCTTGGTTGAGTAACCCACTCTTGCTCTGGCACTTGTCTTGAAGTAACACACTATTAGCATCAAGGGATGTTTTTATACGAGATGCTACCACACATGGCCACGCATTAACCACTCGCCTGAATGCCCATTTGGAGGTGTTGTGGGGGGATGTGTGCTCCCATGACCCACACAGCACCCACTCATGGCCATGCATGGGTGGCTATGCAGCTCTGCTGAAAAATCCAGAGTGCCCCATGCAGGGGAAGCCAAAAAAGTGCATGGGGACAGGTGCCCATGCATCCCCTGCCCGTATGAGCCAGAGTACCCACCATCACCACCAGGCAGGTCCTCTGCTGCCTCCCTGGTCCCGCCCACAAACCTACCATGAACTCTTCAAGGGTATGTGCATGAAATACAACACCATGTTAGTTAAAAGCACAAAAAAAGCCCTCTTGCGATGCATGAGAGAAGAGCCAACACAATGGAGAACAGCAGCTCAGACAGCAACGTCCTGTGTGTCTTGCTCAGTATGCATCTCTGTAGTTGGCTGGGATGGCCGGCAGCTGCACTGGCTCCTGGGATCACGGGCAGGAAGGGGTTACTGGCTGCTGCAGCCATTTACATGATGTCCACAGCTGTGTGTTATGGCAGAGGGTGGGCAGTTGGTCATGGCTTGGTGTGGGGGTTGTTGCTGCATGGGTAGACGGGGGAATGGCTGCCTTGCATGAGTTGTTTGCAGGGCTGGTCCATGGTGAGGGAGTGTGTGGAGGCTGCCTTAGTGGGCGCAGTCTCCACCCTGGGAGCTGCTCATTAGAATCACTCCATGTGCATGGGTGCTCAGTAGCTGTGCCACTCGGCAGCCACAGACTAGGGATGTCCATATCATTTTCATTATATCAAATTTGTCATTTTTGTGAACACTACAAAAAATAACAAAATCAATAACGATAACGAAAGTAGTTATTGGTTTCATTATTGCTTAGCAGCCTGGCAGGTGTTCTTTGGAGGGAAATGTGGCGAGGAGAGGAGGGAGCATACATCTCAGAGCCAGAAACAGTGTTGAATTCTTGAACTGGGTCTGTGATGGGAGGGGAAGGACCTGAATGATATATTCGCTGGCCAATGAGCAGCACAAGCAGGTCCCAGGCAGTTGAATGGCACCCTGTGATTGCTCAATGCCTCCTGCCTCCCAGAACCAATCAGGGAAGCTCTGGGGGGAGGGCACTGCAACTCATTATACTGCAGGGTTAGGCTGCTTGACTCTGGTTCTATGTTAGCTATTGCTCTGTCAGGGTGCATTTGTAGAACGTGCTGGTGCTTGCACTAAAAATCTTCGCATATATTTATTTATATTAAAATGTTTATGCCACCCCCCTTCTACCTCAGGCATCTCGGGGCGGCTCACAGCATATTAAAAACATTTAAAAACATTAAATCAAATAATATATCCCTGCCACCTTACCCTTCCAATTCTTATTCCTTAGTCTTATATTTTACCTTTTTCCTTCCCCTGCCTGTCTCCCCCTAGGCCTGTGTAAACACACACAGAAAATAGTTTATATATATATTAGATGACAGATATAGAATAGAGATAATGGACCTCTGAGTTTTCCTTTTCCCTTCCCCTTTCTGCTGCCCCCTGTCCATATATTATACAGATATCGATATTAGGTGTGTTTGTGTGTATCTATATCTATGTCCACACACACCTAACATCTATATCTATATAATATATGGACAGGGGAGGTAGACATGGGAAGAGAAAAGGAAAACTCAGAGGTATAGCCACTATCCAATTTCTAAAATATGTATATGTATATGTATATAGGTTAGGTTTAGCTTAGAATCTGTATATATATAGTGTGTGTGTGTGTGTGTGTGTGTGTGTGTGTGTGTGTGTGTGTGTGTGTGTGTGTGTGTGTAACTAGATATTGTGTGTATACCAATACCAAAACCTTCATTTGAAATCGGTACCAGTACAAAACACGAAAGCAATTAAAAAAAATGACATTTCGTTAACAGAAATGAAAATGACACATTTTAATATTGAAAAAAGACATGGGGCCCTGGTGTACCACAGACCTCTCCTCAAACCTTGCTCATGTAAAAACACCCAAGAACTCGGATATCTATGGAATAAATAAATTTCTTCTACTTGAATTTATGAGAGATGAATGTCAGGTTAAATAGAAAATACCAGCTTTCCAGTGAATTACTGAAGGCAACAAATATACTAGATCCTAGTTGTCAGAACTGGATGTTCAAGTCTATATATTAATAGGCCAGAACTATGTAACAGGCCAAAACAGTGACTTATAAACCATGACCTGTGGACCACTGGGAATCTACAAGGCCATGGTTAGTGGTGCGCAGAACCACTTGTGACTGCAACAAAACAAGCCTCAGTTTCTGCATACACTACAGTGCTATCTCTGGAGGAGGAAAAGAAAAGTTAGTTTGTTTGTTTATTTTGTTAAATTTTTACCCTGTGCCCCTGCCAATGACAGCTCAAGGCGGCTTACAATAAAAATATAAATATAAATATAAACATATAAAATACAAAAAGTTAAACACAAAAATATGAAAACATACACAAAAGCAGAGCAACCACCCCACCCCCTTCACTCATCTCCCTCACCGAAAGCCTGGTGGAACAGCCAGGACTTACACTGTGTTCGGGAAGAGGTGATGTCTGGGGCCAGGCGGACCTCTGTCGGGAGGCAGTTCCACAGCCTAGGTGCAGCACCAAGAACACCCTCCCCATGGTCACCACCCAAGAAACTCTGGGAACCTCGAGTTGGGTGCCCCTGGCAGACTGCAGGGGCGGATCAAGGACCTGGGGCGTGAGGTGGTCCTGCAGGTAAGCAGGGCCCAGGCCACATAGGGCTTGGTAGTTCAAAACCAACACTTCGAATTGGGCCTGGAAGACTAAAGGCAGCCAGTGCACAAGATGGAGCACTGGTGTAATGTGCTGGCAGCAACTCGTCCCCATAAGGAGGTGGGCCGCTGCATTCTGCACCAGCTGCAGTCTCCAAACTGTCACAAAGGGTAGCCTCATGTAGAGTGTGTTGCAATATTACAGCCTTGAGATGATGAAAGCATGGATGATGGTGGTCAGGTCAGAGTCTGAGACTTATGGCCGAAGCCATCGCATCAGATGTAATTGGCAAAGGTGCTCCTCGCCACAGCTGCCACCTGGACATCCAGGTGGTGCTGTGAGTCAAGGAGAGCTCCCAAGCTATGGACCTGCTGGACTAATGGAGGGTGCACCCCATTAGTGACAGGGACCACCACTCCATCAGCCCTTCCCAACAGCAACATCTCTGTCTTGTCAGGATTCAGCTTCAGACGGCTCACCCTCATCCAGTGACCCACAGCCACCAAACACCACGTAAACACCAAGTCTGCTGGGCCTGGGTCAGCTGAAAATGAGACGTAAAGTTGGGTGTCATCATCATACTGATGACAACGTATGCCGAACCCTCTCACGACCTCACCCAAAGGCTGCATATACACTTTGAACAGGAGAGGGGACAGAGTAGAACCTTGCGGGACTCAAGACGTGAGGTCCTAGGGAGATGACGAACACTCCCCAAGTACCACCCACTGAGTTCTCCCACCCTGGAGAGAGCGGAACCATTCAAGGACAATTCTGCTTACCCCAGCTTAGTCCCACAGGCAAATCACCAACATCTTGTCGTCAAGTGCAGTCGACAGATCTGCTAGGATCAGAAGGGTTGATCTACCCTGATCCAACTCATGGCGGAGGTCATCGCACGAGGCCACAAGTGCAGTCTCAGTGCCAGAAGCTGGACTGTGAGGGATCAAGAAAACTGGCACGATCCAGATGCCCTGGAAGCCCACCACCCATTAAATAACCTTCCCTAAAAAGCAAAGATTAGAGACCGACTGATAGCTGGCAAGGGAGTCAATGTTGAGTGGTGGCTTTTTGAGCAGAGGCCACACCACTGCCTCCTTGAGGCAGCCTGGCACTCTGCCCTCCCTAAGGGAGGCATTGACCCACCCCCACCTGCAACGGCCCCAACGTTTCCTGGATGACCTTAACCAACCAGTATGGGCAGAAGTCCAGTTCACAACAGGTGGCTCTAACTGCCCCAAGGACATCCACCGCTTCAGCGGGTGACACTCACTGAAATGGATCCCATAAAACAGGACAAGGTGGGGCTTCCATTACCTCTGGTTCACCTACTGCAGCAAGTGCACCGTTGAAGTCAAGATGAATTTGAGTGATTTTTATCCACGTAAAAGTCGATAAACATGCCACAGTGAGCACTGGAAGAATCCAGTTCCAGGTGGATGGAGACTGGACTGACCCAGCCCCCGTACCACCAGGAAAAGCTCTGCTGGACGCGACTTCACAGATGCTACGAGAGCAGCAAAGAACACTTTCGCTGCCCGCATAGCTATGGCATAGGTTCTTAAACTAACTCTATGCCACAACTGGTCAGCTTCAGTGTGAGTATGGTGCCATTATTCCCCCAACCGCCGTCCTTCACACTTAATCCATCGTAGGTCCTCCATAAACCAGGGGGACCTGTGCTCAGGGAGCAGACACCTAGGAGCTGTTTGGTCAATGGCCTCAGTCAGCAAGGTATTCCAGAGAGCTATGAGGTCGTTGAGCAAGCGGTCATCAAGATTTAAGGGTGGTTCACTGAGAGCATTCTGGAACCTTTCTGGTTCTGCACCTCTCTGGGGGCAGATATGTGTCAGGAGACCAGCCTGAAGGAGGTAATGATCTGTCGATGACAAGGGCACAGTGGACACCTCCCCAACCAACGGATATGCCGTCTCAAGGCCAGTGCAAAAAATCAGGTCTAGGGTGTGCCCCTCATCATGTGTTGGGCCAACAACTCTCTGTGACAGTCTCATGGTTGTCATGGCGGCCATGAACTCATGCTGTGCTCCCCCAAGGCTGATGTCATCATGGATGTTGAAGTCCCCCAGGTCTGCTATCCTCAGGGATCGCAAGACCACCTCCGACACTAGTTCTGCTAGAGCATGCAGGGATGCTGCCATACTGGTAGGTGTGTGGTAGTAGCAGCCCTAATCTGTCTCCAGCCAAATCAATCACAAGATGGAGACCCTCAATACCTGACACAGTTTGCACTGGATACCTCCTCACAGACCATGTGTTCTTAAAAATAACTGCTACACCCCCACCCCGGCCAAGGTTGATGCTGTACAGAGTACCCAGCTGGAACAAGATCAGCTAAACTTGGCCCTGACTCAGTGTCCAGCCAGGTCTCCATAATACACAAGGTTGGCTGCCTGGTCCAGGATTAGTTTCTGGATCATTGTTGAAGGATGGCTGTGGTGTATACATGCTGACTGTGACTTCCCTACCTCCATTTGCTACCACAGAGAGAGCCACAGTGCTGGCCATGACCAAAGCCACTCATCTTGTGCAGCCATGGCTAGCCTGTAATTTATTTATTAATTGAGCTTGTCTTTCCCACTAAGGCTCAGTGAGCATGCACTAGGGATGTGCGAACAGAACAGAGTTCGGAAATTCGGTTCGGTTCAAAAATTGAGTTCGATTCGAAAGTTCAGTTTGACCGACCGAACTATTCGAGTTTGGTCGAATTCCAAACTTCCCAACTGAGTTCGTACATTCAAAACCTTTTTTTTGCCTTCCAAACTGGTTCGGATTCGACTGAGCAGTTCGGTCGAATTTGAGTTTGGTTCAAAAGTTCGGTTTGGTTGATCGAACTATTCGAGTTCGGTCTGAACTCCGAACTTTCAAACTGCATTCGCACATCCCTAGCATGCACTGAGCCATGGTCATCTGCAGCAGCAGGTGCAGGCTAGCCCAGGAAAAGTTTCAAAGGTTGAAAGTGTTACTTGAAGAGTCGGGGGATATTGTGACATGGGTAGAATCCTTCCAAGCAGACAGAACTTAGCTTTTATTTAGGCTATTCCATGGTAATAATCATAGCAACTTTTTATCTTTGTCACTGTGACAGACTAAATATAGCAATCGCAAAGATATGGACACTTAAATCTATCTTTGGAGGAGTAGCTGGCCATGTATGGTATCCTGCATTTTATCTCCTATTTTAAAATGGTTATAACTTTTTAAGAATAATCTCTAGCCTGATCTTCCCATATGCTTCAGTTCTCTCCCCACTATAAACAACTAGTCTGTTATCTGTTGGTAATAGTCTCTCTCCAGATAAGGTCAGGGTCTGCCTTTCTTAATTTGCATGAAAACACCCAGGCTAGCTGAGACCAAAAGGGTTGTGAACTGGCTTGGTGCTGCAAAATCACTCGTAAGAACCAATTCTCCCAAGCTAGTTGGGATAACAATTTAACTTGTTTCTTGCCTGTAAAGTGATTATCTGGATTGTACTTTCTTTTGGGATGGATTACTAAGGAATGCCTTGTGTATTAGCAATAAGTTTAAGTGAAATTCCTCTGTTTGTAGTGTGATGTACCTGAAGCTTTGGGTGTTGCTTTCAGGGGCTGACTGGAGGTTTACCTGCCTTCCATATGTGACTGCAGTTTTGGGATTGGAGCCCCTTGATTTTTTTTTGGATTTTTTTTTACCTTTGTCACAACAATGGTTCATTGGTCCAAAGATTTGGTGAAATGTTGGGCTAGAAGAAAAGGTTTTCCAGCTTCATATTTTGTCATCTGATTTAGAATTAGGACTCTGAGAAGATTTATTTTCCAAGGTGCATGAAATGGGTCAAAATGAAGTCTTTGACCCTCACTGATTAACAATTTAAAAATGGCCTACCTCTACTGAGATTGGTGAGACCGTCTGAAAATCCAGGGAGAAAAGCACTGCCAGGCAAAACAAAGGCTTGGTGACTTGTCTCATGTCATATGTGATATGCCTGAACTCTAAATGAACCTGTCTAACCTTTCAAAAGTGACTAGTGCCTCAATATTGGGCTAACAAAAAATTCCCTGGTATTCCTACTGCACTATAGGCCTGAAGCGGCAGCATTGTTTGCTGTTATGCTTTGTGCTGCCAGTTTTTTGGCTTGTCTGCCACCAGTCCGACGGCAACGAATGGCAATTTACGATACTTCACAGCAATTTGTGACAGTTTTACAGTAAGTTGTGGCATTTTATAGCAGTTTACGGAAGTTGTGGCAATTTACAGCACTTTGCGGCATTTACAACAGTTCACAGTAATTTGTGACAGTTACAACAGTTTTAGTGACTTGACAACAATTTTCGACAGCTTCCCCCACAAAGTTTGACAACCATTTATGGATGTTTATGGCAGTTCATGGAATTTTATCACAGTTTCTGACATTTTATGGCAGTTCACACAAGTTTAAGACAGTTGCCCGGAGGTCCCCGAGAGTCTCTGGTACTTTCAAAAAGTCAGAAAAGGGCGACATGCTTGAGTGGATAGCGGCAGAAAATATTGCCCAGTGCCACTGCTTCAGTGGGGGTTGCCGTGTCATTTAAGGGGGAGTCAGATTGGCTGTTACTGACAAAAAAAAAAAAAGCTGTCACTCTCGTTTGCCGTTTTACCCCTACTGCACTATGGTAGTGTTCAAAAAGAAGTCTACTATAAAGCCTAAATGAAAATGGCAACCAGCACCAGCAGAGGAAAATGATTGTTGGGAAAAACTGCACCATAATAGTGGCAGGCTGCAGCAGAGATGAACAGACCTTTTGTGGGTCATTGTAACTGTCTCCCTGTATATAGGCAGCTAATTGACTTAAGTGGGAAATATTGGTTGTGGCTGAACTATATAGAGGAATAGTCAAGCATAATAGAGCTTCATCTGAAGCGGAGAGTGAGCACCAGGGATGAGTTAACTTGAAACCTAGAGAGTTCTTCTCTCCAGTTTATTATTATTATTTATTATTATTAGAAGCATTTATATAGCACCAGTGATGTACCTGGCGCTTTACAGAGAACAAGATAGACACGGTCCATTCCCGTGGAAACCAAGGGGAAGAAGGGAAGCTGCAGAAAATCCCAAAAGGTGAATCTTTGATTCTACCTTTGAGGCCCACGAATTAGATTTTTTTATCATAAAAGGCTAGCTGGGGATGCGGGGCCCTTTCTTGAAAAACAATTTCAACCGATAACCAATTGCTAAGATCCAAACCCTAGCTGCCAGAGTTGGCATACCACATTCAAGCCTTAAAATACAGTTTGTGGCACTGCCAGCAGCGTCCTGAGGAATTTAGATTGAACAAGAACCCATTTTTGTCATGTGTAAGGTTGTTTGACGCTGCAGGAGCATGCGCTATTCGAAGGTAGCGCAGCTCCCGTCTCGTGGGAAAGGAGAAAGTGTGGCTCTCCCGCTGGCAAGCTTGCACATCGGACATGGTAGCCCACCCTCCACACATTCAAGTCCCTCCTCAAAACCCACAAGTTCACAATCTAGAAAAGACAGGGGGAGGGGAGACAGGGAAGGGGGAACAGAGGGACAGATAAGGGATGTAACATTCATGAGGACATGAGAACTCAGGTACACTCTCTTGGCTTGGTTACAGTACATTAGGAGTTTGCAGAAAACAGGTGGGGGTAATCCTGGGTGGGGATGATTAGCAGCAGTTCGGAAGGGCAGAGCAGAAGAGGTGGGTTTTGAGGAGGGACTTGAATGTGTGGAGGGTGGGGGCAAGGTGGATGCGGTCAGGGAGGGAGTTCCAGACGTGCAGGGCAGCGAGTGAGAAGGGACGAAGCCGGTTGGGGGGAGCAGGGGAGGGGCGGGAGGGTGAGGGAGGGGATGGAAGAGGAGCGGAGTGCTCGAACAGGGGTTCGGAAGGAGATCAGGGCAGAGAGGTAGGGGGGAGCGAGGTTGTGAAGGGCTTGTGATGCTCTGGGATTGGACCGGGGAGTGTAATCCTACCATGTCCAATGTGCAAGCTTGCCGGCGGGAGAGCCACGCTTTCTTCTTTCCCACGAGATGGGAGCTGCGCTACCTTCGAATAGCGCATGCTCCTGCAGCGTCAAACAACCTTACACATGACAAAAATGGGTTCTCGTTCAATCTAAATTCCTCAGGACGCTGCTGGCAGTGCCACAAACTGTATTTTAAGGCTTGAATGTGGTATGCCAACTCTGGCAGCTAGGGTTTGAATCTTAGCAATTGGTTATCGGTTGAAATTGTTTTTCAAGAAAGGGCCCCGCATCCCCAGCTAGCCTTTTATGATAAAAAATCTAATTCGTGGGCCTCAAAGGTAGAATCAAAGATTCAGATTTTGGGATTTTCTGCAGCTTCCCTTGGTTTCCACATGGCTAGGAGGATATTAACGCAGAGTGTTTGAGACGTGGATCGTCTTTGCAGGTACCAATTTAACCCATTATCTGATGGTTATGAGTTTGGTACCAAAAGCCATGCCCTAGTTGGACTGTTTAACAAAGGTTATGCAGTGGAGAGCGCTGGCTTGCTCAAGATTTAATGCCTTCCTCTCAGCTCTTTCAGGGGTGGATAGAGGGGGTGCTGTATTCTCAGCATCTCTATATATGTTAAGCAAATGTGATTGAAACCATTCCTCATATCAGTCTGGACTGTGAATTGTATGAAATGTTTAGTAAATTGTGGATTTATCCTGTCATAAAGGAACTCCCTGGAAGATCAAGGGATTTTCCTATGTACCTTTTATTATCTGACATAGTCCCCAAAATTACTCTGTTGGTGGCTAAATTTTTGCAGGCTAGCATGAAGAAGAGGCTGATCTGGTCTTAGGCCTCTGTTGCAAATGTCTCGAAGTAACTAGGGAAAGTAATTCTGCATGTAGTTTTGTGAATTATCAAATTATTGCTGATATTTCTTGCATATGTTTTACTGTATGGCTGTATATGGTTGTTTTTATTTTCAGGAATGGTCAGTGGCTATGCATAAAGAATGAAGATGAAGAAGAAATGGGTTCTTATAAGTGCTTGAGACAATACTGGGTGTTCTAAATGTTGAAGATTTATTGTTATTTCTTATTTATTTATTTCATAGATTTATACCCCGCCCCTCCTGCAATAGCAGCCCGGGGCGGCTTACAACAATAAAAACAAATAAAAACAATTTAAAACATCCACTATAACAATATTAAAACAGGGCTAAAGTAACAATTAAGATGTGTAAGGGAACAACCCCACGCTATCAGCGGGGAGGTGGATTTGTGCTCGCCTGCCCGAGAAGGAGCACTGGGCCAGGGGAGGGGGCAAGGACACCTTTGTCCCTCCCCCATGGCACAGGGGGCTCGGCGCCAGGGTCTTCCCCTTTTATGCAGCAAGATCTCACAGTCTTGTAAGACCTGCCAGATGTGACTGTTACTACAAGGCTGCGAGATCTTGCTGCATAAAAAAGGAATAGTGCGTTCACACATTACAAAACTCCAGCATTTATAACACCCGGTATTATCTCAAGTACTTACAAGAAGCCATTTTTGTCATGTGTAAAAGTTGCCTAAGGCTTCCAACTACACCTCTACAGGTTAGCATTGATTCAATAAACCAATCTTACACCGCTTTTAGATTAGGGTGCTGAAAAAGCCTCTGGAGCCACACATTAAGAGAGAAGCTGTGCTGCGCTGCCGGAAGTTATATGCTCCCCGTTGCCGGCAACGGCGCCAGCTGGAGACGCGGCGCTTTGCAGAGGTGCGTTCTAGAGACCTCAATTTTCAGGTCTCCAGAACGTGCCTCTCCAAAGTGCTGCATCTCCGGGCACCACCGTTGCCGGCAACGGGGAGCATGTCACGTCTGGCAGCACGGCATGGCTTTTCTCTTAACGCACGGCTCCCTCATCTAAAAATGGTGTTAGTTATCCTTCACATTCAGGGCCACGCTGTCAAAATAAGTGCTTTAACTGGAGCCCTAAAACAAGTATGAGCAAACTAATAGTAATATCAAATTGAAAACCAATTGCAAGCAGTTGTAATAAATTCTTCATGTGCACACACATGCATGGTTTGCATACTCCTTAACTTATTTTAGTCTGCATGCAACACATTTTGCTGGCTCACCTAAGCATCTGTCTTTGAAGATTCACTCCTAATCCTGCAGACACTTGCTGATGCATTTAATTCTACAAACCCAAGTAGCCCCATTGATTTCAGTAGTCCCTCTTACTGGAGTAAAGCTAAACACATGGGAAAGAACTTGCAGCACCAGGGCTTTAATTAGTTTAAGCCAGCCCATTAAATCATTTTTCAGAACAGATGATCGACCCCTTCCACATTCCTCTCCTCCAGAGAATACAACCATCATTAACCTTGTCAGCCACTAGATGTCATTCCTTTTTCATGCAAACCTAGCATAATGCAAATATCATCTTAACTATTAATGAGGCGAGGCCATTTAAAAAATAAAAATGTTTTGCTTATTACATGTGACTTTTATAAATTAAACAGTATTATTGTTGTCATTGTAAACTTACCACATGGAGTCTTCTGAATTTCCTTTCCCTTTTCACATTAAAAGATTATCTGTGAGATCAAAAAGTACTGACTTTCATAAAATGGAGCTGATCTTATCATGCATAAGATGTTCATACCACCCAAAAGTATAAGGAAATTTTATTTTCAACATTTCTGGTATAGGACATTAATAAGAGTGGATATAAATAAGGACTTATTTATCTTGAGTTAAAAATAGTACTTTTCAGGTTTTATATCATATGAATTACTTTCTCTTCTGATGCATAGTTGTGTGGCATATTTATTTTATCAATTGCACTTAAAACACACAAAGTATGATATAATAAGAAAACTAGCCAATTCATTTCTGGGTCAATGTATGGACAGTTCTATAGGTAGCACTGACAAGCCTTTATTAAAGAGCCTGGGCAAAGGCACAGTACCAGTTTTTCTTTCTTTTCTTTCTGTTTGAACTTGGATATGAATAACCTTTCTCTAGCATAAGTGTTGCCAAAGTAGATGTAAAGAGTTAATAAGGCAGGCCAAAAAGGAATTTGAGGAGCAACTTGCTAAAGATGCTAAAACAAATAATAAAAACCTTTTCAAGTACATCAGAAGCAGGAAGCCTGCTAGAGAGTCAGTTGGGCCATTAGATGACCAGGGGCTGAAAAGGGTGCTTAGGGAGGAA
This sequence comes from Sphenodon punctatus, assembly GCA_003113815.1. Lineage (NCBI taxonomy): Eukaryota > Metazoa > Chordata > Lepidosauria > Sphenodontia > Sphenodontidae > Sphenodon > Sphenodon punctatus. The sequence continues at coordinate 9,147,196 of QEPC01015474.1, forward strand.
AAGGACATTGCAGAGAAGCTGAATGAGTTCTTTGCTGCAGAGGATGTTGGGGAGATACCCACGCCTGAACCTTACTTTGAAAGTGATGAATTGGAGCTGTCACAAATCAACGTGACTCTGGAGGAGGTCCTAGAGCAAATTGACAAACTAAATACTAACAAATCTCCAGGACCAGATGGTATTCACCCCAGAGTTCTGAAGGAACTCAAATATGAAATTGCAGATCTACTGTTAGTAATTTGTAACCTGTTGCTAAAATCTGCCATTTTACCTGAGGACAGGAGGGTGGCAAATGTAACCCCAATATTTAAAAAGGGATCCAGAGGTGATCCTGGAAACTACAGACCAGTAAGCTTGACGTCTGTGCCGGGCAAAGTGGTGAAAACTATCATTAAGAACCGACTCGCTGGGCATGTTGATAAACATGGCTTAATGGGGAAGAGTCAACATGGATTTAGCAAAGGTAAGTCATGCCTCGCTAAGCTGTTGGAATTGTTTGAGCGTGTAAATAAGCATGTGGACAAGTGAGATCTGGTAGATATAGTGTACCTGGATTTTAGAGGTGGGACCCCAGGGCAATTACCGGATACCGGATTTACCGGTTTTCCGGTTCTCAAAAGAACCGGATTCTCGGATTAAATCCGGTATCCGGTACCGGTTTTATTTCATTGATTTCAATGGGGCACTGTGTCCCCATTGAAATCAATGGAATACAATTCCTCCCCCC
>QEPC01015474.1:9148586-9158751 GCA_003113815.1 Sphenodon punctatus
GGTGGGACTTACATTGCAGCCATTCATTTAAATGGCTGCAATGTAAAAAAATCTGGTACCCGGAATCCGGTAATGGGACCGGATTTACCGGGTTGAATCCGATAATGCCGGTACGCCCAGTACCGGCATTATCGGATACCGGATTTACCGGCACGCCCACCCCTACTGGATTTCCAGAAAGCATTTGATAAGGTCCCACATATGACTTTTTAATTTTCTCAAGAGTCTTGGGATAGGAGGTAGTGTCTTACTGTGGATTGGAAACTGGTTAAAGGATAGGAAGCAAAGAGTAGGACTGAATGGTCAGTTTTCACAATGGAGAGATGTAAAAAGTGGTGTGCCACAAGGATCTGTATTGGGACCGGTGCTGTTTAATGTATTTATTAATGATCTGGAAAAGGGCATTAAGAGTAAGGTGATCAAATTTGCAGATGACACCAAGTTATTCAAGGTAGTTAAAATACGAGCAGACTGTGAAGAACTGCAACAGGATGTTATGAGACTGGGTGCCTGGGCATCTAAGTGGCAGATGAGATTTAATGTGGACAAATGCAAAGTGATGCACATAGGCAAAAATAATTCAAACTATGCGTACACAATGCTGGGTACTAAGCTTGGAGTTACCACTCAGGAAAAGGATCTAGGAGTGATTGTGGACAACACACTGAAATCCTCAGCCCAATGTGCAGCAACAGTCAAAAAAGCGAACAGAATGTTAGGAGTTATTCGCAAAGGGATAGAGAATAAAACTGAGGATGTCATCATGCCTCTATATAAATCAGTGGTGCAACCGTACCTGGAATATTGTGTGCAGTTCTGGTTGCCCCATCTCAAAAAAGACATAGCTGAACTAGAAAAAGTACAGAGAAGGGCAACAAGAATGATAAAGGGTATGGAACAGTTTCCGTACAAAGAGAGGCTTGACAAGCTGGGTCTTCAGCTTAGAGAAGAGAAGATTGAGAGGGGACATGATAGAGGTTTATAAAATCTTGATTGATGTGGAACGAGTAGATAGGGAATAGTTATTTACCCTCTCAAATAGTACTAGAAGTAGGGGACACTCCATGAAACTAGCTGCTGACAGATTTAAAATAAATAAAAGGAAATATTTTTTCACTTAGTGCATAATTAACTTATGGAATTTGTTGCCAGAGGATGTTGTCAAGGCCAGTAGTATAGCTGGGTTTAAAAAAGGACTGGATAAATTCTTAGTGAGTAGGTCCATTAATGGCTGTTAACCAAGTAGCTTACGGGATGAACTTCTTACTGTCAGGAGCTGGGAGTGAACAACGGGGAATGGATTGCCTATTGTGACTGTTGGTTCTTCTCCCATGCGAAAGAGATTGATCACTGTCGGAAGACAGGATGTGCTGAGCTTGATGGACCATTGGTCTGACTCAGTATGGCACTACTTATGTTCTTATCCCAAACCACCTTCTCTCCAATCCTTTGTCTTTCTAAATTTACCTAATATCAAATGCAATCAAAATATAATAATTGAAGCATAGCAATTCACATATTGTATATTCTATAAATTATAATCACAGCAGGGATAATTTTCTCATTGCCTATTTAAATAATATGCTTTCAGAATTAGACAGATTTTATGTTAATGTGAGTGGATTTCCACCCCAATTGTCATAGCCTCTCTAGCTACAAACAACTGACTGCACTAGAATTCTTCTAAATGATTAACACATTATTAATAAATAAATTTTTCTGTCAAACAGATATCTTGCTTTTGTTTGGACTTGGATATGAATAATCTTTCTCTGATCCCAAACCATATTCTCTTCAATCCTTTTTGTCAAATTACAAATTCTGTTCAGTAAAAGATAGCATCTGAACTACTGTCTCCATTTCTTCTCCATGCCTACTAAGAAGTGTTAACCTCGGTGTTACAGGCCATAGTTATCCTTTGTAGGCATTGCCATGCTTAGACCCTTGGTTTCCATTTCAAGTACATTCCAAGAGTTCAGTTTTGATACAAATCCCCTTCCAGAATACGTTTACATATGAAAAACTCTGTTCAGTAATGAACGTCAATAAAAGTTCCTTGTCTCCTCCTTTTTCATGAATTATTGTTATTTTTGTCAATTTTCAGTATTTCCCTCAATTTCTGGGTTTCCCCATCAATTTACATCACGTTCTGTCCTTTTACGACACTTTATGGCACTTACTGTCAATTTTATGCCTCTTAGTCAGTACTGTATAAATCATAGTGTTAGCCCTCCGCTATTCATTTTGCGTTGGTGATAGGGCAGCAAGAAAGAGTTCTCTCTCGCTGGGGTGTTTAATTTACCAAACAATTGTAGTTTACCAAACAGTTTAGTAACTGAACTAGCGAAATACCAAAAAATGCTTGAAAGTAGCAAAAAATAGTGGAAGATTGCAAAAAAGCTGGTGTTACCTTATTGCACAAATGGAGGCGAATGACATGTTTCTGACACAAACAGCATTCACGGCGATTGGTTATTTCAGGTCTAGTTGCATGCTGCTAAGGATTTATATTAGCGAAAGGAAGTTTGAAAGAAGAGCACCTTTCCTTTGAAGTGGAAAGAGATGGTATTTTGGTGGTTTTTTTTTTTTTTTTTTTTAACACTAGCTTTTAGATAATTGTTGAAAGGGCACTGTTCCTTGCCCAGATGAGGTTTTTCCTTGTTACAGAGCAGGAGTGGGCAAAGTTGTCACGCCCAAGAGCCACATACTAACATTTTCATATCACTGAGAGCCACAAAACACGCTACATCAGTCATGCCTTCCGTAGAGCTGAAAAATGTATCCACAAAACCGGATATACCAGATGAATTTCTGGTACCCAACTGATGTCCTGGAATGTTGCCTTCCAGTACCATTTTAAAAAACATTTCTATTGATTTACAGACTTTTTTCTTACACCAATTTTTTTTTTTTGGTCCAAGAAAATTGACTCCGGTTCTGATTTTTTAAATTTCTGTCCCAATTTTTCATTTTTCTGACGTGATACACCAATCAGTAATGAGAAAATTGAAAAATCAGTACCAGAATACTGATTTTTCTGGATATCTGAGAAATGCAGGTATTACCTTTGGGTACTTAAGTACCTGTTTTAGGGCTAGCCTTCCCCCAAAGTTCTGGCACTATTGAGCAGCAGCAGTAAAAGGACAGGGCATTTTCCCCATGCATCCATGTCCCCTGGGAGGCTCTGGCACAGGAAATGACAGCTTTTCTTCTCTTGTTCCTGAGTGAACTGCATGGACACAGCCCAGGTAGCTCCTTTGGCAAGAGCCTCAGTACAGGTGCTCGAGGGTCACATGTGACTCCCAAGCTGCCATTTGCCCACTTTTGGACTAGATGATCTTCCAAGTCTCTTCCAACCCATAATTGTATGTTTGTCTCTGGGGAGTGGGAGGTTGTTCCTACGACATAGAGCAACTGCACCCCTAATTCCATTTGCAACTAATGCAGTAGTTTAGTACTAATGCAGTATGTTCTGGTGGAATTGGTTGCTCCCCCAGAATTAAAACCCTGACTACCTGGGACCCCTCTGTCAGAGCAAATGAAGACTGTGACATTATCTCAAACAGACAAGGGTAAGCCAGGTTTGTAGTGGTGTTCTCATCATAAACCACCTAAATAAACTTGAACAATTTTATGGAGGCAGGTGGGAGGGTGCCTGGAAAATGAAGCTTTAATGTTTGCTCTTCTCTGCACCTTCTGGTTTTGTTTGTGATCAAAAGCAAAAATACTATAGCTAATGTGCTAGGGGTTGTGCTTGTCAAATTTCAAAGCACAAGGTTGGTGTTTATTACAGTCAACATCCTATACTTATGAAGACTGAAACTTTCAGAATTGAAATTACATTTTGTTGCAGATGAATTTCCTCCCCTACAGTGCTGTACTCTTGCACTGCTTTATGGACAGCACATCCTGTTTTTATAAACATGCTAGGTAAAACAAATAGAAGAGACAAATAATAGAGTATGCATTAACTCTACCAATCAATTGCAGGTTACTATATAAGACAATAATCAACTTTCCACACACTCTTTTGCACTTATGAGAGCTGGCACCGCTCTTTGCAATGGGAGCAAATCTTTAAAATCACACCAGCATAACCATGTCATATAACAACTGTAACATTTCCATGTGCTAACAGCCAATTCAGACATGCAACTTCCCTAAGACTGAATGGTTTTTATTTCTACAGTGTATTGACTGCAGATGTTGGATGAGATTGATGACATCTTAGTCAATGGCCTATACTCTGAAGATAAAAACTGCTGATCTGGCATTCTTCTCCAGAAATTTTCATCTCCTTGGTCTTATCAACAACTTGACATGCTTTTAAAAACTGTTAAAATTAACTGTCTTCTTTCCTTTAGCACACATTTCTTCATAATTTACAGTCTACCTGCCAACCTGAAAGATTCTTTTCATATCAGGCTTAGCTTGTCTACATGATAAAAATGCCATCCTGTTTTATTAAGATTACACAAGACATTCAGTTAAAATGGAGTAAAACGTGGAATCAAAGATAATGGTAATGTCTGTTACCTATATTTATTGATTGAAAGAAAATTGCTGTCCCACTTAAAAACTGCCTGCAGTAGAATAAATGTATTAATTCCCCAAACCATATTTTTCATGTATACAGTATCTGGCTGAAGCCAATACTGTTAGGAATTTATTAGGAATTTTATACTTGGTGTTTTTAAGAACTTAATTCAACACGATGAATCCAGGGCTGCTAATTACAGTGCCACGTTGTAAACTCCAGTAATTAATCAGGAACTAGATTTAGTTACAGAACGTTACGTGACTTATTTTTCCAAGGACTTTTAACAATATGTTGAAAAAAGGATTGCTCCAATACAAATTAATTGTATGGACTGATTAGCATATTTGTTGATTGCAGGTGAAATCCTGACCCCACAGAAGACCATTACAAAGCTCACATTGTCTTTAATGGGATCAGGAGTTTGTCCCCAGGCTTTAACTTGGTATTTGAATGAGATGGCAAAATGATTTATTTATTTTAAAATATTTTATCCCGTACCATCCTATAGAATAGCAGCTCAGGGCAGCGTACAACATTCATTACAATAAAATCAAACAATTAAAAAAACAGTTAAAATTTTTAAAACCATAAAGTACAAAAGAGCGGAAATAAAATCAAACCCCCTCCCGTCGTCCTCCCCAAAGGCCTGGCGGAGGGAGGGGAAGTCCGGATCCAAGCGGTTCTCCATTGGAAGGGAATTCCACAGCCTAGGAATGGTCGCTGAGAATGCCACTCCCCATCGTCACCACCTCGAGTCAGGCATCCCTGGCTGATCGCAAGGGTTGTACCACGGCCCGGGGTATGAGGTAGTCCTGCAGGTAGGTGTGGCCCAGATGGTTTAGGGCTTTAAAGGTCATTACCAACACCTTCAATTGAGTCTGGAAGACAATAGGCAGTCAGTGCAGAGAACGGAGCACTGGTGAAATGTGCTCGTGATGACCTGTCCTCGTTAGATGGGCTGCCGCATTCTGCACCAGCTGCAGTCTCCGAACTGTCACCAGGGGTAGCCCCACGTAGAGTGCGTTACAGTAGCCCAATCTCGAGGTGATGAAAGCATGGATGATGGTGGCCAGGTCAGAGTCCGAAATATATGGCCGTCGCTGATATACCAGATGTAATTGGCAAAAGGCGCTCCCCACCACAGCCACCACTTGGGAGTCCAGGTGGAGGTGTGAGTCAAGAAGCACTCCCAGCTACGAACCTGGGTGACTAAATGGGGGCAGACCCCATCAATGATAGGAGCCACCACCCCCTCAGCCTTCCCCACGAGCATCACCTCCGTCTTGTCAGGATTCAATTTCAGACGGCTCGCCCTCATCCAATCCCCACAAACACCGGATAAGCACCAAGACTGTGCCGGGGTCTGGGTCTGCAGAAAAAGAGAAGTAAAACTGTCTATCAGTGTACTGATGACGGTGTACGCGAACCTTCTCACGACCTCGCCTAATGGATGCACGTCCGTACACATTGCACAGGAGAGGGAACAAAATAGAACCCTGTGGGACTCCACATGTAAGGTCCCAGGAGATGATGAACCCTCCCCTAGGACCACCGGCTGAATTTTCCCAGCCTGGAATGAGTGGAACCATTCAAGAAAAGTTCCTCCCAGCCCGGTCCTGCAGATGAGTCACTAACATCTCGTGGTCAATGATATCAAATGCTGCCAACAGATCTAGTAAGATCAGAAGAGATGATCTGCTCTGATCTAATGCATAGCACAGGTCATCAACCAAAGCCACAAGCGCAGTCTCAGTGCCAAACCCAGGATGAAAGCTGGACTACAAGGGATCCAGAAAACTGATCCGATCCAGATGTCCCTGAAGCTGCTGAGCCACCACTTGCTCAATAACCTTCCCTAGAAAGGGAAAGTTAGAGACTGGCTGATAGCTGGCAGGGGAGTTAATGTCAAGAGATGGTTTCTTGAGCAGAGGCCGCACCACTGCCTCTTTAAGGCGGTCCGGAACTCTGCCCTCCCTAAAGGAGGCATTGACAACCCCGGTCAGAAATGGCCCTAAGGTCTCCCGGCAAGCCTTAACCAGCCAGGATGGGCATGGGTATAATTCACAAGTGGCTCTAACCGCCCCAAGGACATCTGCTGCATCAGCAAGTGACACCCAATGAAATTGATCCCACAAAATCGGACAAGGCGGGGCTTCCATAACCTCAAGTTCACTACCTGCTGTAAGTGTGGAGTTAAAATAGTGATGGAACCGAGCAATTTTATCTGCGAAAAAGTCAACAAAAATATCACAGCGAGCACTGGAAGATTCCAGTTCCAGGTGGAGAGAGGCCTGACTGACCAGCCTCTGCGTCATCCAGAAAAGCTCAGCTGGACGTGACTTCACAGATGCTATGAGGGTAGCCTTCTTTGCTGCCTGCACAGCAACAGCATAGGCCTTAAAACCAGCTTTATGCTGCAATCGGTTGACTTCATTACGAGCACGGGGCCACTGTTGCTCCAACCGCCGCCCCTCCTGCTTCATCCACCGCAGATCCTCTGTAAACCAAGGGGATCTGCACTGCTGACATCCAGGAAGTGGACACCTGGGAGCCGTTCGGTCAATGGCCTCAGTCAGCAAGGTGTTCCAAAAAGCTACAAGGTCATCAAGCGAACGGTCATAGAGATTGAGAGGTAATCCCCCTAGAGCATTCCAGAACCTCTCTGGTTCCATAAGCCTCCAGGGGCAAACCAACAGCCTCCAGGTGCAGACATACACTAGGAGACTGGCCCAGAGGGTATAATGATCCGACCATGACAAGGGTACTGTTGACACATTCCCCACCACTGGGTCCCCCTCCTCAAGGCCAGTGCAGAACATCAAATCCAGGGTATGACCTCCAGCATGTCAGGCCCAGAACCTTTTGAGATAGTCGCATGGTTGTCATGATAGCCATGAACTCATGCTCCGCTCCCCCAAGATTGGTGTCAGTGCAGATATTGAAATCCCCAAGGACCAAAGCCCTTGGAGATCGCAAGATCACCTCCAACACCAATTCAGCTAGTACGTGTAAAGATACTGCTGTACAGTTAGGTGTATGGTATACCAGCAACAGTCCTAATCTGTCTCCCACCAAATCAGTCACAAGATGGATGCCCTCTATATCAGAGAGAGTCTGCACTGGACATCTCCTCACAGACGAAGTATCCTTAAAAATAATGGCTATACCGCCCCCCCCGCCATCCCTCTGGTTGGGGCTGATGCTGTACAGAGTACCCGGCTGGAACAAGGTCAGCCAGAATTGGCCCTGACTCAGTATTTAGCCAGGTCTCTCTAATACAGATGATAAAGGACAACCTAAAAAATAAGACGTCTATAACCTAATTATGTCAACTGGCCTACCATAAAATAACAGTTCAAAGGAGAAATGGGCAAGTGTTTAGAACTGGAGCTATATCATAAAATGAGAGAGTTTAATGTCAGTGGGAATCTTGTTATGAAAGCTGAAATCATGGGCCCACTGTAGTCTACAGATGCGCAGGGGGAAACATTATCATTTTCATTTCATTTGCTTATAATTCTTTTTTCTTGTTTCATTTTTATTTTGTTTAAAATTTTGTTTTCCATTCATTTCAATGGGCATTCATGACTATGTTGCAGAATGGGAGAATTCAGTGCTATCTAATGCCCACAGGGGGGCAGCAGAGGAGCACGTGAAGGGAGGGAAAAGATGCCTGAGATACAGGGAAGTCTGTATCCAGTCACTTCTCTAATGTATAGGCTCACTTAAAGGAGATTTAGTAGGTTTATACAGAGACGGGAGATTTAAATGATTTGGAAACAAAGGAGAAATAGACCTGCTTTGAATAGCTCTGATGAACCAGAAGTTAGCAGGCAGATGAGCAGCTGCAGCTAGCCTCCCCTGATATGGCTTTAACAGTGCCCTCTCCTTCCCCAGTGACCCTGGTTGGGTAGTCCAATTTCTGGCAGTACTGAATGAAGCCCTACCACAGGAATTCTGTGTGTGTGTCAAGTGCTACATGGTGTTTTATCAATCCCAACTGGGGTGGGTGGGATCCATTTCAAAATCAGCTATGCCAGTCATACGCTTCCGTTCCCTCCCTTTCCCCCTTCCCCTGGCTTGAATTGATACATTCTTTTGCCTGACACAGCTTCACTGCACCAATCTGAATTGGCCAGCAGAGATGCCAATCATGCTCTCCCATCCCCTTCCTTTCTCCCTCCCCCTCACTTGAATTGATACATTTTGTTTTGCTTGACAGCCTCACTGCAGCAGGCACTATCAGGCAAAACATGAACGAAATTTAAATAAAATTGCTTTGGTTTTTTATTCTGTTTGTTTTCTGTTTACCTTAAATGAAATTACAAAATTTCATTTCACTTAAACAGAAATCATAAACAAAATGAACACCCCTACTGTAGTCAACGACAAAACCCTCATTTAATATAGTCAGGACAGGGGCGTAGCTATAATAGGTGCAGGAGGTGCAGCAGCAACAGGGTCCATGAGGGTAAGGGTGTGCATTTTGTTTGTTTTCTGTTTAACTCCAAGGAGGTTTGTAATTTCATTTAAGGTAAACAGAAAACCTAAGCAGAATAATAATAATTAAAAAAAACCTTTGTTTAGAAATTTTGTTTGTTTTATTTGGCAGTGAGGCTCAGTTAGGCAAAACTATAATAATTCAAACTATATGTACACAGTGCTGGGTTCTAAATTAGGAGTAACCACTCAGAAGGAGGATGTTGGAGTCATTGTGGACAATTCATTGAAATCCTCAGCTCAATGTGTGGCAGCTGTCAAAAAAGCAAACAATGTTAGGAATTATTTGTAAAGGGATAGAGAATAAAATTGAAAACATCAGAATGCCCCTATATAAATCGATGGTCTAACTACATCTTGAGTACTGTGTGCATTTCTGGTCACCCCATTTAAAAAAAGATATAGTAGAACTTGAAAAGGGGCAGAGAAGGGCTTCTGCATTTAAAGAAGGACTGAATAAGTTATTGAAGAATAGGTCCATTCATGGCTATTAGTCAAGTAGACTAATAGTGGTTGCCCATTGTGACTGCTAATATTTCACCCATGTGATCAAAATTGGCCACTGTCGGAGGACAGGATGCTGGGCTTGATGGACCATTGATTTGACTCAGTATAGCACTTATGGTATGTTGGAAAACAAACAGTCTATCAATTCAAGCCAGGGGAGGGAATGGGGAGAGCATGATTGACATCTCTGCTAGCCAATTGGGATTGCTAAGACATCACACAGCACTTGACGCGCACACAAAATTCCTGTGATAGGACTTTGTTTGGTGCTGCCAGAACTTGGAGTAGCCAATAAGGGATGCTGAGGGGAGGGCACTTTGAAAGCCATAGGCTGCGCCACAGTGGCTTTGACTGCTGCTAGGTTTTACAGCATTTTGCAGATTCTATTGCTGCTGCATTTAAAAATCAGACATATATACTAGAGGTGGGACCCCGGGCCCATTACCGGCTACCGGATTTACTGGTTACCGGTTCTCTAAAAACCGGATTCCCGGATTAAATCCGGTATGCCGGTACCGGTTTTATTTCATTGATTTCAATGGGGCGCTGTGTCCCCATTGAAATCAATGAATTCCTTCCCCCTCCCAGGCTGCGCGGGTGGAAGGGGGGACACCCCCC
>QEPC01015474.1:9159245-9176853 GCA_003113815.1 Sphenodon punctatus
GCCTCTGAGTCTTTTTTTAAACAAAAATCCAGGCTGGGCAGGGTGGGTGGGGGGTGTCCCCCCTTCCACCCACGCAGCCTGGACTCGGGGAGGGTTTGTTTTTTTTAACTTGGGGCTTTACGTTTTTACATTGCAGCCATTTTTAAATGGCTGCAATGTAAAAAAATCCGGTACCCGGAATCCGGTACCCGAACCGGATTTACCGGGTCGAATCCGATAATGCCGGTACGCCCGGTACCGGCATTATCGGATACCGGATTTACCGGTTTTCCCGCCCCTAATATATACCCCCCCAAACCCACTCACTTTTCACCCCAGAGCCTGCTGCTTTTCTGCCCACCTGCTGCCTGACACATTTTCTCTCTTATTCCTGCCAGTCACTTCTCTAACACAGACGGGGATCACTTAAGTACTACAGCCATTGGTGAAAATGCCTGCACACTGCTGCTTCTGCTTGCGTCATTCAGAGAGATAAACTGGGCACCATGCTCACAGCAGGAGTTGCCTAATGGATGGGACACAACAATTCACAGTCGCAGTTTGGGGATGGGAAAGTGTCAGAGAGCTGACTTAAATTTACTATTTTGGCGAATTGAAGCCATGCAAGGGAATGTTCATTTAAATGAATGGGAAATTACCTGGCCCACTGAAATGAATGGAAAACAAAATTTTAAATATAAATGAAATGAAAACGAAAACAAAAATGTTCCCTCCTGCACATCCCGAAGCCCCATGCATGTGTAGTGCATAGCATATTGAACTGGAGACTGATGGTCCCTAGCAGAGGACCCATTCCATGTTCTGTACCAGGGCCTTTTCCCACCTAGCTTTGCCCCCGAGTCAAAATTTAATGCAATATCTTCATAACTTTGCATCTGAACCTATTGAATCTTTCCCCCTTTATTTTGTGTCAGGTACTGATTCAGGCTGTTTTAAATTGGGATGACTTGACTACACATTTAAAACTCCGCTGCAACATATTTGAAGAACAATTCATAGCTCTCTGTTTTTGAGTCCCCAGTCCCAGCTCTGATAAGGAGGACTGCGACAAAGGCCCTTTTCACATGAGAGCCCCCCCGCCCACGTGGGTGACTGGGTGGGCATCTGTATGAGCGCTGGTGGGGGTGGGTGAGGGTGCATGTGCACTCCAGCCATCTCCACCCATCGCCCATGCATGGCGGCATTGGGGAAAACGGAGGTGCCTCCACACATGGAGATGGGTGGAGGTGGATGTACTGGCTGGACCCATGCTGCACACCTGCCACCACCTCCACCCATCTCCCCGTACTGCATTGCCTCCCGGATCTGTTTAAAAAGGGCTGTAGTTTGAACACAATGGGTGTTTTTAAACAAACAGGTTGTGGGCTGGAGCCCCAGAGCAGCTGTGGGGGTGACCCAGACTGGAACTGTACACATCAGTGGGTTTGGCTGTGTTCACAGACAGCCTGATACGTGGGTGGAACTCCTTCTCTCCCCCCCCCCCCAGAGCGCCTCTCAGTTGGGTGTAGAGCTCTAGTGGGGAAGCAGTCTTTGAAAGTTACAGACTTTGGCCTAGGCTTCTGTGACCCAGCAGAGGTGTGTCAGTTTCAAAGGCCAGCTGGTGCTTCCCCACTGAGAGGTGCTCGCCTTCCCACAACCATCATCTCAGTCTTGTCAGGATTTAGCTTCAGGCGGCTCGCCCCCATCCAATCCCCCACAGCGGACAAACACTGGTTAAGCACCGAGACTGCCAGGCCTGAGTCAGAGGAAAATGAAAGAGAGAGCTCGGTGTCACCAACATATTGATGACATCTCACTCCATACTCCCTAACAACCTCTCCCAGAGGCTGCATGTACACATTGAACAAGAGAGGGGATAAGATGGAACCCTGCAGTACCCCACATGTGAGGCCCTGGGGGGAAGATGAAAATTCCCCCCAGCACCACATGCTGGGTTTTCCTGGCTAGGAAAGAGAGGAACCATTCAAAAACAGTCAAGCCAATCCCTGCCCGGTCCCGCAGCCGAGTCACCAACAACTCCTGATCAATGGTATCAAATACAGCTGAGAGATCTAACAGGATCAGCAGGGTCGAACGACCCCAGTCCAACTCACAGGAGAGGTCGTTGGCCAAGGTCACAAGCACAGTTTCCGTACCATAACCTGGATGAAAGCCTGACTGCTAGGGATTGAGAAAATTAACCTGGTCCAAATGCCTCTGAAGCTGCTGAGCCACCACCCATTCATTAACCTTCCCTAAAAAGGGAAGGTTAGAGACTGGCTGATAACTGGCAGGGGCGTCAACATCCAAATTGGGACCCTTTATCACATATTTCTGATATTTGGCAGAGATTATCCTGAAGGTGTATGATATGGCCCTGCCAAATTTCATATACATTGATTGGACTATAAAGATGTTAGTCAGATGTACATGTATAAGTTAATTGCTTATTCCACCAAGACCCTTTATCCAATCCTTCTGAAATTTATCATAAATATTAAACATGGGGAGGGGTATAAACCTGCCAAGTTTCATCCACATTATGTGGGAGACAAAGATGTTACAGCTATGAATGTATATGCAGAATTTTGCAAAATAACACAATTGAACTGCTTATAAAATCGTATTCCTTTATCCAATAATTCTGAAATTTGGTACACTTAATGCCTTCCATTGGAGGTGCAATCCTTCTGCATTTCATCCAATTATATTGAAAGACAAAAAGTTACAGCCAAAAATGTGTTTTCCATTGAAACCAATAGAAATCGAAAACAAAAGCAAAAGCAAAAATGACATTTTGATATTTATGAAAACAAAAACTAAAGATTTAAATAACAAAAACAAAAAACAAAAAATGAAATGGGTCCCTGGTGCACACCTGTAACACATGGTTTATCATGGTTTTTAGTGACTATTTGCTCAAAAGTGGTACAAGGGTATGTTATTCAGGACAAAAGTACAGGAAAGTAGCAGAATAATAATAGCCAGAACCAAGAATAGTGGAGATACAGTATAGGCCTGGACTACATTACAAAACCTGCTCCTGGAGTCTCGTACAGATTGGTGATCTGTGTTGAGAAACCACCTACTGTTTGGGGATTACATTATTGTGCCTTAAGTCAGTAAGTGATTGGGTCTTTGCTGTGAGAGGCCCCTCAGTGTGGAGCTCTCCCTCCTCCAGATGTTTGTCTCAGTTCTTCCGCCCCTCAGTACCTGAAGACTTGTTTATTCTTTAGATGTTTTTAGGATCCACTGCTCATTCCCCTGAATGTATTTGTTTCCCTCTTTTACCTTTTAAATTGTTTTAAAATGGGTTTTATGTTGTTTTATTGTATTATATGGTTTGAGAAGTGTTCCGAGCACCATTTGGTGTGGTAGGATGCTATAAAAATGTTGTTGTTGTTACATGTCTTGCCATTCCGCTTCACTGATTCACCTAATTTCTTTTGGACTCATCTTGTTCTGCTCTTTAGTCCTTCATTTGTCAAGAAGGTTGGAGTAACTATAGTTCAGCAAGTGAAAGAGTTTCTCTTCCCATTTCAGAGCTCCTCTGCCCACTGGTTTTTCTTCACTCTTTTAAAAAGCCTTTGAAAAATCCACATTTGATGTATAATTAATTTTTAATCAGACTGCTGTAATTATTTTTCTAAGTAGTTAGGAATAAAATTAATTTTCTGCATAATGAACATTTCTTATACAACTAGTGAGTGTGGGCTATTTCTTTGAAAACAAGGCTTTTAAAGTTACAAAATAATTTTAATATTTACTACATTTATTATGAAGGATGTTTTTAGATGAGATGCTGCTTGTGCGGGAAGGCAATAAACCTTGCAAATTACCTGCACGTGTAAACTACTCTCCCGCGAGTCTCTCAGAGATATCTGTGTGTTAATGTGCATCTGTAAACCCTAGATATCAAAGGTTTCTGAATGAGCATTTGAAAACCCTTGAGATACACAAATTGCTCATCATTCACATCCAAAAAATGCCCTGATTGAGATTCTCGCGGGAGTTTCCCATGCGGATGTGACATTATAACCCCATGTTACCCAGCACCAACTTTTTTGTTGTGGAGGAGGAATTATCATGGGAGATTACAAACCCCTACCACTTTCATTTACATCTACAAATGGCTGTATCCTTGCAGTTGTGCATGGTGAAGTAGTTACTCCAGTCACATTGGGCACATAACATTGTCACCTTTAAGTTTATCCATTATTTATGGTTCTTCCACTCTTCTCTTCAAGTAGCAGATGTACTGGCAGTGTATTCCTAAAGAGAACCCAATATATGCTGAAAATAAATAAATGTTGCAGTGAGTATTTGCTACCTATTTAAATATAATTTTTGCCTGGCAGAAGTCCCTTCGCCGTGAAATGGCGGCGACAGGGATTTGTTGCGCCCCTCCCATCAGGAAGGAGGAAAGGGTGCCACGTGTAGGGGGAGCCTGTTAAAAGGCTCCCTCTATGTTGTGATAGGGTTGCCTGGCAACCCTCCCCAGTGGCGCGAAAAAGGCGGTCACGTGGGGCAGGGGAGCCCGCCCTTTGATAAGAGGGGCGGACTCCCTGCCACTCAGGAGTAGATCTGTCGGGACTCAGAACACGAACAGTCCGCCCCACCCACCTCCCCTCCTCCACTGCGGGTTTAGTTGGTTGCCATTACGGAGCCAAGGAGGAATTTTGAATGAGCATCCCATGGGTGAATGGGTCATTTTTCCGCCTCCTTCACAGTGGAGAATAGGTTAAATAGGCTAATCATTCAATTTGGTTAGGTTGATTCATGTGTGGAGAAGCTGTATTCGATTATTAAATAGGGTAATGTGGTTCAGTAAGGGTAATTGGTTGAATTTGATCTTATTCCTGCATATAAAGTATGGGTAAATAATTGTCGCACTCAGCAGGGGTCCAGTATGTGAAAGTAGATAAATAGGTAGGGATAGGTAAGTTGAATTCATCTCCTTAAGAGATGGGGACGTAATACACAGATAATGCGGGGTGCAGCATGCCTGGGGTTACGTCCTGGGGAGTGTGCGTTAGCTGGGGGAGCAAGGATGGGCACAGGCCTCGGCCTCACTACTGCATTAACTCCTTACTTGGTATAGGGGGGATGGCACACCTCCCCTCCCCCGTTCAGCCACGGCTAGGACCTGTCGAGGGGGTTGTTTAAGTTATGTTAATCGGAGCTGACATTGGAAGGCACATCCGGGTCAGCCAAAGTTAAAAAAAGTTGCATACTGGACCCCGATTGCTTTGCGCAATTACCCACCGGCCTCAAGTTACATTCATAAAGAGTGCGACCTGATTTAAAACCAAAGTTATTGACTCCGTGTCTGATTGTAGGTGTTGACAATACTTGGGGAAAGTGGCAATGCCACCCCCCTCAACAACAATAAGCCTGGAGAATTTATAGAACTTTGCAAAGTATCATCAAAGGTAAGTTTAACTATGACTAGTTCATAAATCAGCTAAAAAGGCTCTTGCTCTTGCTTTTTCCTTAGTAGGGACAATGAAGGTAAATTTCAATCTGGTGGTACAACTGTGCATAGCTGAATGTACTATATCATCTCCGTCACTATAATCCCCTTTACAGAACATGGATCTCCAAAGTTATAACAAATAGCATCAAAAGGCATGAGAATTTAAGAATTTATGAAGGATTAAAATTCCCTCAGAGGTCAATTACGTTGCAAATGGTAATATAAGGGACAAAAGAGCCAATATAAAGTGTTGTTAGAAATGTGCTGAGTCAGCTTAGCATGTGCTAATATACCCTAGTGGTAATATACTAAATGATTTGTAACTTTCAAGTCATTATGTCTCTACAGTGAGTCACAGTCATCTAAAATAGTTATGATGGACTAGATGTTACTCCTTTATGTTGCTGATTTCAGATTTTTCACTGAGTGTTCTCAGTGTTAAGTGATCGCTGGGATGTATGGTAAGCAGATAGCAATAGGCAAGTGCAGGAATAGAGATTAACTATTCTCCTCCCATGGAACCACTATTAATATTTCTGAAGATGAAAATAACAAAAGAAATTGCATGAAGAAAGTGAGTGGGATCAGCTGTTAACCTTGTGTATAATGTTCTTTCATGGACTTTGAATAATCATAGTGGAGTTTGTCAAATGATTTTATGGGCTCAACTGTGTTAAACAGGTGAATTTTCACTGGACAGAAGGACGTAGCAGGCAACGTTTTCGAACTGCCCTAGCATACGTTTTTACGTGCTCACGAGATGAAGAAGAATTAACATCTTCAGGTTCTAGGATAATATATTTTTGCAGAGTGCCTTTATTAGGATTGTATTGGACAATATTCTCTCAACCTAATCTACCTCACAGAGTTGCTGAGAAGATTGACAGTTGTGTTTATTAGTTATATGTAAAGTGTTTCGAGTGCCATGGCAGGGGGGCTCTATATTAAAATAAAGATTATAGCATGACTGTGGTGGGTCTGGGTTCATGTCTGAATTATGGGCTCTCCTAAGGGCAAAGGGGTGGGGTCTACAGGATTGGGGGCAGAGCTTATTGAGGAAGGCAGCGCTGCCCCAACTCCCAGTGCCACCTCCTGAACCTGGAGTGGCAGCAAATGCACCAGGAAGGAGTTTCTAGGAGTCAGTGGAGGTGGGGCCAGCATCCTACCCTTGTCCATTCTGAAAACTAACTTCTTGGCAAGCTGCCTGAGTGCTGCTTGGGAATTTTCCGGGTGGACACAAGTGATGTGCAGGTCCCCTCCTGCTCTGAAAATTTCCTAGCAGCACTCAGTCACTTGCAAAGGGCCCCTTGGAGTCCAGGGCCCAGACTCAACTGAGCCCCCTTGCTCTCTGCTCGGTAGGTACGTACACCCCTGCTCACAAGTACACTTCAGCTAGGTGGTGCATGAGCTCATAAGGCTGGAAGTTAAAGGACCTAGAAAACAGAAGAATCTCTGTTGTGTCCAAAGGTTCCATCTCTTGTGAATGAGTTGGAAGACTCCATCTAGCCCTCAGATAGCAACTGCATGCAGGGTTTTGGTTTTGACAGGATGGATTATAATTTATTACTCTTCCTTTGAACTGAGTAGTTTTGGGTGTTTAATGATTTTGTTGTGACCAGACAAAAACAGCACAGCATTTGTCATATAGATATAGCCAATCAACCTAGTAGAAGGATACAAATGCTCCCCCTATAGCTTTCTCAACAACTGCTGCTGCCTCCTCTTCATCATCATATTTTATCTTTGGTAGGCTGCATATACAGATCAGAAATGTATAGCACCACCATCATTCTCCACAGGTCTAGAGCCTGGGCCAGATAGATTTCCTCTGCTGGCATGTATAGCCTATATAGAGTCCAGGTTTAAAAGGGCACCAAACTACTGGTAACATTGCTTTGCTTTTTGTGATGCTTTCTGTGACACTTGTGACTTTTAAAAATACATCTGAAGCAAGGTCTGCAAAGTAGGGCAAATCTGTGCACCTCAAATGGTCATGCTGCACTGTAGAAGAAACTGTTTTGGTTTCTTGAATAATCTGATAATTTGTCAGTCTGCCTGGATTCAGCATTTTGGTCAAAGTTCTTTTAAAAGAAAGTAACCAATTTAGGAATTATAGGCAAAAATTGTCTGGCGAGAGACATTAAAACAGGTATAAAGCAGATATTACACATGATTGCAAAGAGCATTCTCCTGCATTCTCCCCAAATGTTGTTAGGAATATACTTTTTTGGGATCCATGCCTTGGTGTTATAAAGAAGATGGTTCCAATTTGAAATGCTCTGTTTCAAATAAACTGGTTGCTTGTTTGTAGAGTGGATAACCAGAGAGAGCCTGTTATCGGCCTGTGCAATACTTTGATGGTGTAAATAACTGCATCCTGCTGGCAGCTACTGAGCAATCTGCGATAATAACTTCAAAAGAAATGATTACCACAAATATATTTCTGATGTTTGTTTGGATATGGAACTGAGGTAGTCTAGTGTTTAAAATATGCCTAATTTAAACAAAGCAAGGAGCGAAGTTTATTGTCATGTTAGCACCTGGGAGCCTCCAGGGGTAAACAAATCATAGGAAGAGTCTCAATATTCCATTATTCATAACAAATGTGTATGTTGAAAGATAAATGAATATCTACCCCATGTGTTGCTATGGAAAATGTAGGAGACCAAAGTCTGAGTTGTTGCTTTGCCATCAATCCAGAGTAGGGACAATGCCTTCTAAGACACAGTGCAGGAGGAAAGGCAAACTTAAGCAGGCCCCAACTTCTAATTTATTTATATTTCTTTCTTTATATTTATTGGCCGCCCCCTCATGCCTATGGCATCCCTAATGAGCTGAATATGTCTTGGCATCCATCCCCTAACTAAGTCCAGTTAAGGACCCCACTCCATTCCTCAATCCAGTTGTTCTTTTGTCCCACACCCTGAAAGGAAGACACTGACACAATTATTTGGGTTAAACTAGGCCGCACCGAAAACTTTATTAGACCATAGTCGGGTAGGGAGGGGGCTATGCCCTTCTAAGTCCTGCAACCTTAACTATTAACTCATTAACAATTGCTATTAAACTTAAACGGTCTGAGGTTCCTCAGTACCGCAACAATGCTAACTATAGCTGCTGCAATGTCACACCTGTCCGGCGGCCCCCAGCCGGATCAGGAGGCCCTCTGCCAACTGTGACCCTAAGAAGGAGTGAGGAGATGCTCCCCCGTGCCTTGGACCGCCTCTGTCCTAAGGCAGGGGGTTGTCTCCCTCCTCCTGGCTCTGAAGTGACGCTGGCCGGACAAGCTCTAGCCTTCACTCAGAGCCCACCTCTTAAGGAGATGACTTGGCAGCAGACTATCCCTATTTAACCTAGCTACTTCGCAGGACCCCTGCCACTAGAGGCTGCCAGCTTCTGCTTGGCTAGTCTCGCTCCCCCTCCCCCGCCGACCTCTCCATTATCTGGCTCAGTTGCTTCTGAAGCGCCTTGAGATAGATCTCAAGTCCTACATCCGACAGGTGCACGCCATCAACCCTGTACAACTCTGGCTTGGTAAATTTGATCTCCGGGTGGCTAATCACCTGCCCCCCCATTTCGATAACCAATTTCCCTATCTCTTTGTTTACCTTTCTCCTAGCCCTATCGACCCTACTCGGGCGCACGGCATTCCTCCAGTTTATTCGCTCAAGCATCTCAGACCATACGAACAGTGTTCCTGGGAGAATCCTTCCTGCAATATGCAAGTCCTTCTTGATTTGGGTGACCAGGTGCAGACCTGTGTCCCCCGGCAGGTTATTTTCTCCCAGGTGTATCACTAGGATGTCTGGATGCGGCTGCGATGCCATCGAATGGATTAGTGGCAGGAGCTGGGCCCACTTCATGCCGCTCCGGCCTTTCCACGATATCTTTGCCAGATGGCCCAGTCCCAGCTGGGTCCCCCAGTACGAGCTTCCAGCTCGTTTCCCGGCCCAGTAAACCATACTGTGGCCTGCTATGACGATTCGCTGCTGCCGGCCGGGCAGCTCGCGACCTATGAAAAAACACAACATCCGTTACCATATCTTCGACCCACCATGTGTCACTTGCTTAACTCCGGGCCCCTTTTTCATAATTGCACCTTCCTAACGTAGGAGCGATAAGCCCCTGACTTCCAGCGACCTATTGCTTTAACTTGCTGCTCGGATAATCCGGCAGCCGCTGCACAACTAGCCGCCCCAATCCGAAAGGAGTGGGGGCCGAAAACGTGCGCTGGCAAGTCCAATTTTTTCAGTGTTTTCCTCAATACTGCTGAAAATTGGTACCTGGTCACCCTCGTACCATTTTCGTGTATGAACAACTGGCCCGTGCTCCTCGGCCGTATCACTAAATATTCCTCCAGTGCCCTGACAGGGCACAGGTTTGGCTCATCTATCTTGGCCAACCTTATTAAATGTCCCTTTCTACGCTGATCCGTTTTGGATCCCCGCATTACTATGGACGCTCCCTCCGTCCCTGTCTGGACATCCTCTACACACAACACTGGTCCCCCTGTGTTGCGAGCCGAGGCAGATGCTAATTCTCCCACCCGGAAAGCACCGAAAAAGGCCAGTTTAAACATTGCCTGAAATAACCGGGTCTCAAAAGGCGAGAAACACACCCCTTGGAGTTGTTGGGACAAGCCTTGCAGTATAGCGGGCTTAATGGGTTGTCTATTATCGCCGGCCCTCGGGGACTCCCGTTCCCAACCCTCTATCATTTTTTTCATAAAAAAAACCCCATTAGGAGATTGGAAGCCTGCCAGCTTATTATAAAAAGTTAAAGCTGCCAGCTTCCCAGAAATAGTCCCGGGCGCCAACCCTCGACTTCTCAGGTTTATTGCGAACTGCAGGGTTTCAGCCTCCTTAATTGGGAATTGTGTCCCCCACCCTTTCCCTTTCCTGAATTCCTGGAACTCTGCCAAAACCTGGAGGTAAGCTGCTCTCGTGCGCGGAGCAAGTGATCCTTGCACTGCTTGGAACATTGTCACAGTCCAATGTTCCAAATCCCCTCGGGCAGCTTCTCCGGTTCGATCCTGGCTCCCGGTGCCAACTGCCTGAATCGCTCCATCTGTTGGCGAGAGAGTGCGTCGGCTATGCCGTTGCTAACACCAGGCACATGCCTGGCAGTGAACAATATGTTGCTCGACAGGCATTGCCGAACGAACCCTCTCACCAAACCCATCACCCTTTTGGAATGTGAAGATAACGAGTTCATCACGTGCACCACCGCGAGGTTGTCGCACCAAAACAATATTGTTTTGTTCGCGAACTCCCTCTCCCATATGTGTACTGCGACCACTATGGGGAACAATTCTAAAAAAGTCAGATCTCGGATCCAACCTTCTTGCACCCACTTCCTTGGCCACAGGGCTGAACACCATCTCCCCGCCCAATAGAGACCGAACCCCAGGGACCCTGCTGAGTCCGACTGGACTTGCATCTCCGCCTCCATTAGCCACCTCTGCCGCCATATGCTTATTCCATTAAAATCCCTCAGGAAGTGGAGCCATGTCCGAAGGTCATCCCGCATGTCGGCAGAGATCCTAATGTGGCGGTGCCCGGGTTGGTTGGACCCGACCTTCTCATATAGCCTGGATAGGAAGGCGCGCCCCGGCACCACCACTCGGCACGCGAAATTGAGGCTCCCTGTCAGGGCCTGCAGTTGCCTGACCGTTGTCTTGGGGCGCCCCAACATCGCTTCGATGTCCCGAACCAAAGCGACCAGCTTCTCAACCGGCAGGCGAGAAACTTGCTGTTCAGTGTCTAACTCCACCCCCAAGAATGTTAGCACCGGTGCTGGACCCACTGTTTTTTCCGGGGCCAGGGGAACCCCCAGTTCCCCTGCCATCACCTGAAATTCTTCGAGTGTTCTTCTGCACTCTTCCGTCCCTTTCTTCCCCAGGAACAAAAAATCATCAATATAATGCAGAATATATTGAGATTTTGTTCTTTTTCTAGCCAGCCATTCCAGTAGGGAGCTAAAACGCTCAAAGGCCGAGCAGGATATGGAACACCCCATGGGCATTGCCTTATCATAAAAATACTGGCCTCCAAACTGGAACCCGAGTAGCTTAAAGCTGTCGGGGTGGACTGGCAGCAAGCGAAATGCCGACTTAATGTCGCATTTCGCCAACAAGGCGCCTTTACCACATTCCTTTGCCATCTCTATTGCCGCGTCGAATGACGCGTATCGAACAGAGCACAGCTCAGGAGGGATGGCATCGTTTACTGACCTACCCCTGGGATGAGAGAGATGATGTATGAGCCGGAACTCCCCTTCTTGCTTCTTGGGCACGATGCCCAGAGGTGAGACCTGCAAATCAGGGAAGGGTAAGGACCCGAAGGGGCCCACGATGCGGCCTTCATCGAGCTCCTTACGAAGCTTGGCGGCTACCAATACCTCCTTCCCTTCCACTGATTGCAAGTTTTTTACCCAACTCCTGGTTGCCTCCAATTTGGCCGGGATGACGAAGCCATCCCTAAATCCTGCTACTACATATTCCACCTCCTTGGCCTTTGGGCAGCCCGCCAAGGCCCGGCGGAGGGCCTCATGATTGACTGGCTTTGGGGCCATTCCCTCCCCCTTGAGGTTGATTACTCCCGGTCCCTTGTTTTCCCTGCCTTTTTCCACGGAAGGTACCCCGCGCTCTGTTGCATTGAACCTCGGGGTGTCCCCCCCCACATTGGGTGCAAGCATGCCGAAAACGGAACATGGGGCAGGCGCAACCCCCCAACCCGTTGAAATCCCAACAGGTCGTTCCCTTCTGACTCTTTCGGCGCCCTCCTTCCCAAAAGGGTTCATTCATCGGGGCCACCCCCACCTTGCCAGGGTGTATCCACTGTCAGTCCTGTGTGTCCCGACCGTATTAGACATGCACTCAAGCCATAAATCGGTTGTGTACACATCCCATCTAATTCGCGGGGTAATTGCAGCCCTTTCCCTAAACCCCTCGTCGTAACAGAGCCACGCCCCCGGGCTCCCGGAGTCGTATGCCTGGAGCCACGCCCCCGGACGATGTCAAGGTATTTGATCAATTCGGCTGCCCGTTCAGGGGCAGCCTGAATCATCACACCTATTAGCACCGAAAAGGCGGCAGACCAATTGGTCCAGTTCTTCTCTACCTTTGGGTGCTTGAACCTTTCTTTTTCCTTCTCCTTCTCACTCGAGTTAGGATCCAGCACCGGTTCAGTGTATAATAGCGAGAATACATCTACGTACTCCCCTTTCCATATTTTATCCCTCGTGTGTTGGGCTAAATGTGCCCCCACGGGTGCCCCCACCGCCACCCAGGTGCCAGGCTCACGGAGTGTTGTTGCCGTCAAGTTGCCCCTGCCTTTACATGAACTGCATGTCTCTGACTGTGATGTAACCATCGCGGTGCCGAAC
Source organism: Sphenodon punctatus (assembly GCA_003113815.1). Classification (NCBI taxonomy): domain Eukaryota; kingdom Metazoa; phylum Chordata; class Lepidosauria; order Sphenodontia; family Sphenodontidae; genus Sphenodon; species Sphenodon punctatus. Next base: position 9,172,087 of record QEPC01015474.1, read on the forward strand.
TCCTTATGTGGCATTGCCCCCGAGGCATTCTGGGCAGACGCTTCAGCCCTTACATTGTCCTGGTCCGGCCATGGCACCCAGGACCCGACCCACCCAAGCCGCGTGGCCGCTTGGAGGTCTGGCTGTGCTGATTGCCCTTTGTTCCCAGCACTTTCTTTATTCCCACATTGGCACTGCTGGCAGTGCGCACACTTACCTATGTTCTCCTGGCTGGGGCCTGCTCCCTCGTTCACTGCCGGTTCTCCACTAGGCCGGGCTCGTAGCTCCTCTTGCCTGGCCAGCCGTGCATCTGTTGGGGCCGGCGCTGTTGCTTGAGTTCCTTGGCCTTGCGCGTGCTGCCTCGCCTCCTGGTGTCGCTCCTCTGCCAGCTCATCCACTTTTCCCTCAAGCCCTGCGAAGCGATCCATAAATGCGTTGAGGGTCTCCAATACTGCTGCCAGCTGGTCCCCTCTTGGATGCTGAGCTGGTGGTTCCTCTCCCTCCTCCCTGTGAGGAGACAAAGGGCGCCTTCCCCCTCGCCGGGGCGGAGGGGAAGGCCTCACCGGGGGCTGCCCGGTTTGGCCCAGGGGGGTCTGAACCTCCAGGCCCCCCTGGCCCTGCGCACTCGCGGGAGGGGGAACTCCCCGCGCCATGGGGTCTTGATCCTGCTCCTCCCTGAACCTCGCTGGGGGCTGCACCGTTCACGTGCTAGCCCTGAGTACCCCATTCCTTGCATCCTGCTGGTCCACACAGGTTGTCCCCCCTCCTACTGGTTCGTCTGTATCACCCTCGTGACTCCCTTGCGTTTGTTCACCCATAGCCATACAGCCCTGATCTGATTCAGCAGCCACTCCTTCCACTTCCCTGGCCACCCTACCCCCTTGCACTTCACCGGATACCTGTTCCCGGTTCGCCAGGCTGGTTAGGGTGCTTTCGCAGCCACTCATCCGGGCCTGCAAGGCTTCGAGGACCTCCTCAACCCTTTTTGCCAGGCCCTTCTTAGCAAGGCCCTTGCCCTTCTTTCCCCCGCTTCCTTTGGCCATGGCCTGCACCTTCTGCGGTTGCTTGCCCTTCGTAGGATGTGTCCCACACAGCAAACCGGCCCCCTCAAGCTTCCCTTGAGCTCCTGTCCTCAAGCCCTATTCCACTTTTCCAGTATCCCTTCCTATGGGCTTGTTCCCCTACTGTGGCTCCCTCCTTGCCTGCCCCTAGACCAGTTCCCCAACTGGCCCCTAAGTTCGCAACCCGCTTTTTTGGGCCCTCCCACGGGGCTAATACCTCCCCGAATTGGGGCTCCCTTCGCCTTACCTGGGCTGTGAAGACTGCTGCCTTGTGAAGCCACTAGTTCCCCGGATGGCCCTTTGAGCTCCGCTGCCTCTCAGCAACTCCCCTCAAGGCCTCACTCACCGTGCCTGCCACGTGCAGGCTGCCTCTATAAGGGGACAGCTGGGTCCTGTATCTGCCCCAGTTGAACTCCCTCCCCCTTCACCAGGGCTCACGTGAGCCAAATCCTTAATTCCCTTTTCCTGTCCCGCGCCCCCAGACCCACTCTCCAATTTCTTCAAGTGCAGCGCTGACCACGCTGCACTCACGTTGCTGCCTGGGCGTGGAATGGCGATTCCCCGCCGAGATTCAAGATGGCGGCCCGCGAAGTCCCGCCTCTCGCGAGACTTCGCACTGGGCTGCATTGCTCCTGCCGTGCGCCCCCACCAGTCTTCCTAGCAAGCTTGGGAGGGGGAGCGACAACTATCCGCTGCCTAGCAAGCCGCTCCCCGTGCCGAGGAGGGCCGCACGGCGACGGGGCTAGTAGATGAAGGTTACCCCTGAGCTCTTCAATAATCAAAAGTATTGAGAATACCACGCAGGGCTATATATTGCCTGTGACAGTGATGGGAAGATCCTACTTCCTGGAGGATTCCTTCCCCTTTATCTTGAATCTTGCCAGGGAAATTAGGGCGCTTCCCACAGCAACTGGGAGGGAATTTGGGCACTTCCTTCTGCCCAAGTCTAATGCCTTCTGGAAGGGAAAAGGAGAGAGGGAGACAATGCTGACTCTTTCCCCAGGCTATTACTTGTTGGCCATGCTGCTGTCCCCAACGACCCTTGACTGTCCTACTTCTATCTTTACACACTGAACCTGTTGTCCTGTTCCTTAGGGGAATGTCCTCAGGATACGTTCTGCTCATCATCCTGGGTCAGGTACCTACCAGGGAGTATGGATCCGTCTGCAGGACATTTGCCTCATGGATGTGCCAGCACTAAATTGGTTGCATATACCCCATACCTGAAAGGGTAGTACATGATTATGCTACTGCTGGAATCACAATCTTTCTTTTAGATTCCCTCTTGCTGCTGGAAGGAGTAAATTGCCTCACTCTGATACTAATGCCCTTCGCACTGGCAGAGCTAAGCTGGCCGTTTTTTGGATCTGTCTAGTCCCATCCCATTCTCTCTTGTCCACCTCATTGATGTACCAGTTATGTGGAGAAAAATGGAGGTACAGGAAACAGAAAACAACCTGGAAAACTTTAAATAGCTGACATTATTCCACACAAAAGATTCCCCTCCCCATTTTTGACCATCCCTATTTCCAACTCTCTTGGGCTGCTTTAAGTGGCTCCATGCTGAGCACTCTGTGAAAATCTTATCACTTCATCTAAGGGCCTGAAAAGGGAGCTGAAGGTTTTTGAGCACTTCAGTTCTTTCTTACCTTTTTCTTTCTCTGAACAAAAGTCATCACAAGCAGCTGCAAGCTAAGAGGAACTGCAGCAAGCTGTGGGATGGATGAACCCATGCTTCCTAATTCTACCACCCTTATTGGTCTTAAAAAAATCTCTGAAATAGCAGACTTTTCTATGACTTGTCTTTTGGATTCTGTTTAACTCTTGGGGAATATTTTTTATTTTTTGTAAAATAATAATAATAATAAATAATTAATTTAAAATGCTTAAATAATAAAGGCATAAAGCATATGTCTCCTACTTGCACTACAGAATAATCTTGGAAGCTTACTTTGCTGCACACCACAAATGTTTATACTACAGCAATCACACCGATCAGGGGTAGGGAACCTTTCCCCTCTTGCTGACCACTGAGAATTAGCACAAACCTTGTACTAGCCTGGACAGAAGCTTAAGGGGTGTGCACAAGATAAGGAAGGAAGTGGAGGGTCCAGATCATGGATCTAGGAGGCCTTGGATCCATCCCATCTCCTTAAGTGCATGCCTTCATCTCTACACCCACTGAGCTCATCTTTCAGTGTTTGGTGGTTGAGACTGGATCCATTAAATGTAATGGGTATTACCAGATACAATGCTAGCTACTTGTTTGAGCATTAAATACAGATTTGCCTGCTTTGTATGCTTGTGTAAACCCATTTTGTGTTGCACACTTAACACAGGCTGTGATCCCAGAAATCATGGTTGCGAACAGCACTACATAGCTGCCACGTCCCCTCCGTGATCGCCGCGGCGGGGGGTTGGCGGCGCCCCTTTCCCCTCCTAGCCAAAGGAGGCGAAGAAGGAGCGGCCTCTGTTACGTGGGGCGGGAAATCAGGCCGTGGTTGCCCCTGGCAACCATGTAATGGGTGCGCCCGGGACTCTCGCGAGAGGCGGAAGTCCCGGGCGCCATCTTAGAAATCCCCGCTCTGTCTCCTCATTCGGCCAGGCGGGAGCGGGGAGACAGGACGTGCATCAAGGCAGCGCCGTGGACAGGCCGCTCGCCTCGAAGCACAAGGGCCGAAGGGTGAAGTGGGGCAGGAGTTGAAGCCGCCACCCCCCCCACGGGGACACCAAGGGAGTCTGGGCACAGAAGTGCGAACCACGTGGCCGCCGGGAGAGGCGGCGAACGGACCGAGAAGGGCCGGATTACCCCCCCCCAACCGGCATACAGGTGTTTTCCCCACATAGTGGGGAACGGGCTAGGGAGGGTTGGGGATTCGCCCGGCGCTCGGGGGGGCTATTCTCCTTCCCCCCCCCACCGCGGTGCATCAAACTTGTCCCGGTTGGAGGGGAGCGGGGCTGGGCAGGTGGGATTGCTGCCCCCCCCAAGGCAGAAGACAGGCCTCTCCACGTGGTGGGAGGCAGTGAAAGGGGCTAAGCGGGGCCTTATTGCCCCCCCAGGCCTTTTTTCACTCACTGAGTGGGAAGGGGGTTGGGAGTTTTTGGCTGGGCCACCCCACAGGGCATCAGGTTCCCCCACCAGGCAGTCGGGAACGGGGGTTGGGGTCAGGTGGGTGGGATTCTCACCAACACCACCCTCCCCCCAGGTTGGCCCAAGGGGCCACGTGAGGGCCAGGAAACAGCCCCCCCGCTAGGCCCGCACTCAGGAGGAAGCTGGCCTTTGCAGGCACTGAAGGCCAAACGGGCCTAGACTGGAATCAACCCATTCGGGTCAGGGTAGCAGGTGGGCTAATCCTTGCCCCCATAGTGGTTTTAAACCCGGGGGGCTGTGGAGTGGTAACCTCCCCCACCCCCCCAGGGCATCAAGGGAGTAAGATCCCCAGTGTGGTGACTTGGCTGAGGCAGTGGGAGCACCAGGGTGCCAAGATGCCCCCCCGCCTCAAGGGCCAGAAGAAGGCTCAAGCAAAGAAGGTAAGTAAGGCCCCCCCTAAAAAGGCTAACCCAAAAAAACAGCAGCAAGGTGAGGCCTCGCAGGAGACAGTCCTCAGGGCCATGCAGGCCCAATTGGAAGGATATCAGGCCCGGATAGAGGAACTGGAAGGGGGTCGCAGTGAGCCCCCCAGGCGACATGGTGGCGAGGAGGGGGAAACCGGGCAACCGGTCCCAT
>QEPC01015474.1:9190617-9203311 GCA_003113815.1 Sphenodon punctatus
TTCTGGGCGCTGCAATGCCTGCTGGGGGATTTCTGGGTGCTGCAATGCCTGCTGGGGGATTTCTGGGCGCAGGCGTGCACCTTTGGCTTGTGGCTATGGGGTGGGGCCCTGCTCACCTGGAGGGGCTGTCCAGGTGAGGTGAATGTACTTCTTGATGAACAAGCAGGGTTTAGGAGGGGCCAATCCACTTTGGATCATTGTTTCATCCTCTCACACCTAATAAATAAATATGCCCAGTAACAACGTATACATTACGTTTTTAGACTTAAAATCTGCATTCGACCTGATACCTAGGTCTAAGCTATGGACCAAATTGGGAGAAACCAATATTGACAGGCACCTTTTGTTCCTCATGATAACACTTCATAATGATACTACCCTCTGAGTTAAGTTAAATCAACAGGGCCATCTATCAGACCCAATTAGGTCTCAGTCCGGAGTCAGACAGGGTTGCATTTTGGCCCCGGCATTATTTAATTTTTATATAAACAATCTGATCTCTGCTGTATTGTGGATAGAAAATCATCCTCCCAAGTTGGGTAATAGACACTTATCGTGCCTATTATACGCGGATGATGCTGCATTAATGTCAAGGACTTTGGTTGGAATGAGACATACCATAGAAGTATGTTTTGCCAATTGCCTATCTAAAGGGTTAGTTATTAACTACGATAAAACCAAAGTGGTTGTTTTCTCTAAATAGTATTGTAATCATACTTGAGTTATTGATGGGAAAAAGATAGAACAGGTCTCCTCCTTTTATTATTTAGGCATAGTTTTCCAGTCAAGGGGACTGGACGGTGCAAGCGAACTCAGTAATTGAACAGGCTAGTAAGAGTGCGTTTGCAATTAATCAATGCTTTTGAGCGCAAAACTGTCAATTAGTTATTAAAGCAATTACAGTTTTTACTGCTAAAATAGGGAGACAGTTGCTTTAAGGTGCTCATCTTTGGGGTTTAGATAAAACTTTGGATATTGAAAGAGTCCAGTCCAAATTTTTGAGAATACTGTTGAGGCTCCCGCCAGGTACCCCAAATGCGGCACTAAGGAGACAGGTAGAGTCTCATTGGTGTGCAGCTTTGAACTATTGGCTCAGACTATCTTTTCTTAATCCAGAAGGTCTTTTGTCATTGATTATTTCTGATAGCACTACGAATGGATGGTTACTCAAAGTACAGAATAAGATACATCAAATGGGGTTCTCTATTCTATATCTAGTTACACAGGGACTTCTGAAGACTAGAGTGGAATTTCTCCAATGACTTGCAGACATTGAGTACCAGGAAGAAACTGCTAAGATCGGTGAGGTGAAATACCTCACTGATTATATATCTATAATGCCACTTAGGAACTCCAATGCATTGTATTTGCTCAGTCTCTTTTCTCCTACACAAAGAGCTATGTTCCTTAGGGCAAGACTAAATGTTTTTGCCGGCGCACCCCCCAATGAGACACAGAGGCAGTATTTGGTTTAAAACTTGGCCGCACTTTATTTCACAGATTCAACTAGGCCAGTGGGTGATTGCACCAGCAATATGGGTCCAGTATGCTAGCTACTTAATTCTTATTAACGTGTACTGACCGGGATGTACCTTCCCAAGTCAGTACTAACAAACTAACTTTCCCCTTCGACAGCACTCTGGCTCTGGCCGAAGGGGAACATGCCCAATGGTGGGCTTGAGTAAGGAGGTGAGTACCCGCAAAGCCAGCAGACTGTTCATGTACTTACTGGCCTCACTTGGTACGCCTCCCAGGGTGATGACCCCTGTGCGTACTGCTCTCCCCTCGCACAAGGTGTCGCTTCCCCATCTCTTAAGGAGATGACTCATCTTATCCTATTCTTACCTATTTATCCTACTGTAGCATACTGGACCCCCGCAAAGTGCGACAATCAATCCCCCTTTCTTCTTTAACTCAAATGTTGCTATTGCCAAATTCTCTCTCCAAGTATATCATTAATTCCTTTATCTTTGTCAATGACTGAAACGTAATTGGTGGTTTTATCATTGTTTGTTTCCAGATTACCTCTTGCCAAACAACCTATTTAACCTAATTCACACTGTTAAAGGGGCGAAACAAGCAACCCTTAAATCAGGCTAGTTGCCAAAATTCCCCTTCGGCTCTGTAATGGCAACTAGTAAAAACCACAGTGCGAGCAGTGAGGTGGGTGGGGCTGCTTTTCTCGTGCCCTCACGCCGACTGAGGCTATCCTTCGTGGCCCCATCCTCCCTACAAAGGGCGGGTACCGCTGTTCTTGTTGGCGCGGCTCCCTTTGTGCATGTGCCCCAATCGGGTTGCCTTAGCAACCATCCCTGTAGTCCGGCGCTCTATGCGCCCGGCCCCTGAATCACTTCCTCTCCCCGTGTCTCCGACGGGGGCGCGGCAATTACCCCGTCGCCGCCATTGCGATGGCGAAGGGGACTTTCCTCAGCCCTTTTGGAGGGGCGTTATAGGGGAGTTCCGCTCCACTTGAGAACATGTCCTTGTGGATCGGGCAAGGTCGAGATAGTCTCCCACACGCTATTGTTTTGCAGGTGTATGTGGACATAAGAGACTAATTTGCCCATTGACAAGAAACTTATCAGGGAGTTCACAGGAGGTTTATATGTCTTTCTTGCTGGCTGACAGAGCCTCTGATATAACCTCTTTTGTTGCTAATTTTTTTGTATATGCCTATTATACAAGAGTGCGATAACTGAAGGCATGGGGCTTGGAACAGGATGGATCTTTTGTTGCTCGCTTTGATTTGTACAGATTGATCTTGTTTGGAAAACATTTTCTTTCCCTGTATCGTGCATTATAGGAGTTTGTGCTTTGCTTACTTTGTATGTCTGTTTACTCATTTATTTATCTGTTTGTGTAATGCCAAGACCTATGGTAAAGCATTTGAAAATAAAATAAACAAACCAAAGTTAGACTACAGCTACAACATCCCTGACAGATGGCTGTCCAGCCTCTTCTTAAAAAAACCTCCAGCAATGGAGACACATGATCTCCATAGGTAACTTCTTCCAATGCCTCACTGCTCTTAGCATTAGGAAGTTTTTCCTAATATCTAACTGCAATCTACCTTCCAGTAATTTGAGCCAATTATTTCTTTTCCTGACCTCTGTTCTTGGTTCATATAAGGATGCCATTTTTCTGGTTACACAACCCCAGTCTTTATGTCATTTGTGCTTGTGCCATCAACATACATTGAAATAGGTTGTATCAACACTCTCCTCCCTCTTACCAAAGGCTCAGACAGGATAGGTTGCTAGATCCATTTCATACAAAAGCCTGCATGTGGTCTTCCATGAAAGTAGCTCATCTCAGTGCTCCTCAAAAAGCTTTATACCAGAACCCAAAAAAATCCTTTTACATCTGAAAAAATGAATGAGTCCTCCTTTTGGAACTGACTCCCACAGTTCTCTGGTACTCTTTGCTTTATTGTCGGTGAAAGATACTGTGAGAATCATAGACAATCCTGTAGTGTTTCAGATCTTCTAGTTCTAGTCTGAATCCAAAATTTCATAGGCATAGGGAAAAGAAACATAATAGTATTAAAAGAGCTATTTTATGTCTTCAAAATTTAGGTTTGGTTTTGTGTGATAAAATCAGAAATAATTTTTTTTCATCAAACTTGCAGAGGTTGCAGAATCTCTAATAAATAGTAATCTGATATGATCAAGGTCCCTAAGATGATGGTGGTTATATCTGATTCTTAAAACATTCTGTATCTGTTACATTTTGATAAAACCCAAATAAACCAGTAAAAGTCCTTCTCAGCTTCCACATTTGAAATATGAATACTAGGCTTTTTGAGTGAACCCAACATTTCCCAAGAAATGTAATATCTGAGATCTCAAACTGGGCCCCCTAAATTGCAGCACATATCCTGCTTGGAGCTGAGCTGCTCTTTGACACTCTGCTGCCTGCTTGGGGAGCCTGCAGTGAGCCCTCCCTACCTGCAGGGGCTGTCTCAGAACTGCAGTCTCCAGCACTACAGCCAGGCCCAAGCCAGCAGAGCCCAGCCAGGGAGAAAAGGCAAGTTCTTGGCAGCTTCATTCCCCCCTCCCCAAGCCAGTGACAGTGGCCCCAAGCTAGTGACTCCCCCAAGCTAGTCTCATATTCCATTCCCACCTAGGGATCTCACTTTCCGCAAGTCAATGATTTCTCTCTGAGCTAGAAAACACTCCCCTCCCTAGCCAGAAATATGCCTCATCCCACCTTCCAAGCCAGCAATCTGCTCCCTGAGCCAGCCCCATTCCCCACTAAGCCAGTGGCCACTTAACCAAGCCAGTGACACTCGTAAATAGGCCTGAAATGACAAATTGCTGTGAATGTTGTTTCCATCCAAAACGGTTCATTTGTGCAACACAGGGTATTTTCAGATGTGACGAGATCATGCTCAACCACGGTGGATTCCCACCGGGCGTGAAAGGTCTCGTCATGTCTGAAGGGGGAACGGAAGTTCCTCCCCAGATATTCACCCCCGTCAATCATGGCGGGGAATCTCATTCACCACGCGATTGCCGGAACTGGCGGGGCCAGCCCCGATCGCGTGGTGAATGCGATTCCCCACCGTGATGAAGGGGCCCATCCCGTCTGGATGGCTACCACGGCCCTGAATCCGTGGCGAGATTCCGGGCCGTGGTCAATTCGGGCAGGTGCTGCGACCGCATTGGCTGCGGCGTCCTCCCGTCTCCCCAGAGGGCGGGTGGTGAGGGAGCATGGGGGGGCAGGCCGTGCGGCTGCATGTTGCGCTGCATGACCCCTCCCCGATTCCCCGCCAAGATCAGCTGGCACGTCTGTTGGATGTGCTGGTGTGATCCCAGCGGGGAATCCCCACGGTGATTTCGTCACGTCTAAAATCACTCACAGAAACTTACTGGCTTTTCCACTATTTTTACCATTTGTCATCATTTTTCATATGTTGAACAGAGTTGCTACAGGGCTGATTCCAAGCCACATGTGCCCTTCCTCTCCCCAGGTGCTGTGGAGACACAAAATGGAAGGGAACACTTTATCTTTTCTCAGCCCTACCCCTACCAATGCCCCATTCCCTCATCAAACAACTCCCCACATGTACCACCCCCATGTTCCATTCTCCCCTATCCCAAGCCAGCTGCATGCCTTACTCTCTGCTTCAGAAATACCTGAGCCAGACCCATGCACCATTCCACCCTCCCGAAGCTAACAACATGCCCACCAAGTTAGCCATATTCTCCACCCTCCCCTGGCCCAAACCAGTGCTCCCCTTTTCACACTGATAACAGACTTAGCAACAGTTTTGACTGCATTTTCCTTTTGTTATAGACCTGTCAAAGTGGAAGAGCCTCACTGAACTTCAGTGCCAAAATAACCCATACGTCGGGACCTGTGTTCACTGCGTTTTCCACATTGGCCACAGGGAAGTCTGAAATCTATGCTGTACAGAGCTTCTAGTCCCTGGAGATTTAGATCTTTTGCTTCCAAGAGAAAATGGAACCTACATTACATACAAGTAATAAGATGAGAATTAAAGAGGCTTCTTACATCGTGAATAAGGTGAACAAGATTAGCCCATTGGAAAGCAAAACAAGTTTAAAGACTTTGTAACCATGGCATCACTGTCTATTGTTAATTAACTAATTAGCACTTAGTTAATTAACACTTAGTTAATCACTAACTAACAGTGTATTATTCGCTCTGAAGTGTTTGTGTGAGTGGATAGTGTTTTCCTGTTTCCAGTATAGCCAGACACATTATGGACAAACTCAAACTTCTCCTCTCCTTGGATTAGGTTTTACTCTTTGTTAAATTCATAACCGAACATAAACATAACCTCCCTCCCCAAGCCTGTTGGTTCAGGACTTTCGTAAAACCCCAGGCTGCTATGAGAAGTCAGCAGAACTGCCTCACAGGTTTCTCATTCAAGCCAACAGAATAAATCAGGCTCCCCCTCCTCCCTGACTCCCCGTTCACTCTTCCCTACCTAGGGTATTAGCTCCTGCCATCCTGTTTTAGATAAATACCAGCTCCTAAGAATATTTATAACCTTCAGTGGATGACTTCGTTGTGTTTCCTCTTGGAAAATTTGACTGACTTCCTTGAACTCTTTTCTGTCAGTTGCTATTTCGTCTAATTTCCAATTTCCAATGATACTTTTCCTTTGCAGTTTCAGAGGCTCAGAGCCTGTATCATCTTTTGATGTAAGGAATAATAATAGGTTGTTAGTAGAAGATTGTTTCAGGTTTATTAATATGTATGATGCCTTTTGCTACCTACTTCCCCCCCCGTTCCTTGAATTTTACTTTTCTAGCTATTTTTGTTGTTGTTGCTGGCAATAGATAGTGATGACATGGTTACCAAGTCTTTAAACTTGGAACACATAGCGTATGAGAATCATAATGCTCACACTTCAATTATAGATTCATAAAATCTGAAAGAGAAGCAACAACAAAAACTATTAAAAGTGTGTGGATCATAGCTGAGGATATTGGAATAAAATGCTAATTTCATATAAATAAAGTGAGTCACTAAGGTTTGAAAGAGAGTAATAGATGCTAGGGAAAGAAGATTTGTAATGTAATTTTAAAGGCTTCAGTATATGGCAGTAGGAGTTAGAGGACAAAATACTTGTGACAAAGTTTATCCCATGATGAAATAGAGACAGTTTTAAAACCACTTCCTCCAGAGGAGTCCCATTTTGGCCTAAGGAACTAGCGTTGACAAGAACAGGGAAATGTGATGCATCTGTCTCATCAAAAGGATTATCAGCATAGGCTTTAGACTCCTGCCAGGAACTAGAGCTGACATAAGTATATGTTAAGTACAGTGAATTTAATACAATCTTTAACCTCACCTATAGTAACTAAGTAATCCTAGGAAGAGCTGCAACAGGTACTAAAAGTAGTACAAGCAGATAATGCCCACATTTTTGGGCACCTTGGCGGGCTACCCAAGGATCGGTGGCCAGTGCCCCAAAATGTGAGCAATATCCAGAGAAATTGACACGTCCAGTAGTCCCAGCAAGGAAACCTGACTGGACACCGAGTCGGGGGCCTATTCTGGCTGACCTTGTTCCGGCCGGGAATTCCGTGCAGCATCAGTCATGGTTGGAGGGACGGGGCAGTGTAGCCATGATTTTTAGGTAAAGGTAGTCTGTTAGAGGTATCCGGTGCAATCCATATTGGGCATTGAGGCTTTCCATCTTGTGATTGATTTTGGCAGGGGACAGACTGGGAGTGCATCTTGTATACCGTGCACCTGCTTGTGCAGCAGCCTCCCTACATGCACTGGCAGAGTTGGTGTCGGGGGTGGTGTTGCGATCCCCAAAGACATTAGTCTTGGGGGACTTAAACATCCATGCCGGTGCTGACCTTGGTGGAGCGGAGCATGAGTTCATGACAACCATGGGCCTGTCACAGAGGTTTATGTCCCTATGCATCAGGGGGGACATACCTTAGACCTTACATTTTGCACTGGCCTTGAAGCGGGGGTTCCATTAATGGGGGAGATATCAGCGGTGCCCTTGTCATGGCTGGATCATTACCTCCTGCAGGCTTCTCTCCCAGTGCATGTCTGTCCCCGGAATGTTGCAGAACCAGCTCAAATGGTTCACCCCAGGAGACTGATGGAACTGGAGCAGTTCCAGAATGCTCTGGGTGAGATTCCCTCTGACCTTGAAGGCAGTCTCATTGATGACCTCATTGCGTTACGGAATATTCTGCTGACTGGAGTCATTGATCAGACGGCTCCTAGGCGTCTGCTTCCCAGGCGTCAGAACCGCAGGCCCCCTTGGTTTTCTGAGGAGCTGCGGGTGCTGAAGCAAGAAGGGCGGCGGTTGGAGTGACGGTGATGTCATTCACGTGCTGAAGCTGACAGATTGCGTCATAGAGCTAGTTTACGAACCTATGCCATGGCTATGTGGGCAGCAAAAGAAGAGTTTTTTTGCTGCCCTCCTAGCGTCTGCAAAATCCCATCCAGCAGAGCTTTTCTGGGTGGTGCGTAGGGATGTGCGAACAGAATGCGTTTCGGCTGTTCGGCCGTTGGGTCGTTTGGTTTGAAAACCAAGTTTGGGTTCGGTTACTCGGTTCGGTGGAGTTCGGTTCGGCTGAACATGACTGAACATTTGAAGTAGCGCTATCGGTACCGATATCGATACCAATTTCGAAGATTTTTTTCGGTATCACTTGGCCCTGAAACCACCCCTGGTCTCCACCCCTGGTGCCAGGAAGTCTGCTCCTCAGCTGCCTCCCCCTTGCAGTCACGTTTTTCCCACCCAAATGGGCCTTCCAGTCACATTTTTCTCGCCCCCAAACTCATCTGAACTCACCCGAACATGACCGAACTGCTCAGTCATTTCTGAGTTTGGTTTGGTCGTCCGAACAGACCGAGTTCGGTCCGAACTCCGAACATCTGAACCGCGTTCGCACATCCCTAGTGGTGCGGGGACTGGTCCAGTCCAGTCCAGTCCAGTCTCCCTCCACCTAGGAGTGGAGTCATCTGCTGCGCGCTATGACATCTTTGTGGATTATTTTGTGGATAAAATCGCTTGTATTCACCATGACTTCGACACCACACTTATTACATTAGGGGAACCAGAGGTTATGGAAGCCCCATCTTGTCTGAGTTTTTGGGATCAATTTCTATTGGTGACCCTCCCCCCCCCCACCCCTGATGTGGTGGATGTTCTGGGGGCTGTCAGGGCCACTTCGTGTGAATTAGATCCATGCCCATCCTGGCTGGTTAAGGCCTTTTGGGAGACATTGGGGCCATTGCTGGTGAGTGTCAGACTGTCTCAAGGAAGCGGTGGTGTAACCATCCCTTGACATTGACTTCCTCGCCACCTATCATCCTGTCTCTAACCTTCCCTTTTTAGGGAAGGTTATTGAATGGGTAGTGGCTCGGCAGCTACAGGAGCATCTTTACCGTATCAGTTTTCTTGATCCCTCTGTCGGGATTTCATCTGGGTCATGGCACCGAGACTGTGCGTGTGGCACTGGTTGATGACCTACACCGGGAATTGGACCCGGGTTGTCTAATCCTGTTGATTTTATTAGGTCTGTTGGCTGTATTTGATACCGTTGATCACTAGATGTTGGTGACACGTCTGCGGGACCGTCCAAGATAGGGCGGGGACTGTTCTTGAATGGTTCCGCTCCTTCCTGACTGGAAGAACCCAGCAAGTGGTGCTTGGGGATTATTTTTCATCATACCGAGATGGAGGGTAAATGCTGGCTGACGTTTGAAACTGACAAGCCTTGGCTGGGATTGCTGGGCTTGTCAGTTTCTCTGAGTAATGCTCACATTTTGGGGCATCGGACACCCAATTGGTCCTCAGGTACCCCATTGGGTGCCTGTTGGGATGCCTGACAATGTGGGCATTACCTGCTGGTGCTAACACTAAGTATTAACTCATTCCAGCTGGTACTAGCTCATTCCAGCTGTACCTAGGATTACCTAATTACTATAGGTGAGGTTATAAAATTGTATTAAATGTAATTCTACTTAAGATATACTTATGTCAATTCCATTTCCTGCCATGGAATCTGAAGCCTAGACTGATAATCCTAGTAGCTGAGAGGTGCTTGGGGTGGGTGGGTGGAGTGGGTGGGTGGGTTTAAGCATCTGAGGGGTTTTCTGGAGAGTGGGAAGCAGCCTTTGAAGGTGACAGACTCTGGCTGGGGCCTGTCACTTTAAATGATGGACTGGTGCTCCCCCTCCCCCCCTCTCCCCCGAGTGCTTCTCAGCTGAGAGAAGATCTGGGTGGGGATTTGAAAGTGACAGGCTCCAGCCAGAACTGTTGCAGAGCTTGGCTCTGCAGCAGTCCTGGCTGGGGCCTGTCACTTCCAAAGGTGTGCCAGCACAATCAAGCAGGCCGTCAAGTCCTGTTCAGGCATCAGTGGTGCCTGTCGATTCGGGCACTCCAGATTCATTGGAATTGCCCAAAGTTGCAGCTCTAATTGTAGGGAGTGTTTTATAGAAAAAACCACTGATAGATGTAGAGCACATAAATGTTCCTGAAAACATGCTGAGAATCCTTAAACTGAGGATGAACAAAAAAATGACCGAAATAATTTGTGCCAAAACAATACTAGCTGTATTTGTTGGAAACCAAGGATGGTGGTTGTTTGTTGTGCCAAGCAGTAATTGATAACATAGTTACCTTCTTTTAGTTAATTCTTAGTGTTAATCATGAAAAAGAATAAAAAGATGGTTATTGAAAACCATAAGGTTCCTAGGGATGTGCGAACAGAATGCGGTTCGGATATTCGGATGTTTGCTTTGATGGAGTTCGGTTTGGCCGAACATTCAAAAATAATGCTATCAGTACCGATACTGAATTCGAAGATTTTTTTCCGATATCGGTATCATTTGGCCCTGAAACAACCCCTGGTCTCCACCCCTGGGCCAGGAATCTGCTCCTCAGCTGCCTCCCCTTTGAGTCATGTTTCTCCCCCCCCGAAGTCACATTTTCCCCGCCCCTGAACTCATCTGAACTCACCCAAACATGACCAAACTGTTTAGCTGTTTTCGAGTTTGGTTCGGACGTTCGGTTCGGACGTCCGAACAGACAGAGTTTGGTCCAAACACTGAACATCCGAACCACGTTCGCACATCCCTAAAGGTTCCCCATAAGTTCTAATTCCGCTCTCAATTGCACCAACATAAATAAGAAATAATTCTATTAATGGACTGACTTTTGCTTCATACTGGTTTCTCTTTACATAGTTTAGAATCACAAGACCCATATGGCTGTGTTGCAGTAATAACAGCATTCAGGGCTGGTCTGCCCCCTGGACAGGATGGGCCTCTTGGTGCCATTCCGAGAAGGGCAGGGTAGTCCCTGCCCACATTGCAAACATCTGGGGAAGGAGATAATGGGTGTTAACAAATGTGGTGGTGGCCTGCTTAGGTCCTCTGTGGTCCACTTTAGCCTGTGGGCCACCATCATGTTTATTGAGGCCAGTCCAGATGTTTTCCCTAGATTGTTGGTGGCTAGCCCAGGCTGTGATCCTGGAGACCTCTGGGATCATAGCCCAGGCTAGCCACCAATGCAGCCGGGAAACAGCCCACCAGAATGCTCCAGAACGGGCTACCATGTGCCGATTTATATGATTAGGGGCCCAGAGTGGACACCTTGACCAGCTGCCATGGCTGCCAGTCATTAGGGGAGGGAGGGTTCGGGCTGCTGGATGCAGTGTGGGACTGGGCAGATGCATGGTTATGTATCTATCTGGTGACCCAGCCCCCTGCACATTTGTTGTGCTGGTGGACTGGTTCTGGACCATGGTGGCAGCAAGTTGCCAACCCGGTCGGGATTGTGACAGCAGCTCTCCGCCATCATGTGTGGTTTTCAACCAATAAAGGAGGAGTTTAAGGTTCTTGCCTACAGTGGCAAAACATCTCTGCTGACACTGTGACTTATTTTAGTTGTAGTAAATTAACAGGGACTGACTGAACTGCATGATAGTTAAACCTGCTTTTGGTATGAACAGAAGGAAGAGCTGAGTAAATAGCACGCTTGATTTTGGCCTTAATTCAGCCATTGCACTTTAATAAATTACACAACTCTATATACAGGGAAATAATAGACCCAGTGGTAACTAGGTAGTTCTCAGAAAGAACTGGAAGACTTTGGCTTAATTATGTATTACTCCTTAGAATTGTGATCAGTGTGTGCATTTATTTGGCTAGTGGTAGACCAGTGTCTAGTAATGTAGAATATTTTCTTGGAAGATCTGTGCTGAATTATGCTATGGACATCTTAACACAAAAGCTTTTGGAAAAAAATGAAAGGACATTGATATTTATCTCAGTATTAAAAACTATGAACAGAGGTTAAAGTCCATAAAACACTGTTGCCTGGAAGATGAGGTCAAAAGCTATATAATTGAAAAGTTTAACCACAAATGTCAGCTTTAAAAGGAATGGGATACTAACAAAGCAGTAAATCTGAAGACTCAAATGCTTTCAACCCCATCACCTCTCCCATCCCCTCGGTAAAACACTCCCTTCCATTGGGCGCTTTATCAGCCTCAGCAAAGCAGTTAATTTTAAATAGTCAACATTTGCATGGAACGAGGGCATAAGTTTTGGTTGATTACAAAGGATTCCTATTTTTCTGTGCTCAGGGTATCTGTGTTCAGGAACCACACACGTTTTGGTGGTTCTGCAATCACTTCTTAAGTTGGAAGGAGATTGGGCTTTTGTTGTGACGGGCCCCTCGGTGTGGAACTTGTTCTCTCCGGATGTCCATCTCAGATCCACCCTCATTGCTAGGGGTGGGACTCCAGGGGGATTATCGGATTTATTGGTATTGGATCTTCTGATATCGAATTTATTGGTATTGGAACATCGGATTTTTAGCATTGCTGATTTTATAGGTTTATTTACATTGCGGCCATTGCTAAATGGCATCAGTGTAAAAAAATCATGTAAACCAGCAATGTTAAAAATCCGATATTCTGATACTGAGAATTATTGGTATTACTGGATTAATCCGATACTGATAGTCCCACCCATACTCCTTACCTTAAAAAAAACACCTGAAAGCCTATTTATTAGAGTTGGGACCCCGGGGCAATTACCGGATACCGGATTTACCGGTTTTCCGGTTCTCAAAGAACCGGATTCTCGGATTAAATCCGGTATCCGGTACCGGTTTTATTCCATTGATTTCAATGGGGCACTGTGTCCCCATTGAAATCAATGGAATACAATTCCT
>QEPC01015474.1:9211061-9227987 GCA_003113815.1 Sphenodon punctatus
TCCCTCTGTTCCCCTTCCTAAGTCTCTCCCCCAGCTCCTGTCTCTCAGATTGTAAGCCCTAGGGGCAGGGACCGTGTCTATTTTATTACTTTGTAAAGTTCCAGGTACACTGCTGGCGCTATATAAATGTTTGTTAATAATAATAATAATAATAATCTGGGAGTTCAATCAGTGGAATAGAGGATTTTTCCCTTTTGGTCTTTGTCATCCGTGCTAAGACCTTTCCAGGTTTATTACAGTTTTGAAAATAAAAGCTTTTAATCTTTCTTAGTTGTTGAGTAATTTTTTGTGTGTCTATTGTTTGATTTCGCTTTTTATTTTTTGAATTTCCAGCTGCGTCTTTTAGAGGGGAATCTGCTATTTTCAGTTTCTAAGTACTGGAGCTGTTCATAAAGTTCTGCATTTCTTTCCCTTCTTTTTTGTTTATTGTGGCCTTAATGACTATGCATTTACCCCTTATAACTGGCTTTGCAGCTTCCCATAGAGTTTGTGGGGAGAGTATTGAGCCTGTATTTATTTCAAAGTACTGTTTTAAATCTGCTGCTATTTGCTGTTTTATCCATTTGTTTTTGAGTATGCCTCTATTAAGTTGCCAGGTACTGCCAGCTTGCTGCTCAGATACTGTCCTGGCAATTTTGGAAATTATTGCACTATGATCTGAAAAAATAGTAGGAACTACTTCACTTCCCAGACATTTGTAGAGAGAGTCTTTCTCTACCAATATGTGATCTATTTTAGAATAGGTATTATGTACGCTAGATATGGACGACCGTGGTTTGGAAGTTTGGAGTTCAGACTGAACTCGAATGAGCAAACCGAACTCAAATTTGAACGTTTGGTTCAGATGCGTTCGGTGAGTTCGGAATTGAAATTCCATTGGTTTAAATGAAAAACACATTATCAGCTGTAACGTTTTTGTTTTTTATGCTATGTGGCTGAAACTTGGGTTGCCTATACCTCCAATAGAAAGCATTAGGTGTACCAAATTCCAAAATGATTGGATAAAGTAATCTGATTTTAGAAGCGGTTGAATTATTGTATTTTGCAATATTCTACATAGATATTCTTAGCTGTAACTTCTTTGCCTCACATCTAATGTAGGTGGAACTTGCTCAGTTTATACCCCTTTCCATATTTACTGTCTTTGCTAAATTTCAGAAGGATTGGGAAAAGGGTCTTGGTGGTCTAAGCAATTAACATATAAATGTATGTCTGACTATAACATCTTTTTAGTCCAACCAGTGTACATGAAATTTGGCAGGGCTATATATTACACTTTCATGATCATCTCTGCCAAATATAAGAAAGATTTTATAAAGGGTACCAATTTTATATGCCTGTACAACATATGTAGAGAAGTGGCCTATGCCTGAGATTCTCTGATGTCACTGTGGTATAAGATCGGTTTGTGATGTGAATTGGCCAACAGAAATGTCAACCAAATATCCTAATTCTGTGCTGGGAGCATCCCAACATATCTCCCCCACTTGTTTCTGGGAAGTCAGAAGCATCTGTTTAGGAAAGAGTCAATAGAGATTCTCTTATGTCCTCTGTCTCAGTGCTGCAGGATGTGATTGTGATGATAATTGGCCAGCCTGGGTGTGTTTAAACTATGTCTCCTGACTGCTGGGATGCTATCTCAGAAGTCCCAGTTATGTTGCTTATGCCCGCCTCAGGGCCGCCCCCTAT
The DNA here is from genome assembly GCA_003113815.1 of Sphenodon punctatus. NCBI lineage: Eukaryota > Metazoa > Chordata > Lepidosauria > Sphenodontia > Sphenodontidae > Sphenodon > Sphenodon punctatus. The sequence continues at coordinate 9,212,751 of QEPC01015474.1, forward strand.
GCCCACCTCGAAGCCACTACCAATTGGTCCTGTAAAGCTAGAAGCTTGCAGTAATGTGTTTGGCCATTGAATGTGTCTGTCAGTCTTTGGGGTTGCTCCACATCCTTCCTCCTACAGTCTCTCTCCCCCTGCCATGCAGGGTGCCTGCCTCTGACTGGCACTGAATATGCTGATATTCATCTGAATAATGATCTTCACAGGGACAACATCAATTGCTTATATAATTGGGTCCCTTTATCAAAATCTCCTGTACATTTGCTGAAATGGCAGGAAAGGTATTTGATACATTCTTGTCAAATATCCTGTAAACAGAATGGAATATCAAAATGTAACAGCTGGAAATGTATTTTCAGGTTAATGTCTTATACTCTTGGGACCCTTTATCCATTCTTTCTGAAAATTGTCAGAAGTATTAAGCATTTGGAGGGACTTAATATGCACAAGTTCATGAACATTGGATGCAAGATAAAGAAGTTGTAGCCATGAATGTGTATGGAGCCTTTCTTAAAATCACAACTTTCAAGTGCTTCTTAAATCGGTTCCCTTTATCTAATCGTTCCAAGATTTGGTACACATAGTGTCCTCCATTGGGGGTACAATCTTCCCAAATCTCATCAAAATTTATTAAGTAACAAAAATGTTATAGCCAGAAATATGTTTTACAGTTTTTCCCCTTTCATTCAAAAACAAATGTCATTTTTAGTTCCTGATTGCACTGAACTAAAGACTGAACTGATCCCGACTGAACTGAATACTGAATCCGAACTCAACATTCAACCCAAACCACCAAACGGCCAAACATCTAAACCTGTTTCTGTTTGCACATCCCTAACGCTAGAATGATACATGTAGCTCCTAGTAGATGGATTTAGACATCTAGCAAATCATGCTGAAATAGCACCGAAGCTATGTTTTTGTGTGTATTTTTAAGTATAGAGCGAGCTTGAGTGGTCCAGTGCTGATAATGGAGAGTTTAAATCCCCTTGTATAATTAACAGGCCCTCTGTGTTTTGTGTCATGGTGGTGGTCGTCAGATTGTGTGACCAAAAGGTTATTACAATTTGTCCTTTAATTAAATAAAATACAGATATAAAAAGCCTAAAATAACAAACATAAAATTTACTTTCATAGCCACACAGAGCTCCGTTTCCAGCTAAGATCCTGGAAGCATCCTATAAATAACGAAAACATAATGCTACCAGGAAGGCCACTATTTCGGAATCAACAATTTGTTGCAAATAAACATCACCAGTAATCCAAATTTTGCCACCAATCTTGCTTCTTCTGAGTTCTTCGGGTTCAGCCACTTCCCCAAGGTAACTGACATGGGGAGGGAATTTATATCCTTTGCTAAAGACTTCAGTCTTATAGTGCGTATTTTGTCGTACGCTGGGCAGGAGACAAGAACATGAACGAGATCCTCAATAGCCCCAAGATTACACAGAGGACATACTCTCAGGTTTCTATCCATTCCCTTGTACTGCCCTTCCATAATCATTGATGGAAAATTCTGAAAACGAAATAAAGTATATGTGTGTCTTAGTTGGGGATCCTGCTAGGTATAAAGATAGCTACTGTTCAGATCCTCCAGTTGCATCGCATGATATTCTGGAGCAATTTTCTGAAACCTGACTTCACATTGAGTCCTTTGCAGATCCTGGTCTAGTACTCTGCGCTTAACTATAGTCATAGCCTTGGCGTAATCACATGCATAGAAGAATTCTCTTGAAAAGCCTAAATTACAGATTTCTTCTTCTATCAAGGTACTCCATCCCATGCTCCTGGCTGGTATGAAACCAATGAGGGAGGATTTGTCCTGCTTATAAATGTTTAGTTTCAGCCAGAAGGCTATCATTGATATCGTTGTCCTTGCTTTAATTGAAGGAACCTTTGTCTCTGCACGCAATACGGCCACTGGTGTTCCACTGGGGACTCCAAGAATTGTTCTCAGGAATTTATTTTGAAATTCGTCCAAGTTATCCAAAAAACCCCACCCCCAAATAATAACTGAATATAGTAATTGGGGGACCACTTTTGCGGCAAATATACGGAGAGCAGGGGGCACCATTTGATCACCCTGTTTGTAATAAAAGGATACTAAAGCAGCAATTGTTTTATTTACCTGTTGCTTTGTGTGATGAAAATGACTTCTCCTAGTACCTGCCGCTGTAATGTGGACTCCCAAATATTTGAATTCAGCTGCTCGATCGTTGTTTGACCCATTAACCACTTATGCGTGGTATCGGCCCGTCTTCTACCAGTGACTAGAACTTTAGTTTTCATATAGTTAACTATCAGACGCTCCTGGCTGCAATAGTCCTCAAATTTTTGGAGAGACCTACTCAGTCCTATCCGTGTTTGGGATAGCAGGACCGCATCATCAGCATATAGGAGTATCGCAATACTTCTAGCGCCGATCTTCGGTGGATGGAGATGTTCTTGTCTCATGAATTTCACAATGTCATTAAAGAAGATATTAAATAAGGCCGGGGCCAGTATACAACCCTGTCTAACCCCTTTGGCAACAGGGATAGATTGGGTCAAAGGGAGAGAGTGTGACACCCTTACTTGCATGGTATTGCCTGTATACAGTTGAATTATTAAATAAAGAAGACGTGGATCAATGGTAGTTCTGCTTATCTTATTCCACAGCCTTGCCCTATCTATCGAATCGAAAGCTGCCTTGAGATCGACAAAACATAGATACAGGTTTGATTTTTTTTTTTTATTCTACCCTGGGCGCTTCGGACCCGTATCGTTAGTTATTATCTGGGTTAGGACATAGAACTGATTGACCGTGGACGTAGCTTTCCTAAAGCCCGCCTGCTCTGGATCAAGGATGGATTCCTGATCCATCCACTCCTGAAGTCTGGCTAGCAAGTACTTGGCATAAAGTTTGCCTACCACACTCAGTAGGCTAATAGGCCTGTAGTTCCCTGGGAGCTGAGGATCACCCTTCTTGTAAATTGGAACCATGATGCTTGCCAACCATTTCTCCGGGATACGTCCTGAGCTATTAATGACAGTGAAGACTTACGTGAGGATCCTTGACCACCATTCTAATTGGAATTTCAGGAGTTCCACAGGGATATAATCCCCTCCCGGGGATTTCCCGGATTTTGCCTTGCATATCAACTCCTTTACTATATCAGGAGTGATGGGATCCCAGCAGGGCGTGTTTTGGGTTATGATGGGTATATATTTTTGGAAGAACTGGTAAGTATTTTCATTTGGGGCATATACATTAACTAGGGTTACTTTTTGTGAATTTAGTACTACTTGTAATAGGAGGAATCTGCCTTCTTTGTCTCTCTACAACCTGGATAGTGTAAAATTTACTGTAGATGAGAACCCTATCAGGACTCCTGCCTTTTTTCCCCTCCCACAGAAGGCGTAAGTGTCCCCTATACATCTACCTTTATCGATTTTAGTTAGGTTTCTGTTGGTTGGGCTTGTGGGTTTACAGGAATATCTCTAAGTCCATGGTGTTTTCGAAAACCTTCCTCCTTCCATTGACCAATATAACCAGCTTAGCTGGATGCCATAGTTGTGGCTTTAAGTTTCTGTCTGTTAGTTCAGAGAAGTACTTTGACCACGCTCTCTGCTTTTTTCATAGTTTTGAGCGCATATCAGAGTCCCCGGGAGGAGTGTTTTTTTCACGTGGCTGGTTCTTGCACATGCGCATTGCGCCCCCTCCAAACCTCTTTTAAACTTAGCTATACTGCTGGCCTTGACCACCACCTCTGGCAGTAAATTCCACAACCTAATTGTACGCTGAGTGAAAAAATACTTTTGTTTGTTTTTACTCTGCTACCTGTGAGTTTCATGGAGTGTCCCCTAGTTTTAGTACTAGTTGAGAGGGCAAATAAACCATTCCCTGTTTACAAGTTCCACACTACTCATGATTTTATAGACCTCTATCATATCTCCTCTCAGCCGTCTCTTTTCCAATCTGAAGAGCCCCAACCTATCAAGCCTCTTGTACAAATGCTGTTCCATACCCTGGATCATTTTTTTGCCCTTCTCTATACCTTTTCTAGTTCCGCTGTGTCTTTTTTAAGATGGGGCAACCAGAACTGCACACAATATTCAAGGTGCGGTCTCACCATTGATTTGTATAGAGGCATTATGACATCCTCAGTTTTATTTACTTTTCCCTTGCGAATAATTCCTAACATTCTATTTGCTTTTTTGACTGCTGCGGCACACTGGGCTGATGATTTCAGTGTATTATCCACAATCACTCCCAGATCCTTTTCCTGAGTGGTAACTCCTAGCTTAGTACCCAGCATTGTGTACTCATAATTTAGATTATTTTTCCCAATGTGCATCACTTTGCACTTGTCCACATTAAATCTCATCTGCCATTTAGATGCCAAAGTATTTTATACGTATGTAATGTAAAGAGCTCTGAGTTCATGTAAGGCAGGGGGGGCTATATAAATAAAGGTATTATTATTATTATTAATTCTTTATTTTGTTTCTGGTCAAGATTGTCATGTTGGTAGTAGAGATAGTTATTATGGAATGGATTTAAATATCTATTAAATGTAATAATTTGTAGACCAAATCACAGGCTTCTTACAGTCCTGCATCATTTCGCTCATCAGCTAGGCAATAAAAGTTTGCATCCGCTCTAACATGTTAAACTAGCATCTATACTTTACTTACATTAATATAAATAAGATGACTTCTGTCCTTGCCTGAAGTGACAATGTCATTGCCTGTAGCTTACATCTATCATTACTATCAGATAATTAGAACGCAGGAAAGCTTTAAAAGCCCTCGCTCTAATCTGTCATTCTGGACTTCTTCCAATCTTAACACATCTGTCAATCACTTCAGCCCCTCTAGCAATGTTTAAGAAAAGCCTATGATAAGTATATTTTCCATAGGGGTCAACAGCAAGAGGTAGAAAGCCCCTTTTGTGTGTCAAAATTTATCTCAAAATCACTCTCTCTCTTCGTTTCTCTCTCTCTCAAGCTTCTTCTAATCCCATCCTCAGTGTTGAAAGGATATAATCTTCCTGACAGACAGGAAGTTCAGACACCATGGTAGAATATAAGTTACAGAAATTGCTATGAATTTCTGTAGAACAATATAGAAAGTGCATAATGATTCCTTAGCTAGCAAAAGGATTGAATTGTTGTTAGAGCTGTGATATATTTATGCACCACTGAAACTATTTTATTATAGAACATAACGGGTCAATTTATGCAGCTGCTTTTCATGCAGGGAAGCAGAACTATGACTTTTTGGTCCCAACAGAGAGGCTCACAGTATTCAGTCATGAAAACAAAGGCTTTAGTCAGCTAAGTCCAGGAAGCAAAAGCTCCATCTTCCCTTAGTTTTAAAAGAAAGTCACAAGGGCAAACACCGCTCAGCAACTCTATGTATTTTTCCTCACTTTCAAGTTTGTTTAAATTTATTATCATGTCTTGAAGGTGCAGGGCAGGATATATAACATACAAAATCATAAATAGGGATAAAATAAAATTTTGACAAAATGGGAAATGTCAAAATCCTGGTTCCTGATACCATCTTGGTCGAATCGAGAACCTCTCAGTACTCAGTAATGTCTTGATGATGGTTTTGTTTCTCAATTTACTGACTTCTCATTTACCGCTTTGCTGTCCATTTCAGATCCTGAGAAGTAATACTGAGATAATACCGCATTTCTTGCACTCCATTTTCCTTTCTACTTCCTTGTTACTCATTGTTTGGGATGCAGATTTCTTTACTAATTTGCAGTCCAGTTGCAGATTGGTCAAAGCAAAGGGAACTACGTAGAAAAACAATCCTGTTTGGAGCACTGGAGTGGAGATAAAGGGGCACTGGGGGAGGTAAAGGGATGGACTTATTTGCACAGTGATTGGCTCAGAAATGCTGAAATAACAAACTCAGAAATAAAATAGTACCCTTGGCAATGTGGTAAACGGTGAACGAATGGTATGCAGTACATGGTATGCAGTGGTAATTTGGGACAGCATATTGTGGTATTATGAAAATTAAGAAATTGCATTGTACTGGGAAACGGTCAGAAAATCAATCCTGGTTCCTGATATGGCTACATTTTTCATGAGCAGCAATCTAGCTGCTCATTTCAGCCCTAATAAATAATCAAAAATAAAGAAGTTAAAAATCCTTAACCCAAACTTTCCTGAACTTCATCCCCATCTGACTAAATCCTGATGAAATAATTGCCTCTGGAAGAGGAGCAGATGAACATTCAGGGTGAGGGGGCTCCAAAGTTGCAGGACTACCACCGAGAGCACCTCTCTGTGTGCCCTTGCTCTGTGAATTTCACGGGCAGATGATACATGCAAGATGGTGCTCCCAGATGACCTTGGAGGCCGCGATGAGATATGAGGGAGAAGGTGATGCCCAGACCATTTCTGACTTTTTAAAACCAGCACTTTGAACCAGCACTGGAGCATTGGTGTAAAGTTACTTTTTGTCTCCACCTTCTAAGGCAGTTGATTTCTGCTCACTGGGGGCTAATAAAGAAGCAGGACTTTCATGACAGAATATGGATGAGTTATCTGGTACCATTGACTGATGCTCATTCTTTGCTCATCTCTAATTTGGATGTTATATACGGTGAGGTTATAAATAGGAATGTGGTACAACTTACACTTCAAAAAAAATAACCCTGTGACTTGTTACTAGTGGTTGAAAGTAATTGTATATCCCTTTTGAAGGGCTATAATGCTAATTCTGATGCAGCCACTAGGCACTAATTACTATTGTGGTTTATTTTCAGAAACCTTTCACCAGGATAGGTGTGGTATTTCAGAAAGAGAGCGGTGTGCTTTCATACCATTTTAAAGGGTACCCAGTTTATTTTCTGTCTACCAAAAATATTTGGACATTTTATACATTGTGTCGATATAATCAAGGACTGAAAAGCTCCACAGACCAGTTTTGTCCTTAGTAAAAGCTCACGGGTCTGATAGGGACTGAAGGACCTTTCTGTGGGAGGGAGTTGAGGGGATGTGCTCAGGACAGGAACAGAGGAGAAAGACTGAAAAAACATATTCAGGATGGGGGGGGAGGGGAGGGAGGGAGGGGAGTGAAGGCGCATGCTTGGGAGTGGAGATGAGAGTTTGTGCTGAGAGAGGAAAGTGCTGATATGAGTGCTTGAAGATAGAGGTGGGATCTGTGGGATGGATCCATGAATTAGAAGAGACCATATAACAAAAGGTGATGGGCTGCATAATCATTTGACTCTTGGGTGTGAGGTTCCAAATCTCTGGTTTAAGTAATGTGAGCAAAAAGCCTGCACGGCCCAAAGAGGAGGGGGAGGGGGGTGTTGTAATTTATTCTGTAGGATTGCTGTAGACCAATATCCTAGAAGACAGGCTGCTTGTACAGTACTTGGCATCTTCCAAAAATATGCAAAGCAAACTTTATAAACTATCCTGAAGGAACAAAAACTGTGTGTTTTCAAATGACATTTCCATCTGAAAGTGTCGTTCAGGTAAAGGTTATAAAATGTCAGCTTCCAAATGCTGCTAATAAAAGATTAGTTTTGACAACTCAATTTAATAACTGTAAAACCAAATTAATGCAGTTTGTATTATATTTTAATGTCATCAACAGATACAAGAAACCCGCCATAGTAATTTCATTGTGTAAATCAACTAATCCATGTCCTGTCTTTTGCATCTTCATTACCAAATACAAATTGTCACATAATGAATAAGCAGTAGGTTGGTGAATTTCTGATCATCATAAATGTATTCATGCAGTCTACTCTAAATATTTTACTATGGCATAAAGGGGATAGGAACACCTCTCATCCATAAAATGCAGATTTACTGCACAGAAAGAGCCCCACGGTTTTTATGACCTTACTTATAGTCCTTTTAATCTAAGCTCGGCTTGGATTATACATAATAAATTGTTAGTTGTGCCATTAGATCATGTCGGCTACAACACAGTCTTAAGGACCATTATGAAATGACTGCAATTAATGTAATTTAAACACATTAACTAGAAAAGGTAATAAATATTTTTAAAAGTTATGGTTGTACTTAACATTTCTTACTTAGCTAGTATAAGTGCACCCGGTTGTTGTTTTTTTAGGTTTTTAAAAAATCTCATAAGAATTTGGCTAGGAGGTTGCAATTTCTCTTTTGCCCTTCCTTCTTGGCAGTGCACAGACTTTAGAGAGCTGCCTGCCAGTGTTTTCATTTTATATCATTATAGCCATACGTCTCCCACAGTGAAAACCACCACTCTTATCAAGTCACCACAAAGCCTGTATGGTACTTAAGTCCAGATTTGTGACTGGCTTGGAGAACAGTCTGCAAATTCAGGCAATCAAATACATGTGTTTTTTGTGTACTGAAAAGGATGAGTAATGTAGTCTTCTTTAATGGATTGTGATGCACTGAATGCATCACCTTGAGATGGAGCCTACTGTCTTGACACAAATACATGAACTAATGAAGTCCTGTTAGCACGAAGAAGATTAAGGTTGAGCTTGCTAAATGGTAACATAAAATTTCATTGAGTGAATCCAGAATGGGTTAATAAAATAGAAAGTGTGCTGCTGTCATACTTCTAAAGAAGGTTGTTATTCTGACATGAGGAGTCTTTAGTGATTCCTCCTTTAGTATTCCAAGCCTGGCTCCAGCCTCTCTAATAACACCGCTTTTAGACGAGGCACTGAACAAGTGCCTCCCGAGCCGTGCGTGAAGAGAGAAGCTGGCTGCGCTGCTGAAAGTGACGTTCTCCCCGTTGCTGGCAATGGCGGCAGCCGGAGACGCAGTGCTTTGCAGAGGTGCGTTCTAGAGACCTGAAAATTGAGGTCTCTAGAACGCGCCTCTGCAAAGCACTGCGTCTCCAGCTGCTGCCGTTGCTGGAAATGGGGAGAACGTCACTTCTGGCAGCACAACGCGGCTTCTCTCTTCACGCGTGGCTCGGGAGGTGCTTTTCAGCGCCTCGTCTAAAAGCGGTGTTAGTAGAGAGGCTGGAGCCAGGCTTGGAATACTAAAGGAGGAATCACTAAGGACTCCTCATGTCAGAAAAACAACCTTCTTTAGAAGTGTCACTGCCCATGGGCTCCTTCGACCATGAGCTTTCCCCCATACCAGGGGCACTATGCCTGGATATGTCAGTTTCTAGGATGTCTAGTCCTCACTAGCTTCTCCCTCTTAATGCCTGTGGAGTGATCATAGAGTCTCTGGTCCTTCACAGGGCCCAGAGTGGTCCAGAAAGTGTGTAAGCAGGGAAGAGTAATAAAGGAGGGGCTTCCTCCAAGGGAGCTCTGTGTTTAAACCTAAAGTGGCTTCGGGTTTCTTTCACTAACTCCACATGGTGTCAGAAGGAGAAAGATACCCTCGCTGTGAGGAAGAGTGCATCAGACTGCCAGAGAAGAGAGTGAGAACTGAAAGAGAACCTGGACAGCCAAACAGTGAGTAGGCTGGAGAAGGGGTCATAGGCCTGATGCAGTTCAGCTATGGAGTCCATAACACAAATGGCTCTCCTACAAAAGTTTGATTTTGAAAACTCAGGCAGCTGCCCTTGCTGGATCAGGAGATTTGAAAGATTTAGGATGGTTTCAGGTCTAATTCAAAAGCCACAAGAATACCAAGTAAATGCTCTGATTTTTGCAATGGGAGATGCTGCAGAGGATATTCTCTGTGCTTTACTTCTAACTGTAGAGGAAAAGAAGGATTATAGGAAGATGAAGGACGCTTTTGATGCCCATTTCATAGGAAGACAGAATATGATATATGAAAGAGCAAAATTTAACATGAAGTGCCAGGATCAAGGAGAAACAGCAGAAGCTTTTATCACTGCTGTCCACACATTAGCAGAACATTAATGGAGCATTAAAAGAAGAACTCATAAGAGATAGAATTGTTGTGGGCTTAAGAGACACTCGGCTATCAGCACAACTTCAGTTAGACCCTGATCTAACATTAGCAAAGGCACTAGCAAAAGTGAAGCTACAAGAAAACATAAGGAAACAGCAGCTTGACTCGCAGGTCACAGATGAAACTGCATCACACAAGTTGGAGGCATGAAGTAAACAAAACATAAAATCAGAAAAACCTGCCAACCCAAAACTTCAGTACAAACATAGCGTACAATGAGAGACGGCTAGAACAAGGAATTTCAGTAGGAGTGATGGGAGAAAAAGTTGTGGCAAATCATGACACCTACCCACAGTTTCCAGTAGTGTTCTGCAAGAAAAGCAGAATGCAGACGATGCCATAAGGTAGGATATTTTTTAACAGTGTGCCAAACACCTAGAACAGTAGAAATAATACAAACTGAGAAGTTCAGGTGCGAGGAAAGTGAAGCTGTGTTTCTAGACTCTCTAGCCTCCATAGAACAGACAGCACTGTGGTACACACACCTGAAGTTAAATGGTCAAAACCTTAAACTTAAACTGGATACTGGAGCTGTGGTAACAGCAATCCCAACAAAAGAGTATAATCCATCTTGGAATGGAGCCCTACAAAAAGCAGATAGAATACTAAGAGGGGCTAACAATACCATGAGCTTTGGGGTCGGTTCAAAGGATAGCTAGGAAAAGGACGGAAACTTCTCCACCAAACCTGTCCAGGTTCTCTTTCCACTCTCACTCTCCTCTCTGGTAGTCTGATGCACTCTTCCTCACAGCGAGGGTACCTTTGTCCTTCTGACACCATGTGGAGTTAGAGAAAGACACCCGAAGCCATTTTAGGTTTATGTAATACAAGGATTGACAGTTCCCTTTCTAGGATTGCCTGCAATACAAAGGCTACAATTAGTGGAGAAATTGGTGTGTATAAATGGAAACAAGCAAACCGTACAGGAGATTGTATCCACAGGTTTTCACAGGATTGGGTAAGCTGTCAGGGGAATACAGAATAAAACTGTCACCCTAAACCACACCTTTCCCTCTGACAGCACTTTGGCATGTTCCCATGCCATTATGTGAAAAGGTTAGGGCTGAATTAGAAAGAATAGAACAGATGGGAGTTATTTCCTGGATAGATGAGCCTACAGACTGGTGTGCGGGGATGGTCGTCCCAAAACCAAATGGAAACATCCATATTTGTGTGGCCCTCACACAGATCAATAAGTGTGTGTGCAGAGAAAGGCATATGCTTTCTGCAGTTGATCAGACATTCGGTCAGCTATCAGGAGCCAAAGTATTCTCAAAATTAGATGCAACAGTAGGATTTTGCCAAACACCCCCACCCCCCTTGCTAAAGAATCCAGGCCACTACTACCTTCATAATACTATTTGGAAGATATTGCTTCAGTAGGCTCCCATTCGGTCTATCGTTGTCTCCAGAACATGTTCAGAAAAGGATCTCGCAGACTGCAGCAGGGCTGCCCGGCACCCTTTGCCATGCAGATGACGTATTGGTTTATGGTAAAGATAAACGAGAACATGATGATAGATTACATGCAGTGCTGAAATGTTTCCAGCAAGCAAGACTCAGTCTAAATGAAAAATGTGAATTTGAAAAAGAATAAATAAAATTCATTGGACATATAATTAACAAAGAAGGGATCCAGCCTGACCCTGATAAATTAAAGGCACTGCTCACTTTCCCTGAACCCAAAGATGTTTCTGCACTAAGGCGATTTCTGGGCATGGCAACTTATTTTGGAAAATTTATACTAAACTTAGCACAAATAACAAAACCTTTAAGGGACCTCTTAGTTCAGTGCAACATGTGGATTTGGGGGAGACCCCAAAACAGGACATTCAATTTAATCAAGAAAACATTGGCATCGTCACCAGTGTTGGCACAGTACTCCGTAGAATGCCCAACAACAGTGGCAGCGGATGCATCTTCATATGGCCTAGGTGCAGTGCTCACACAAGCACACCCAGGAGGAGATCACAGACCAGTTGTATTCATATCCAGACGTCTCTCAGAAGAGGAACAAAGGTATGCTCAAGTTGAGAGGGAAGCCTTGGCAGTCACATGGGTCTGTGAATATTTTAGTTCTTATTTGATTGGCTTGCATTTCAAAATACAAACAGACCATAAACTCTTGGTTGCATTATTAGATTCAGAGTCACTGGATGACCTTCCACCTTGGATTCAAAGGTTTCAACTCCACCTAATGTGATTTTAATTCAACATTGAACCGTGTACCAGGGAAAACTCTCATCCCAGCTGATACACTATCAAGGGCTCCAATTACACAACCACTCTCTGAGGAAGAAAAGACTTTAGTGAAAGAGGTAGAAATGTACATTAACCTCCTATAAAAGACAATACCAGCATCTGCAGGACAGCTTCAGCAAATTAAAGAAGGACAAATGAAAGATGAGACTTGTCAGAAGATAGTATTTGTCTGCCAAAAAGGGTGGGGCTGTAGGAGACATCTTCCACTTGCCTCAGAACCCTATTGGCAAGATCAGAATGACCTTCACTTGACAGATGGCCTACTTCTTAAAGAGTAACGCATTGTGATCCCTAAAGTGCTTTGGATTGGAAGGAGATACTTGCTAAGATTCACGAGGGACACCAAGGAATAAACAAGTGCAGAGCAGGAGCTCAACAGTCCATAAGGTGGCCAGGGTTGAGTAAGGAGATACAAACCTTAGTACAAAACTGTGAGGAATTTATTAAAACTCAACAGCAGTCACCAGAACCACTACTTTCTAAAAAATCACCAGACAGATCTTGGCAAAGGGTAGCAACTGATTTGTTGGGTTTTTTTTTTTTTTTTTTTAAAGACCAGCCATATGTGATTGTAGTAGATTACTTCTCTAAATATATTGATTTGGCTTTAATTAACCAAACCTCAACAACACAGGTCATCAACAAACTAAAAGCGATGTTTGCCAGACATGGTGTCCTGGAAGTTCTCATCAGAAAACTTTAACGATTTTGCAAGGACATATGATTTTGACCACTGTACCAGTAGTCCATACTATCCTCAGAGTAATGGGGAGGTAGAGAGAGTGGTGCAGACTCTGAAAGACCTCTTGCAAAAGAATAGGGACCCTTACCTGGTGATTCTGATACATAGATCTACACCACTTGCCTCAGGGTTGTCTCCAGCTGAACGTCTCATGGGGAGACGACTCGGAAGACCGTTACCTGTGGCACCAAGGCAGCTAGAACCAAGATGGCTTAACCTTCAAGAATTTTGAAAATGGGATGAGGCGCTAAAGAGATGGCAGCAACACAGCTTCAACAAATTACACTACTGGAACTGGAACTGGAACTGACACCGGGCGATAGATTGCTTGCAAAGCTCTCAGACATATGGAATTGTCAGAAAAACATCTGATACTCCTCGATCCTACCTCGTGGAAACTTCACGTGGACTTCTCTGAAGAAACCGGGCTCATCTGAGATATATTCCAACTCACCCAGACAAGACGGATACACCTCAGAATATCCAGTCAGAAAATAAGTTCCCTTCTCATGAAACAGTATATGAAAAATTAATCGGGGATAAAGATGAGGTCAGGAAGACTAGTCAGACCACCTCAGAGACTAGACCTCGACACTTTAAATTACAGTTATAAAGCACAGGTACAAAGAGACTGTTAAGTTCTAAGTTTAGAGAGTTGAATACATTTATGTTCTGTTGAATACAAAGAGAGGGAGATGTGGAGTGATCATAGAGTCTCTGGTCCTTCACAGGGCCGAGAGGAGTCCAGGAAGTGTGTAAACAGGGAAAAGTAATAAAGGAGGGGCTTCCTGTAAGGGAGCTCTGTGTTTAAACCTAAAATGGCTTCTGGTGTCTCTCACAATGCCAAATGATAACCACACCCTAACAGTGTGGCCACTCCAAGACAGCAGCCTCCTAGTTACTTCTGGCTACTATTCATTAGAGCCGTGCTGCTAGCTGGTCTCCACTAGATCTCCGGTGGTTTCCCCCTCAGCTCTTTCCTGGGCTATGCTGTCCTGAGATCTGCTGTCCTTTCTTTTGGGTCTCTGTCACTAGCTCTTTTCCCTTCCAGAGGATGGAATGTTGTTTATCAGTTGGTCTCTGGGCTCCCCTGTAGTTGGACCCAAAGGTACCTCCCCCAGCACCCTGGTGTCCAGCTTTCCCTCCCACTGCACTGGCTTGCATGTTGTATGGCTGGAGTTCCTAGATACCAAGGAGGGACACTGACACTACCGTCCCCGGGACAGAGGGTCCCCAGACCCACTGTTCTCGGTTCTGCTTGGTTCCCATGCCCCATTCCCTGGGATGTGCTGCCAGCAACCCTGCCTGTCTCCCTGCAGGACTTATTGTTCCTATACCATGCCTACGACAGCCACATGGCTTCATGGCTTGTGCAGCCCTTACTAGGTGGTGAACCTTCCTAAACAACACCATACTAGACTAGGGTGTGCATGCCCTTTTCATTATATCAATAACAAAAATGAAAATTTTCATTTTTGTTATCGTTATTGAAATATTGCAATTTCGTTATTGCAGGTCAAAATGGAGTGATTGATTCCCTGCTGTTCATTCCCAGCTTCTGACAGTCAGAGGTTGCATTCCCCAGCCTACTTGGCTGATAGTCATTAATGGACCTATACTCCAATCCTTTTTAAAACCCAGCTATGATACTGGCTTTGATCACCTTCTCTGGTAACAAATTCCACAAGTTAATTGTGCTTTGCGTTAAAAATTATTTTATTTGTTTTAAATCTGATGCCACTTACTTTCATGGAGTGTCCCCTAATTCCAATACTATTTGAGAGGGTAAACAACAATTCCCTATTTACTTGTTGCACTCCACTCATGATTCTCTAAACTTCTACTTGTCTGCTGGTTTGACTGGCTGCAGCTGTTCAAACAGGCAGGGGCCACATGGCCACCTATTGCCACGGATTTATTTAGCCTGCCCTTGTCAGGGTCCGGCCGCAGGTCCGGCAGCGCCGCCGACACCAAGCCCCGCCACGGGAGACCCGGCAGCCGACGGGAATCAGGCTCCGCCCCCCTTAACGTCCACAGACGCAGGGGGAACCCAGCAACCGCCTCAACAAACCCCCCAGACCCCGCCCCGGGATGCTGCGCAGGACGCAGGGGCGGGGCCTCCAGCACGCCGCCGCTCAGCACGGCTACAGGCACGCCAGGGGGGCGTGGCCTGTACTTTAAATTCCGGCGCGGCGAGATACGCAGCGCCAGTGATCTGCGAAACTGGCCTCCTTGTGTGAGAGGAGAGAGCAGAGAGAGCCTTGTTGACCCTGATTTCCCCTTCCTTTGGATTGCGTGTGCGGAGTGCCTCGGAGGAGTGCATGGTGAGTGAATGTGCCCAGTCCC
>QEPC01015474.1:9229273-9300276 GCA_003113815.1 Sphenodon punctatus
TTGGAGAAGAAACAACTGAGAGGAGATATGATAGAGGTCTATAAAATGATGAGTGGTGTGGAACTAATAAACAAGGAGCAGTTATTTACCCTCTCAGTTAGTACTAGAACTAGGGGACACTCCATGAAACTCATGGGTGGCAAGTTTAAAACAAATAAAAGAAAATACTTTTTTACTCAGCGTATAATTGGGTTGTGGAATCTACTGCCAGAGGCTGTGGTAAGGGCCAGTACTATAGCTGAGTTTAAAAGAGGTTTAGACAAGTTTCTGGAAGATAGGTCCATTAGCAGCTATTAGCCAGACAGGATCAGGGAACATGACGGGAGCAGAGGGAAAACAACAGGGAATGGATTCCTCATTGTGACATCTTGGGTGCTTCTCCCAAGCCACAGTGATTGGCTACTATTGGAGACAGGATGCTGAGCTAGATGGACCATTAGTCTTACCCAGTATGGCACTATTTATGTTCTTAAGTGACTCTCTTAACTTTTTTTAACCTTCCCCCATGCCTCCTTTCATTTGCCTGCGATAGTTGAGGCCCCTACCCCCTCCACACATGTACATATACCTTGATTGCTGCTTTCTTTTCCTCCTTTCCATCCTCCTTTTTTTCCTCCTCTCTATTCCTCTTGTTCTTTGAATTTCTCATCACCTTGCCACCATACCCCATGATTTTGGAGATGTCCCCTAGCTCAGTCAGTATGTGGAGGGCTGACAAACACCTCATCAGTGATGGCTGCTGGACTTCTAGGTGGGTGGGGTGGGGTTGGGGTGGTGGCACCATTAAAATGTCACAATTTACTATGGAATACACAATGAAAACAGATCTAAAAACTACACAGTGTGGCATGGCAGCATGCAATAGTAAGCAAAATGCAAAGCTCTGAACAAATAAAGGAGAAGCCAGCAGTTGCTCCTATAGGTCAGGTGCTAGAAAAGAAAACTGACAGGTAAAGGGTTCAAATCTGTTTTAGATAATTATACATTATACATATGTGTAATTTTTATTTTTGCTTTTAAAATTTGATGTTTTAAAACAAGAATCCATATAGAAGAAGAACTCTGTACATGCCAGAAATGTGAAAAAAGCTTCAGGAGAAGTTGGGATTCTTAATATACACCAGAGAATCCACAGAGGAGAGAAACCTTACATGTGCCCTTACTGGGAAATGCTACAGGGGGAGCTCAGTCCCCAGCACACACATCAGAGAATTCACCATTCAGGAACAAGATCGTATAAATGCCATGTTGTGAGGAAAGCTGCAGTGTGACCAACAACCTCCGTTTTAGTGTGTATCCAAGAACCTAAATAGTTTCCCCCATTTCCAGCCCCACCTCAGCTGTGGTTTCAGGAGAGGAGATGAATAAAGGTAGAGTTCACTTGGGAGGAGACATTGGGCAGAATACTTTAGGAAACAGTATAGTAGACTTCAAGCTTAGATACTGAACCACGCTGATGGTACTGCATTTCTAATCCTTCACCCCAGCCCAACCCCTTCTATCCCTGCTTTCTTCCCTTACATCTATTTTCCCTATGAACATAGACTATTCCCGCACTTCTTCCTGTCCTTACATACCCAGCTCCAAAGTGATACATAAAGGTTTAACTCAGGAGCTGCTTGTCCTCAAGGGCAGGCTTGATTGGCAACTCTACAGCAGGCATGAAAAGCAAGTATTTTTGAAGTGTTCACACTGCTGCAAAAATATATTAGTATAAATTCTGTCTTCATTTTTTCCTGGTGTACTTAGTCAACCCATATAATATCCAAACTTTTTAAAACCCTCAAACCATTCAAAGGCACAAAAAAGCTTTTCAAAAGTGAGATTGTACAGTGAGGAGTGGTGGCAGCGACATAATTAAAAAATACTGCAAATTCAGATTTCAAAGAGCAGCAGCCCTCCCCCAAATAAATAAAATTAAATTAAAATTTAAAATGAGGGAGTGGAGACATAATTAAATGGACCTGTACCATAGCAAAGAACAGCAGAAATGCAGAACAATAATAAAATGAATGAATAAATAAATAAAATAAAAAACTTACCTAAAGTAATCCAGTTTTCTCTCTGCTGCAGCATCGTCTGATCTGGTCCAGACCAGTTCCAGGCTGCTGCTAAGTCTTCTGCAGCCTGAAGAGGGAGAGGTGGCAGCGGGTTCGGGGGTGGTGGGAGCTCATCTGTCAACTGGCTTTTGGGTTCAGAAAAGTAGTGGCTCAAAGCCATTCTGTTAGGCTGGGCTCCTACACAGAAAACCATGCCTTTGTGCTTGGGCCCTCCCTACAGCCCCTTCCTTTTACTGTTCCTGTGCCCTTGGGATAGCAGGGACTACTGTCCTGAGGGCACAGACACAGTAAAGGCAAGTGCCCAGCCACCCTGGTCTGCCCCTTTCCTCTCTTTTTTATTTATTTATTTATTTATTTATTTAAGGTTTTTCAAAATTATTACAGTATATTGCTTTATCAGATATACACTTTTCATTGAACGTTCTGTTCCCATATGTTCACATTTTTCCATCTTAAACCAATGTTAAAACTCTGTTTTGTTTTCCCAGACAAATTTCTGGGTGTAACTCTCCCGGTTTCTAACCTACCTGGGAGGCAACCTTAACTCATGGTCAACTAGTTCTTCTGGGGATGCCCCCCCATTTCTGCAGTCATTTACAAAATCTTTCCTAAATATAAAAGTCAAACCGGTAATCCCTTTCATCCGGGGTCAGTGGTTTGTCCTGTATGACCCGAAGGCATAGCCTCCAACGGATCTGTAGCTTCGCCATTCAGCCGAACCATTTCGCTATCAGTCTTTCCATTGAAAAAACAAACCATATCCGGCTGGGCCATTCTCCTTCACTTAATGGGTTCTCTGATTTCCAATTCCTTACAATTACATGAATTGCTGCCAAGCAAAATATGGAGCATTGTTCCTTGACTTTCTTCATTATGGCTTGTTCCAGATACAGTCCTAGTAAGGCCAGCTCCGGGCGAAAGGGTATCTGAAACCCCACCATTTCCTCCATGTATTTCCAGACCACTCTCCACAAACTCTGAACCTTGTGGCATTCCTACCAACAGTGAAGAAGCGTTCCCTCCTCCCCATGCCCTCTCCAGCATCTCCCCGACCCTCCTCTGTCTGTGCTTAAATTGTATTGGCGTTAGGTAATACCTTAAAGTAAGCTTCACCTGTGTCTCTCTAGCCTCCAGTGATGCTGCACGCTGGTTAAAGTGTGCTATGATCCCCTCCATCTGGGTTTCTGAGAACTTCTGTCCTAAAGCCTTTTCCCATGACCCGATAAACCCTAATTCTTTCTTATACCATACCAATTTCATTTCCCTGTAGATCCTACCTAGTCTGCCCCTGTTACTTGCTGTTTCAAATAACTTTTTCTATTTTATGAGGTTCCCTGCTATAACCCCTGATAGCCCCCGCTTGAGTAAAAGTGCTTTTAAGCTGAAGAAATTGGTAGGGGTCAACCCTGCTCTGTAGGTTGACCTCTGATGCCTCTTGGGTGATAAAAAGCCCCTCTACAAACAATTGTTCTGCCCTGTACATTTTTTTCCTGATGAAGTTTACCATGCAGCTCTATTGCCATGTCATGGTCCACTAAAACTTTAAGATTGATTGGGGAGTATGGTGAAGCTCCCACTGTTTAAAAAAATAATAATTTATCATCAGTTTCCAAGCTTTCCAAACCTCCCACGCAAATGGGTGGTCCTTCCAGCTTTTGCTCTTGATCTGGCCCACATCTGTTAGATAGTTTTAAAAATCTACTACTTCTATGTTGTGTGCCTCCGCCTGGACCCATTTTTGATGCGATGGGTTATGATACCAAGCTTTAAGTGCACTAAGAACCGCCGCTTTGTAGTAGAGTAAAAAAAAAAAAAAAATCAAATCAATTTATTCCAGACGTGACCCTTAGTCATTGTCAACATACAAAACACACTTTTAGTTTTCTTGATTTTTTTTTTTTTAAATTTCTTCCGTATTAATAGCTTCCCTTAGTTTCAACAGTTCCTTATGTAGTTTTTGCGTGGGACATTGTTTCAATTTATGATCTGTTATTCTTAGCTGCTCATAAAGACCTTTTAATACGTCCCTATTTTTCTTAAGTATTGCTGCATTTAATGATATTATATTTCCTCGGGTTACCACTTTTGCCGCACCCCATAATATATTCGGGGAGCTCACTGATCCCTTATTTAATTCAAAATATTAATCAATGCTCTGCTTTATTTGGTCCTGGAAAAATTTATTGTGACAAAGTGCTCTATCCATTTGGCAGTGGTTGTTACTCTCTAGCTCCACCTGGGGTCTCCAGTTAAAGGTTGCAAGAATGTCATGATGATCTGACAGAGCTACAGGTTTGATAAATGCACTCTTGCAAACCTCAACATCCTTAAGTGGGATCAAAATATGGTATATTTTCATAAATACCTGATGGGGGAATTGAGTAAAAGGTATAGTCTCTGCTTCGGGTTTAGGTGTCTCCAAATGTCCACCAAACCATTGTCCCTGAGTGTCTGATTTATCTTACTTTGCCATGTTTTCAGTGGCCTGGCCACTGAGTGGTCTTGCCAGGTAAGTGGCGAGTTCAGGTCCCCCTGTATAATTATTCTCCCCTCAGCGTGTTCTAAATTTTTTGGGATTTTTTCCTGCACAAAGGCAAGGGTGTTCTTATTGGGCGCATACAGGTAACCTCCT
Organism: Sphenodon punctatus; assembly: GCA_003113815.1. Classification (NCBI taxonomy): domain Eukaryota; kingdom Metazoa; phylum Chordata; class Lepidosauria; order Sphenodontia; family Sphenodontidae; genus Sphenodon; species Sphenodon punctatus. The sequence goes on from QEPC01015474.1 coordinate 9,233,966, forward strand.
CTCCCTTCATACTTCCAATAATCATGAGAAACCTACCCTCAGTGTTCTTAATAATCTTTTGCATAGTAAACCCACTTGTTTCTAACATCCCTATTAAGACTCCCGCTTTTTTCCTGGGGGCACATGATACATATAGCTGCTCAATTTTCTTATTTGTAAACCTATAAACAACTTTGGCTAATAGATGCGTTTCCTGGAGGAAGAAAACATCACACCTCGTTTCCCATTTGAGCTCTTTAACTCTTCTACACTTCACAGGCGAGTTTAACCCTCTAACATTCAAGGTAAGTGTCTTTACCATGTTAGCCATTATTACTCTGACTTTTGTTGTTACCTGGACAATTTTTACTACGTCTGTCTTTTGACTGCCTATAAATCCACCTACCTCCTTTTGAGTGACCATCAAACTTTAACCAACACCCTTCCCCCCCTTTTCCCTCCCTCACCCTAATCCAATTATACCCCTCATAAGACACTGAGCGGGCACAGTAGTGGTTTTCCTCGCCTATCCCTCCCTCCCCTTGGCCCGTATGTTGGAACTGTGCCCTTAAGCACGTGGTGTGGGTGCCCCACAGGCACCTTGTACTCGTGTTACCACCATATTAAACCGCCTATTACAAAACTAATATACTCAGAATTCCATTAACCTTAATCGCTCTGAATATTTCTGGGGGACTCCACCCTCATAGTTATCATAGTTTTTCTTCACCTTATTCTGTCACTTTCATCTGTCCTTTTCAGCTTTCATCCTTTAAGCCTGGCTGTCCTTCAGAAACATTTCCAGCTCATCTGGATATTGGAAAAACCTGCGTTTGCCCCTCCACATAACAGACATACGGGCTGGAAATAATAGCTAGGGCTGGATTTGCCTTTCATGTAGCGTTGAGAAGAATTTTCTCCACCTTATTCTTTTGGTGACTGTCGCCGCTGAATAATCAGGGAAGATTCTGATTAGTTTGCTGTGCAACACCAGCCTTTGTTTGCTTCTTGCCAAGCAGAGGATTTTCTCTTTATCATGGTAGTTCTGGAACTTCACTATGATCGTGCGTGGGCTCTCCCCCTCCTTTGGTCTCTGCCTCGCAGTTCTATGGGCTCTCTCGATTTTAGCTTCATGAATGTCAGCTGCTTCAGGGAACAATGCTTTCAATAGCTCTGCTATTAAATTTTTGGGGCTTTCCCTCTCCTGCCCCTCTTGAAGACCAGTAAACCTTAAATTGTACCTCCTGGAGCGATTTTCCAAGTGCTCTGACTTATCCAGAAGGTACTCCAGGGACTCTTTCATTTTTTAAAATTTGATCTTCGTTATCTAAGGAATGGTCTTCCATGTTAGTTATTGTGCCCGCACTCCCCGTAAGAACAGACAAAGACACGTGTTGGGGTAAAAAGACCTTGACTGCAACTTAATTACCATATATATAACTTGATCAGACCAAATGTTAAAGAACCTGTGTGCATATAGCGGAGAGGAACCATGCTACTCAAAGCAGGTAAAGGGGGCTAAGCTAAACCTTGCCCCCCCAACCCGGGTGAATCGACCCTTCGAATTCACTCTCCCCTTGGGTCAGGCCGGGATTGTAACCCCAAGCCAGCCGCTCCATGCCTGGGCTGGGACCTCTGGCCTTAAGAACCCCCCGCTCCCCAAATGGTAACGGGGTACAAGCGCGACCCCTCAGCTCCTAGGGAGCCTTACCACAGCATGGTTCCTATGCTGCTAATCACCACGAAAAGGGGGGAGGAAAATAGTTACTCCACCCCTTTCCCCCACACAGGTATTCCGAAAAAGGTATTCCGAAAAGAGGTATGAACTGGGGTTTCTAAACTACTTTCAACCCTCGCCTGTTATCTCCTGACGGGGGATGAAAAACTATTCTCTTCTGACAGTGAATGACAGCGATTTTCCAGGAGAAAAGTTATAACATGCTAACAGTGCTGAGCCCACTGAAATGCAGAGTAACCTCGATGAGGTGAGATTGTGAGCACCGCCGCTCTGTCTGGCAGTGGTGGTCAGCACGGGGGTTCCCCCCCCCTTCACTTCAGCCCCTGCTGGGGCTTGTAAAATTTTAAGTTAGAGTGCCGCCGCTCTGCCTGGCGGCGGCGCTCAGCAAGGGGGTCCCGCCTCAGCCCCTGACTGGGGTTTCTAAATTAAAAACGAGCGCCAGCGCTCTGCCTGGCGGCGGCCGAGATCCAGCTACGGGGCACTCCACATGGGGATTCCTACAAGTGGGACTTATTCCTTCCCCCGCTGCCCTCTCCCCCCATTGGGGACCCAGCATCGGGGTGCTCCACGCCCAGCAGCGGGGCGCTCCACGTGGGGAGGACTCCTCCCTCCTTTGCCCCTGCTGGGGGCTCCACGCAGAGACCCCTCCCCCTCCAGCCCACTGCTGGGGGCTGCACCGGAAGCCCGTGGAGGACCCCCTGCCGGGGGCTCCACGCAGGCAAGGCTCACCCTACAAAGAAGACTCTGCCTGTGGCCCTGGCAATGGGAGGAGAGGTAGAGGCACCCGGCAGGTCCAGGTAAATATACCTGGATATGACCCCACCCACTGGTTGCCTGCCCTCTCCCACCATTGGCCCCCCCTGGTGCAGCCCCTCATGGGCCCGGCACCCTGTTCAAGGGGAGGCGGGCACAAACTCACGCCCACACTTATGGCATGGGAGTGTCCCGTCTAGCTTCTGCAGTGTCTAGACGTTTTGCTAGCCCTTCCAGCTTCTTTATGTTTAAATCAGTGATCATCTGCAGATTTTTGACTTCTTTTGCCAATTTTTCAAGGGCCTGAGCTGCTGCTCCCAGATCTTTTCTTAGGTCCCTTAGAATGGCAGTTAGTTCGCTGCTATCTCCCTCTGTTTGGCTCATCGCGTCTGCCATCTTGTGCTGCGCTATCTCCGCCGTGGCTTGCAGGCCCGCTCTGGTTTCTGGCCAGCAATACGTCTCTATCGCCGCCTGTTTCGCTGCTTTTCTTCTTTTGGTGGCCCCTCCTGGCATTTAAATCCTAGATGTTTCGCTTTGCGGTATGTTTACCAGATTTATAAGTGGTTTTTTGGGTCATGGGAGGGAGCGCGGTTTTCCCACTGCTGCTGGGTAGCTCGCATGCCCAGTCTCTCCCTTTCTCTCTTTCAGCTCCTCTGTGATGCTGCAGCTGGCCACTGCCAGTGGCAAAAGCACTATAGCCTTCAGCATGTGTCTTGAGGAGGCTTTGCAAGCCCGTGTGTAGAAGTGCGCTTCTGCTGCACCACAGCAGCCAGCTGACCGTTGGACAGGGGAAATGAGGGAGAGATGACCAGTGTGGGTGTGGCAGCATCCCAAGGCTTCCCCACAGGCCACCACTGCTTACCATACCTTCTCTAGAATACCTTCCTCCCACCCTGTCTGGGTTGGTCTGTCCCCCATGTGCCATAGCCATACTTTCCACAGATATTGTCACCTTTTCATTGAGAACATAAGAAGTTTCCTTTCCTGTGCTTACATGGAATTATCAAAAGGTATATTATTCTTTGCAGAATTTAGGACAGAAATAACTACACCTGGCTTCCACATTTCAATAGAATCTAGCTGTCTGAGGCAATAGCTACAATACAAGGGCTTGCGTGTACCAAATTTTATTAGACACAGCAAAATCTTTTCTTATTCTCCAGATAGATCTCTACATGAGATGTTTGATAAATAATGTTGCACAAAATTTTAGTTGCCCATAGCATTTTGTTTTTGATTGCTATATATTTGACCGTGATACAGGCCCTTTTCAAACGGATGCCTGCCCCCTCGCCCACATGTGCGGATAGAGGGGGCGTCTGTTTGAATGCCATGGCGGGTGTAGGGGGGGGATGGGTGGGCATTGGTGGGAATGCCACAGCAGGTGGGTCGGGATGCATGCACGCTCCCACATAACACCCATCTCCACCCATCACCCACACATGGAGCAACAGGCACCGATGCCAGATGCTCCATGTGTGGAGGTGGGTGGGGTCCGTGCGAATGCACCCACTGCGACGCCCACCCATCCCTCCACGCTCCCGCATCCATTTTAAAAGGGCCGTATTAGGTCCTGAATTTCAGTAGAGACCCCAACAATTTAAAGATGTGTTAAAGTGGGTGTTAACATGTAATTTACACATACTTCAAGGCACCACCACCTTATAATGGCCAAACTATATAAAGGGGCTATCTTGTTACTTTGAATGAAGTTCTTTGTGTTTAAAATAATATGGTTTTTGATGACTACTTATTAACTACTTTGCTTGCTTGAGTGCAAAAATATGTTATAGAGATGTATATTTATAAAGTGCTTTCTGATAGAAGGGGCTATGGAATGGAGAGTACTGAGACAGTTTAAGGAGTGTTCTCATTGGCTGTGAGCCAATAAAAACTGTAAACATGCTTGTGCCAATTGAGCTCCAGTGAAATCAATGGGGCTCCTCTGGCACAAGTGAATTTAGGATTGCAGCCTATAGGCCTAAATGAAGATACTTTAAACTTCGTCTTAACATTCTCGCTAATCTGTTATATAAAATCCCATTGTATAAAATCTCTCTGCTTTCAAATATGATACTACTTCCCCTATCCTAAAGAAGCCCTTCCTTGACCCCTCCTATCCCTCCAATTGCCTCCCAACTGTCTCCTTTCCTTTGCCGCCAAGCTCCTGGTGTGTATTGTCTACACCTGCTGTCCTGACTTTCTCTCCACCAACTCTTCCTTAACCCTCTCCAATCTGGCTTCCATCCTCTCCACTCTATTGAGACTGCTCTCGCTCTCACTCAAAGGATAAATGAATAAATGAAAATTACAATGAATGTCCCAAATTCAGCAAAAGACACACTAGATTCATTTCTACAATGAAAGCAACAAATACTTAAATAGAAAAGTCCACAATTATTCATTGGGCTAAACCCAAGTGCCTGTGTGTATTGTCTCTAAAATCAATTTAGATTTTCATTGTAATGCTCTCAGTTCTGGTGTGTTATACTAAGACATTTTGATATTTGTTCTTGAAGACTCGGCTGCTGAATTTTGTGCAAAGTGAAACCAATGTAGTGAACAGTCTGGGAGAGCTGCCAACAATAAATTGCTGTAATCCAACCTTGTTGTTATAAAGGCATGAATCAAAAACTCAGCATCTTGCTGAGACAGCAATAGTCTTAACCTTGTTATACTCCTGAGATGGTAATATGAAGTCTTATCAATATGGCTGATATGGCTCTCCCAGGAACGCTGAGGGTCAAAAATGCCTGGAATTTATCATGAAGAACATTGCTTTTTAGGATGTCCAACAGAAGAACTGTGAATTCCTATTAAATCCTAAGTGAAATGAGAGCCATATGGCCAGTTGCCTGTGGATATACAGCAGGATGAGGGAGTGGGGGCAAAGAAATGAAATCAAAACTGGTCAAATTAAATGGAAACCTGATATCTAAATTTTCAGTTATGGTCATCAAGGTCTCAAGATTGCCCTTTAGACCTTTTATTGGCTGAACATTGAAGTGTTTTATGCTCTGTAAGATTAAATGCATATGGAATGGCTATATTAGTGGTAAACTCTCAATTTAAAAATTTTCTTCTTTTTATAAGAGCAGTCTACTGATCTATGCAGATCAGAATGGCCTAGATACTTTTGATGGACCAGAGTAGTAATCACTCAGTCCAAGTTTAATAACTTTTAAACTTAAAAAGAGTCACGCTCACCAATATGATTTCAGGAAATGCCATCATTAAAGAGGATAGTAAACTTCTAAAATCAGATGATCAGTGAATCATCACTGATCTTTTAATGGAGAAGGGAAATAAGGACCTTGAGTTTAACTCAGTGGCATTCCTCTGTTAGTCCATTTGTATCAAGATAATTTTGACAACTACATACAATCACTTACTGAATTTCAGAAGATGTTTGAGGCATCAGTGGGCAGCATCCTATTGATTTTTGGTGAAAATGGGGAAATCAGAAATGGCTTTTCAGGATGATAATCATTTTCAGTTCTAATTAGAGCTGAAATGTATTTATTTATTTTATTTATTTATCACAAGCATTTATATCCCACACCCTCCTGCACACTGGCAGCTCGGGTTGGCGAACAGCACAAATAGTCAAAAAAATATAAAATCCTTATAAAATACTACAAACATTTAAAATATTAAAATACCCCAAAACAGAAGGCCTAAAAGGCAGCCGAAGGGGGGCAAACCCTGCCAATTACGGGAGCCACCACCCCCTCAGCCCTACCCACCAACATCACATCCGTCTTGTCGGGATTCAGCCTCAGGTGGCTTGCTCTCATCCAGTCCCCCACAGCTGCCAAGCACCAGGCAAGCACCGAGACTGCCGGGCCTGGGTCTCCGTAAAACGAGAGGTAGAGTTGTGTCTCATCGATGTACTGATGACATTGTACGCCGAACCCTCTCATGACCTCACCCAAAGGTTGCATATACACGTTGAACAGGAGAGGGGACAGAATAGAACCCTGCGGGACTCCACATGTAAGGTTTCAGGGAGATGACGTATATTCCCCGAGAACCACCCGCTGAGTTCTCCCGGCCAGGAATGAGTGGAACCATTCAATAACAATCCCACTCACCCCGGCCTGATCCCGCAGCCTTGCCACCAACATCTCATGATCAATGGTATCAAACACTGCCAACAGATCCAATAAGATCAAAATAGATGATCTGCCCTGATCCAATTTATGGCGTAGGTCATCAACCAAGGCCACAAGTGCAGTCTCCATGCCAAACCCGGAGCGAAAGCCAGACTGTGAGGGATCCAGAAAACTGAAATGTAGAGCTGATTTGATACCTGTGGGTAATACCCACATTTTTAAGTACCGCATCAAGTACTCGATAGGCTACTTGATTATTGATTGGATATCCAACTGCCTGGAGAAGATACCTGACTACCTGAAAAAATGGTAATTCCCAGTACTTATTTTCTGATTACCAATCAGTAAATTGGGATGGAAAGCTGAAAAATTAGGATCAGAAGTTGACATTCTGGGACACTGGTACCTGATATTTTCAAGTTTATATGCGTACTGGAAGTTCATCAGGTATCAGTTTTTTTGGATACTCGTTTCAGCTTTAGTTCTAATGCAAGCCACAGAGAAGAAAATTGCTACGTAGACAAAACTAGGCATGTGCACGGTAACTCTTTCATTTTTGTTATTCACTTAATTATCAAATTGTCATTTGTTTCCTTTATATTTCATTATTCTTTTTCAGTCCCGGATTTGTGGAAATCTGCGGTAGTGGTACCTATCTATAAGAAGGGGGATAGATTAGAACCAAAAAATTATCGTCCAATTAGTTTGTTACCCATTATTTCAAAAATATATTCCACAATTTTATTAACTAAGCTTCAATGGTGGGTAAGTCATGAGCAAATAATTGCTATGGAACAGATAGGTTTTCAGTCAAAGAAGTGTACTATGGATCATTGTTTCCTCCTGGCCCACTTGATTGAAAAATATAAAGTAAAGAGGATGAATGTATATGCAACGTTTGTGGATTTTTCCTCAGCGTTCGACCTGGTAAACCGGGAGAAATTGTGGGAGAAACTCCGCAGTTTAAATATTGATCAAAGACTCCTGATGTTAATAAGATCTTTATATTCGGATACTGGGCTTAGAGTCAGGATGGATAAATTGGGTCACTTATCTGGCAGAATTGAGACCTCAAGAGGTGTAAGGCAGGGGTGTTTATTGGCTCCGATGCTGTTTAATTTATATGTCAATGATTTAATTCTGAACCTTAGGGATAAAGGAGAATATATGGCTCCTAAAGTGGGCTCCAGAAGGATTTCGCTCATAATGTATGCGGATGACACAGTTTTACTGTCAACCTCAGGATTGGGTCTGAGACGCTTGATGGCGGATTTTGCCAAAGAATGTAGTTCACAAGACTTGGTGATTAACCATAAGAAAACAAAGGTTATGGTGTTTAGATCTACGTTCAAAAAAGAGCCTTGGTTTATAGATTCCCAACCAATTGAGCAGGTAAAATATTATACTTACCTTGGGCTTGTGTTCGCTTATAATGGCTCGTGGTCTCATCATGTCCAATCTTTGAAAACTAGTGTAGTGGGTCCAATGGGGGCAATTTGTAAATTTTTTCGTTCAAAGGGAGGACAGAGGTTTGTACCCGCTATTAAGGTATTTCGAGCTAAGATTGTGGCAAAATTAAGGTATGGGGCCTTACTTTGGGGGACTTCGCCAGGTGTGATGAAAGTATTAGAGCCAGTGCTTCATAAGTTTTTGAGGAGCCTGATGCAGTTGCCAAATTCAACACCGTCTGTTTTACTTAGACGGGAATTGGGGGTTCATTCATTAAATGTGGATATTACAGAATCAATGCTGTTAAGTATGTTTAAGATTAGTTCTGGTCAAGTAACGGAGCTAGCAAATATGTGCTTTCTTGAAAAACGGGTTAATGCGTATACAGGAGCCTCTTGGTGGAATTATATAAATATAGTTCTTGATAGACTTGGCTTGTCTTATTTATTCTTAAAGAACTTTCCATTTAAGGTAGTCAAAAATATGATAAAGACTAGGATCAGAGATTTGGATGATCAGTCGTCCAGAGCCATGTTGGCTGGACTACGAACATCCCCATGGTATCAGTTTTTGGTCCCTGACCGAGGTGGTGCTGAATATATTAAGTGGGAGCTCCCTTTTCAGTATAAATGAGCATTTTGCGCGTTACGCTTTCAGATTATGCCATCGGCTGTCTTGGAGGGGAGATTTTTAGGTATCCAGTATGAGGACAGAATATGCCCTCACTGTTGGTTGGGAGTCGAGGATGTAGTCCATTATCTCCATGTATGCCCGATATTTTCTAGTTTACGTGAGAAGATGGAGAAACTTCTTGATGTCCCGTTTAACTTAACGGTTAGGCAGAAAACAGTGTTCCTTCTTGAGGGTAAAAATCTATCAAGGACGGAGATAATGGCCCGATATGCGTATCTATTGCAAAAGATTAGAGCACGAAATATGGATAAGTAAGGATATCATGCTGGAAGTAAAGCTGGATCTATATTAGCATTAAAGTAACAGCTGGGCAAATGGGGTTGATAAGTTAGGATTCGCCTGTTGGGGGTGTTTTATTTATTTTATTTCTGTATATAGTATTATTGTGATGTTCGTGATGTTCATGATGTATGTTTTGTATATTATATTTGGTTTTGTCATGGCCTGTGGCCAGTGCAATAAATTTATTTCACATTCACATTATTCTTTTTTTTTTTTTTTTTCATTTTTACTTTCGTTTTTGATTTTGATTGGTTTCAATGGAAAATATATTGTTGACTGCAACATCTTTATTTTCTGATTTGGGTGATTATTGGCAGGTTTGTATCCCCATCAGAGGGCATTATGTGTGCCAAATTTCAAAAAGATTAGATAAAGGGATACGATTTTATAAGCAATTGAAATTTGTTATTTTACAAAATGCTGTGTACACATTCCTGGATGTAACAATTTGTCTCCCATCATATTTAAATGAAACATGGTAAAATTATACCCCTCCACAAAGGGGACTACCTCAGCCAAATTTCATAAGAATTGCATAAAGGGCCCAAAACTTATAAGCGATTTACGTGTATATGCATTTCTGGCTGTAACATCTTTGTATTCCAGTCTGTTAACATGAAATCTGACAGGAATGTGTGTCAGATTTTTCAGGATTAACTCTGCCAACTATGAGAGAGATCTGATAAAGGGACCCAAAGTTATAAGCCTTCACATGATCTGGAGAGTATGAGCATATGCCATGGAGTCTCTAATATTTGTCACTTTGGTACAAGATGTGCTTGTGATGCCAATTGGCCAGCAGAAATGACACCCATATATCATTCTCGTCTGTGACCACGCCAACCCCTCTCCCTCACGTGTTAGTGGCAAGTTGGAAGCATCTGGAGGGATTCTCTTATGTCCTGTGTCACAGTTCTGCAGGATGAGATTGTGATTAAATTGGCCAACCTGGATGTGCGAACCATATCTCCTGATTTCTGGGATGCTTCCCTCTGCCTTGGTGCCTGAAGTTCCAGTTATGTCCCTTCTATGCTCGCCTCAGAGCCACCTAGGATTGGTCCTGGAAAGTTGAGAGCATGCAGTAAGAGAGGAAATCAAATCTCTGTTGCAGCCAGGGTGTCTTTGAAATGTCAAGCCAATTGGCCAGAGGATATATCTGTCATCTCTGCTATTTCACACAGGCTACAGTCTAGGAGGGCACCCCGGGTGTGTGGGGGTATCTGTCAACTTGCAGAGAACACCCCATGAGGGGGCAGGAGGATGTTGGGTGGCACCTGATTGGATTTATGTAGCTAGGTGAATTCTTCCAGTGTGTACGCACGCTCAGTCAGAAAAGTATGAGAAATGCTCTGACCAAAGTCAGGACTAACCACAGACAAAAAGCAGGCCCAAAGAGCAGCAGCTTACATCTACCCTATGTGCCCGCCTTGAAGCCACCACCGAGTCTTCCTCCTGTAAATGTTGAAGCATGCAGTAATTGCCCAGTGAATGTGTCTGTCAGTCAGTCTGTTGGGCTGCTCTCCCTCCCTTCTACAGCCCTCCCCCCTGCCATGCCTGTTTCTTAATGGCACTGCATATGCTATTTACCTGAATAACAAAAGTCTTAGAGGGAAACAGCAATTGCTTATAAAACTTGGACCCTTTATCAAATCAGACCCTGCCATCTCGCTGTTATCCCAGTGTTTGGAGGCCACGGCGGAGTGGATGTGGCAGAGCAGACTGAAGCTCAATCCCGATAAGACGGAGGTGATGGTGGCGGGGAGAGCGAGGGAGGTGTTGGCCCCCCTGGTTGGGTGGGTTCGTCCTCCTGTAGCTTGGCAGGTTTGGAGTTTGGGGGTGATTCTGGATGCAGACTTCCACCAGGAGCAGCAGGTGGAGGCAGTGGCAAAGGCCACCTTCCGCCAGTTGTATCTGGTGCGGAGGCTGCATCCATTTGTCTCTGGCCTGGACCTGGCCTCCCTCATCCATGCCTTCATCACCTCGAGGCTGGACTACTGCAATACGCTCTACATGGGGCTGCTCTTGTTCCTGGTTCGGAGGCTGCAGCTAGTGCAGAATGTGGCAGCCCATCTCCTATCGGGGACGGGCCATCGGGAGCATATAACACCTGTGCTCCGGACTCTGCACTGGGTGCCGACCCAGGTTCAAGGTATTGGTGCTAATATATAAGGCCCTTCACGGTCTGGGCCCCTCATACCTCTCGGACTACCTCGCCCTCTGTGCCCCAGAGTGACTCCTTCGGTCCGCCGGGGGTGCCTTCTTGGAGGTCCCCCGTGTTAAAAGGGGGGCCGCGATGGAGAGGCATTCTCAGTGGCTGGGCCATGCCTTTGGAATTCCCTCCTGGAGGAAGCTCGCCTGGCCCCAAGCCTTTTGACATTTTGGTGAATTTGTAAGACCTGACTGTTCGCCCAGGCCTTTGGGGAGGGGGGGTTAGGTTTTTTTTTAATCTTCCCCCACCCTTATTTATTAATTTTTATCCCAGCTTATTGTAGTGTTGTTATGGATGGTTTTTATTCTGTTTTAAAATTGTTTTTATGCTGAAGTTGTTAGCCGCTCCAAGCTGTTCACAGGAGGGGCGGGATACAAATTGAACAAAATAATAAAATAAAATAAAATCTTACTTCTGTTTGGCACAGATGAACCTCAAGGTCTGTGATACAATCCTTCCAAATTTCATGTAAAATTGACTGAGAAAAAAAAAGTTTAATCCAGAAATATTGTTACAAGTAAATTCCTTATAACATAATAACCTTTTATTCAATCTTTCTGATACTTGGCAGAGATAGTATTCCTAGGGAGGGGTCTAATGTTTCTAAGTTTGATTCAAAGCAGATGGGATACAAAGTTGATACATCCAGCAATGTGTATGCAGATTTTTGTAAAATAAAGAATTTCAACTGCTTATATAATCATTCCTTTATCCAATCTCTCTGATATTTGGCACACATAATGTCCTCCATTGGGAGTATAAAATGTCCAAGTTTCACCAAAATTGGATGTAAAACAAAAAAAGGCACAGCCAAAAAAGTGTTTCAGGTTTTTCCTATTAATTCGTAAGAACAAAATGATTTTTTTTTCTTTTTTTTTATGTTCTTTGGTTTTTTTCATTCAGCATTCAGTAACAAAAATGAAAAATCCATATTTTGTTTTCGTTATTATAACCCCTAAAACCCACAGAACTGTAGAGACATGGATGTGAGCTGGTGGGAGTCCCACTGAAGTCAGTAGTTTCCCAAATGAGGCTAGAGGGTATCCCTTTGGAGAAAATCTGTTGCTTAAGTAGACCTTGCTATCTACCCTTATTATGATCTAGTCTTCGACTCTGGATGCACAGGAGAAAGTGTACCTGTTTCACTCCCCTCCTACAGCCCAAAGCATGTGGTTGAGGAGTGGCCACAGCTTCCGACTCCTGTAATGTATTGGATGTCACAGCTGAGCTGACATAAGAATCAGGGAGTGATGTGATAATGATATACACCACTAGCAGATTCCTCTCCCTGGAGCAAGGTGGGAGCAAAGAGAGAACCATGATGCAGTTGTGTTGTTATTTAGCAAGCATTTATATAGCACAAGCAATGTACCTGGTGCTCTATAAAGTAATGGAATAGACACTGTCCCTGCCCTAGGGCTTACAATCTGAGAGACGGAGAGGGAGGCTAAGGAAGAGGAACAGAGGGAGAGACAAGGAGTGCAACATTCACGAAGATGCAAGGTCCCAGGCGCACATGCTTGGCTTGGTTACATCGGGAATGATGGCTGGCTGGTCCATGTGGTGAGGATATGAGTACACAGACCTCAGGTAACAAATTGTACTGGATGGAGGGTATCAGAAGGAGTTAGGTGAGGGGAGTGAGGAGTCGGGAAGGGAAGAGCGGAAGAGGTGGGTCTTGAGGAGGAATTTAAAGGTACGAAGGAAGAGGGCGAGGTGGACATGGGCAGGGAGGGAGTTCCAGGCATGGGGGGCAGCTAGAAAAAAGGGACAAAGATGGTTAGGGAAGCAGGGGAGGCGTGGGAGGGCAAGAGAGGGGACAGAGGAGTAGTGGAGTTCACGGACTGGAGTGCAGAGGGAAATTAGTGCAGAGAGGTAGGAGAGAGCACAGTTGTGAAGAAGTTTGTAGGTGAAGACTAGGAGATTGTGCAGGATTTGTTCAGGAAGGGGGAGCCATTGAGGAGAGGAGGGTTGTACGTGGCCGAAGTGATGGGCGAGGTGGATGACTCTGGCAGCAAAGTTTTAGATGGATATAAGGGGAGAAAGGTGAGAGGGGGGGAGGCCAGTGAGAAGGAGGTTACAGTGACTGAGGCGAGAGATGATCAGGGCATTAACAAGGGTTTTAGCAGAGGAGACAGAGAGAAAAGGGCAAATCTTAGCAATGTTATGGAGGGAGAAGTGACAGGATTTGACAACAGAGTTGATGTAGGGTTTAATAGAAAGGGGTGAGTCAAAGATTAAGCTTAAGCTTGAGGGACAGGAAGGATGGTGACCCTGTTGATAAGGATCAACAGGGAGGAGAGAGATGAAGGATGTGGGGAGGGGGAAGATAAGGAATTCAGTATTAGCCATGTTGAGTTTGAGTTCATGTTGAAACATCCAGGTAGAGATGGCAGAGAGACAGCTGGTGAGGCAAGCTTGAACAAATGGGGAGAGAGAGAGAGAGAGTAGAGAGAGAGAGAGTTGAGTGTCACCAGCATAGAGGTGATATTAAAAGCCATGGGAGGCAATGAGTTTGCCTATGGACAGGGTATAGTTAGAGAAGAGGAGAGAGTCAAGGACAGAGCCTTGGGGAGCACCGACCGAGAGGGGAAGGGAGGAGAGGGTGGAGTTGGCAAGAGACACATTGAAGGAGTGGTCAGAGAGGTAGGAAGAGAACCAGGGAGCGGAGGACGGAGCCATGGAAGCCAAGGGAGCGAAGTGAGTCCAGCAAGAGTGAGCGGTCAAGAGTATTGAAGGCAGCAGAGAAGTCAAGGAGGACAAGAATGGAGTAGAGGTGATTAGATTTAGCCACAAGAAGATCATTGGTGGTCTTTGCGAGAGCACTTTTAGTAGAGTGAAGGGGGTGGAAGCCAGATTAGAGGGGGTCAAGGGAGGAGTTGGCAGAGAGGAAGTCGAGGCTGTCGGAGTAGACAAACAAGCTTGGAAGCAAAAGGAAGGCGTGAGACAGTACGGTAGATAGAAGGGTCAGAGGGGTCAAGAGTGGAGTTTTTGAGGATAGGAGAGAGAGTGGCATGCTTGAAGGCGGAAGGGAAGGAGCCAGTAGAGAGGGAGAAGTTGATGATTTTCAGGAGGGAAAGGGCAACAGTGCAAGCAATGGAGGTCAGGAGGCAGGAGCAGATGGGGTCAAGGGGGCAAGTGGAAGGGTTAGAGGAGGAGAGCAGGGAGGTGGGAGGGAAGGAGGAGAGGAGAAGGAAGGGGAGGAGGAAGAGGAGAGAAGTGGAAAGTGATGTCAAGACGGATCTTGTCTAACTTTGAGGTGAAGAAGGAAGCAAGATCCTGAGCAAAGAGGGAAGAGGAGGACAGGAGAGAGTCAAAGGTGGAGAACAGGTGGCAAGGGTCCTGAGAACAGGACTCAATGCGGGAGGCACAGTAATGCTGTAGTGAGGGAGATAGCAGAAGAAAGGAAGGAGAAAGAGAACTTGAAGTGAAGGAAGTTGGCATGAGAGTGGGATTTGTGCCAGGAGGTGTTCAGCAGCACGGGAGCAGGAGCGGAGGTGGCAGATACTGGCGGTGAGCCAAGGATGGGGGGTTTGGGAGCGGGCAGGGTGGGAGGAGAGTGAGGCAACGGAATCAAGGGTGGAGAGGAGAGAGGCATTGAAAGCTGAGATGGCAGAATCAGGGGCAGAGGAGGAGGAGAAGACTGAGGGGAGAAGGGGAGGGGAGAGAGGAGGCAAAGTCTAGGGGGTTAATGGCCTGCAGGTCACGGAAGGGGCATGGAGATGGAGGGGGGTGGCAGTGGGAGATGTTGAAAGAGGCAAGGAAGTGATCAGAGATGGGATGAGGATCGAAGGATTGATCAGAGTAGAGACAGAGCCGTTCCTAGAGAAGACAAGTTCAAGAGAATGGCCGTTAGCATGGGTGGAGGAGTTGGTCCAAAGGTGGAGGTTGAAATAGGAGGTTAGTGAGAGGAAGCGAGAGATGGAGGGCTAGGAAGGGACATCAATGTGAATGTTGAAGTCACTGAGGACGAGAGTGTGGGTATAATCAAAGAGGAAGAAAGTGAGCCAGGACTCGAATTCAGAGAGAGAGGAAGAGAGAACGAGCCAGGGGGACGGTAGATGACAGCGACGTTGAGATGGAGGGGGGAGTAGAGGTGAACAGTGAACCTCAAAGGAAGGGGAGGAGAAAGTGGTTGGAATAGACACGAATTAGTGAGGAGGAGGCCCATGCTGCCACCCTGACCTTCGGCGTGGTTGGTGAGAAAAGGAGAGACTTCTGAAGGAGAGGGTTGCAGGGGTGACAGAGTCGGAAGGGAAGATCCAAGTTTCAGTAAGGGCAAGGAGATGGAAGGAGTGAGAGAGGAAGAGATCATGGATGTAGGGGGCTTTATTGGCAGAGGAGCAACAGTTCCAAAGGGAGCAGGAGAAAGGGATCTGATCAGGGGGAAGGCAGGGAATGGGGATGATATTGGGAGAAGGGGGGCGGTGGGGTAAGCGAGAGATGGGGAGGGTGGGAGAGGAGCAAGGGGGAGGAGGAAGCGTGTGGTGTTTGGAGAGAAGTGATGGACTGAGGGGGAGGAAGGAGCAGGGGGGAAAGAAGTAGAGGGAGGAAAAGGCGGGGGGGGAAAGGGAAAAGTGGAGGAGGGAGAGGGAAGGTGAGAGATTAGGTAGGGCATAATGGTGGGGGAGGATAGGAGGGAGGCAACCCAGGGGGTGGGTAGTGGAGGAGAAACAGAGGAGAATGAGGTGGGGAGTGGCTGACCTACTTGCCACTGAAGAGCCACCAGATGACCGAAATACCCTTAGGCTTGCTCTTAGCTGGTGTGGCAGTGAGGTGTGATTACTTCTGCAATCATGATTTGGTAGAACCTTGTGCAGGTTCTGAGAGTGTGTGCAGTGTGAGGATGCAATGAAATGGTTTGTATCATTTTCAAAATATGAGATGGGCTTGAGTAACTCAGCATGTTTTTCAGGGGGCCGAGGAATTTTAAAATGTACAAAAGTACTGGACTGGGCTGAATTTTGTAGTTTTGTCTATTGAACTTACTAGTTGTTTGGAATAATTATAGATATATATATATGCCTTCAGAGTAAGATTTCTTTTTAGCACTAGTGATCCCTTTCTGTCCAAACTCTTAAGAAAATATAGGGTTATTTGCAGATAACTTCATCAAGAATTCTGTAAAGTGTAATATGCCAATACATTTGTCTTGATATGGTATATCAAAGCAATACAAAGTTATTCATTTTTCAAAGATGTAACCATGTGAAAGCCCGTTGGTCCAGCTGCGGTTGATTCCAGGATCTTGATGCACATCACTTTCCATTATTGGAGAGAAATTGATGTCACAGAGTCGTGTACTTTATAAATAATTTCTTTATGCTATGTACATGCTCCTCTCTGTACTGTCTGCACACGCTCTGTTGTTCTCAAATCAGTATTGACCCAGCTGTGTGCAGGGAAAACCAGAAATCTGCTTTTAGTCATCTTTCACTGCCTTTGGGAATATTTGTTTTCAGTGAGTGACTCTACATATTAGTTAACCACAGGGGAAATCATCCTCTGTGGTAACACTGCAAAGCCATTCCAAGTGGAACAGCATGAACAAACGTTCATGCTGTTCTGTGTATATGCTACCACCAGAGTCCATTGGGTAGGAGCATAAGTGACAGAAGCCCAAAGTCTTAATGGTAAAATTGGGCCAGAGCTCCTGGCTGCAAGAGAAAACTCCACTGATGAAATTAACCAGGCAGTTCTGGCTGCAAGAAAAAATTCCCATTGTTGAGAGGCTGCAAAGCAAAACTCCTTGCTGGCAAAACCAACCAACTCCAGCAGCAAGGTAAAACTACTGGTTAAACTTACTAAAGTGCTTCTTGCAAGGCACTCTTTCTCACTAATGAAGCTGACAAGCTCAAAGCTCTTTTCTGAAATTGGCCTGATGGTGAAACTGACAGCACAATGAACAAATGTTTATTCCATGATGAGTTTTGCTATGTCCCACAGGTATACTGAGGAATTCTCTAAATTTGTTCTGGGGATCAAATTCCAGCAAACCTGTTTTCCTTCTGTGACTATCTCCTGTGGTATGAGCAGCAGCTTGAATGGTGGTAGGTGTTGTATGTAGACATCCACCATTACTCCTCCTGGTCTTTGACTGTTTTCCTGACTGCTACACCATTTTCTCCTCCATGACTACTACACTCCCTCAAGAGCAATTAACTAGGGCTGCACCAAATATATATATAAAAAACCATGAGTGTTTCTGAAGTTCTGAGTGTCTGAGGCCATGTGTTCAGCCGCCACTTGGAACTTTTTCTGAGAACTTGGAAATCGGAACAGGACCTCACAAACCTTGGAAATCAGAATTGCAAAAACACTTGACACCCTGAGCCCCAAATACACCATATTAACAATCAGCAAGTCTCACACCTCCCCCCCGCCCCCCAGCCCCATGCATGCCCCAGAGAGCAAATGGTCTCTGCCGGCCCTGCTAGAAGACAAACACACACACACACCCTGCAAAAAATCACACCATATAAACAGCAGGTTTGACTTTTGACTGCCCTGATACAGAAGCTTGTCCGGAGGCTTCAGCTGGTGCAGAATGCCGCGGCCCGTCTCCTGACAGGGGCGGGCCGCACGGAGCACATGACACCAGTGCTCCGGGCTCTGCACTGGCTGCCTATAAAGCACTGGGCCAGGTTCAAAGTGCTGGTTTTAACCTTTAAAACCCTTCACGGCCTAGGCCCTGCTTATCTGCGGAACTGGCTCACTCCCCATGTGCCCGTGCGACCCTTGAGATCATCCGTGGGAGCCTTTTTGGAGATTCCCCGGGCGAGGCGAGTGGCCACCGATGTTAGATCTTTTTCGGTGGTCGCCCCTGTGCTGTGGAATTCGCTCCCGGAGGAGGCTCGGCTGGCTCCCACTCTCCTTCTGGTTCGGCGTATATGCAAGACCTGGCTGTTCCGTCAGGCTTTTGGGGAGGGGTGGGGGGCTTTCCCCACATATTGGGGTATTTTTAAATTATAATTGCAAATTGTTTTAAAATTTTATATTGTTTTAATGTTTTAATGAATGTTGTTCACCGCCCCGGGCTGCCCTGTGGGCAGGAGGGGCAGGATATAAAGTTTAAATAAATAAATAAATAAATAAATAAAAATACATCCAAGCTCTGTGGTGGATGGGTGACAGGGGCACTGAGATGACCCAGAGAGCACAGAGCCACACAACTCACCCACTACAGAGCCCGGCTGGTTTCGGACCTCCTCTCTTTTCGGAAAAGTTGCAAGACCTGGCTGTTCTGCCAGGCATTTGGCGGGGGTGATGGGGGAGGAGGGGGCGGTTGTTTTATCTGTTTTCTCCTTTTTAATGTGTTTAAACTGTTTTAATTGTTTTTTTATTGTTGTAAGTTGCCCTGAGCTGCCTGTGGCAGGAGGGGCGGGGAAATAAGTTTTCAAAATACATTTTTGAAATAAACAACCCCCTCCACGCTGCCCCCAGCATATCAAGTTTGGGCCCTGGCCCCATGCATGCCAGCAGACAAAACCACAAGAAACCAGATGCAAGCCCCCCCACTCAAATATTCCTCTGTTTGCTCTATGCCCCTATGCAAGGCAAGCTTCCTCCTCAAAACGCACCATAATTAACCAGAAACTAAGTATCCCAGCTGGGCACATCTTGGCAAACCCACAGCAAAAGTATAGTACCAAACCTGGTCCCACACAAGAAGTGCAAAATCCACAGTGCCAGACCTACAACATTGTCCTTTGCCCAAGCAGTGAGCACCCACTTAAATATAAATATAGATACAGATATAAAGCAGGATGACTCGTAACCCCAGCATTGCCCCTATGACAAGGCCAGGCACCTCCCTACTCCAAGCCAAAATAGTTAGACAGCAGTGTAGCGCGCACAGCCAAATTCATTAAAGAGACTGGAAAAATCCCAAATGGCCACTTTTATTTTGTCCTTGTCAGCCAATCACAATCTGTCCTGTGCTTGTCGTTTCCCTCCCCTGCCCTCCACCCTCCCATTACCCCCCTGTCTGGCACCCCAAATATGGCACTAAGTTTTGTTTCCTAGCTCAAATAAGCTAGGTTCAGGGGTGGGTCCTCCAGTCACATGCAGGTTTTGAACTTTCCGAGTACCAGATCTGATCCTCGGAACTTGGTGATTCTGTACCGAGGATCGTGACCATCAGTGTATTAAAAACAAACAAATGAATACCAAGTTTCAGCCGTACAATTAGCCACAGAAGATTCAATACTGAGACTGAATGTTATCATTGTTAATGGGTTGAGCAGAAAACTGCTCATCTGCTCCCATGCCATATGTATATTTCTAGCAAATAGGTGCAGTGAATAAATGGATCCAACATCCAAAGAAATCAGAGTTGGAAGAGATCTTTTAAGTCATACAATGCATGACTGATATATGTTCCATTATTTCTTGCCAGTTAAATATACTTCCTTTGAATACATTCTACTGTACATTGTTCTCTCTGGCTTTAAATGATCCAAGTGATGGCACCTTTGGCTCTTTCCTTGGAAAACTACTATATACTCTAATAAATTTCACTTTTAGTAATTTATTCCTGTTCTTAAGTCTTTATTTTTCTTTTTCTAATTTATTTCTTTCCCAAAGATAATTCTCTTTTCTCAAAACTCTCCTAAACAATTTATTTCTACCATCAATTTTAAAATATATATAAAACGTGGCTGCTTACCTTTAACATTAAAATATTCAAGTTGAATATTTTCTTTCTCCAAAAGATTTTCTGTGCAAGAACTCAGGTGGACTAGGTCAATTCAGCTGGTGAAGAAATATTTAAGGCTTTGCAAAATTACCAATTTTATGGTAAATTTAAAAGTTAACAAGAAAGCAAATGTGCGGATCATGTTTTTTGTGGAAAGGTTCAGGTTACTTATTCTTGCTATACAGTAATACCTGAGAAATTCCAAAGAAAGTAAAATAGTAACTCTTGATATTAAATGGAAAGTAAAGGGATAGAACTGGATATTGAATAGTTTAAATGATCAAAAAGGAATCCTTAAATCTAAATAGAATATTTAATTCTCTGTCTACAATCCAAATGGCTCTCTTAAATGATATTTTGGGTTTTATGGGGTGATAGCTATTGGTTGGCACATTTTATTTATATATGACATTTTAAGTGCTGTTTTTTTTGTGGTGTTCTTCCACTATCTGTTTAGAAAGGCAGATGGTAGTTTCCCCAACCATAGCGACCAAAATTTTATAGTCCCAAAATATAGTCACCTTAGGGTTGAAACTGTGATTCAAACTCTGATGGTTCAGCCAGGTTTTTTTTTTTTTATTTATTTTTTAATAAGAGCCCCCTAATTCTCATCCTCATTAATGGCATAAATATCTCCCTGGTGATGTTACCATGTGCTGTCCCTATATGCTTACAGTTTCAGCCATTTTTATGTTTTGTCATGCACATTATTAGAATTGGACAAGAACCAGATCCTTCTGAGTTTCATTCAGAAAACCTTGCTATTTTCTGAATCTTGCAGGCTCTGCTTCTTCTCACTTCTCTGATTTGTGCTCATTTGTTGTAGATGAATGCAAGTAAGTGTTTTATATACAAGTAGTTCTTGCTTAAATTATATTTTTGTGCATTTGCCCAAGTAGTCCACGCACTCTGCAGGGGCACCATTGCAGATTTCAGTGGACAAGGGTGGGGAGCAACTTTCAGCAAGAGCTCACACTTGTTTTAAAGGGCCAGAGATACAGAAAGTCCAGAAGCATGATCAGTTGTGGTAGGAGGGAAGACGAGGGAACTGCCCCGCACCGTGCACTCCCAAATGGTGCTCTGTGGCTGTTGGGTGTCTGGTTGGTGGAGCAGAGTTGCGGTTCATCAGCTGATCATTTAGGTATCCTGGCCCTGAATCACCAAGTGCCCTGAAGATAAGCACTTCAAACTTCAACTTGATTTCACTGGCTTCCCAAAGAATAACGAGAAAGTAGAGGGCAGATGCAATAAGTTTGGTAGCCTGTGTTGCTAAGGAGACGTGTTGCTACATTCTGAACTACGTTGCGTTTCCTTGGAGCCAACAGCTTCATGAACAGGTAAAACACATTACTGTGGTCCAGGAGGAAGGTGGTAAAGGAATGACTGAGATCAGTACTGTTTCCTTTTGTCAATTACTTGCAGCTATTGCCAAATGAGAGATGAACATATAAATATCCCATAGTCTGGGATACCTCTGGTTTACAAGAAGAGCTAAGGCTCTTGCAAATTCAATGCTGCACTAAAAAGTGTGGAAATTACAAGTTAGGTCTCCTGCCTTAACGTCTGTGCCAGGTTAGTAGTAAAAATATTGTAGTCTCACATATTGTGCTCACTTACAACTTAGGTTCCATGCACCCACATTTTGCCTTCATCTTTCAGACCCAATCCTATTTCTCTGTAGGTTGGGGTCAACACTAAGGCGGCATTTAGACGTGCGTTTAAATTGCACAGCCGCGGCGGCGGCATCGTGCGATTTAAAACACCGTGCACTTCGGTTGGTCTGAATGCGGTGAGTGCACACATTTCAGCCTAACCTGAACTGTTGGAGTGCGGTTTGAAAAGCTGCTCGGAGCAGCTTTTCAAACCGCACTCCAACAGGTCGGGTTAGGCGGAAATGTTGCATTCAGACCAACCCGGAAGTGCACGGTGCTTTAAATCGCACGATGCCGCTGTGGCGGCTGTGCGATTTAAACGCACATCTGACTGCGCCCTTAAGCTGGGGACAGGAGGGCCTGAGCTGGCCCCTCACCCCTGCCATTTCCTCTGTTCTTTCATGTTGGTTGGGGAGAATGGGATAGCTGAGTAATGTCTCACAACCCTCTCTTACCACTAGTCCCCACTGCCCTCACAGAGCACAGTGAAGCTGGGTACAGTCGTATACAAATGTTTAATTTAAATTTTAAGCATTGAAATTAATTGGAATTGCCATTGGAAGGAATGGAGGCAACAGCAATGCCTATTTCTAAATAAATACTATTGTCATTCCAACATCCAATTAAGTAACTGTGAAATAATACAACACAGCTGCATCTTTGGGAGTGCATGGGGAAGGCAAGAGGGTGTGAAATAATGAGGAAGGCACCAGATGCAGTAAGTGGAATGGTTGGAATGACAGGGAAAAATACAAAGTGCGTGCAGGATCAAGCAAGTTGGTGGAATGACAGGAGGAATTAGAAATAGTTACAATAACAAGGTTCTGAGTGAAATAACTTATTCGGAACACTGATGGGATACCAGGGGGAGCAATCATTCCACACACACTGTTATTTCTGTTCCATATGACATGTACAGATAAACGTATTTCTCTCAGAGCTTTTGAGTTCTCTGTGAGGGGAGTGGGGGTTAGAGGGGCGACTTGGACCCAGGACTTCTGGGTTGTCTGTTACAAGGTTAAGAGCTGAGCAGGGGAGAGGAGAGCAAGCTAGAAACCAGGACTATTGAGTTGCTTGTGAAGGGAGTGCAGCTTGCTGGCTTAGAGTGGGGTGGGAGAGGCTGGAAGCCAGGAGTCCCGAGTTCTCTGTTAAAGGGTTGGGACCAAGTAGATTAGACAGAGATGAGGGGTGGGAGCCAGGATTCCTAAGTTCTCTCTTTTTTAAAGAGGAAATGGAGGGGTTGAGGGGCCAGCTCACGCCGTCCTGTCCCCAGCTTCAGTGCTGCCCCCAACCTGCAGAGGAAGAGAAGTGGGACTGAAAGATGAAGGCAAAGTGTGGGTGCATGGAGCCTAAGTTGTAAGTGAGCACAATATGTGAGACTGTACAATGTCTTTACGGCTAACATGGCATGAAAGTTAAGGCGGGAAAGTACAGATTTCAAGCTGTGATATCTCAACTTTTGTCCAATGGATTCAGCTGAAATATTCACAGCATAAACTGTTACCCCAGTGATACTCCTCAACGAGTTTCACAATCCTAACTTTGATCATGCCGATTTTAGAACAAAGAATATTGGGGCTTTATAATGTAGCGTGCAACACACTTTAACTATTAGAGCAGTCCTGCCCTCTAATAATGGAAGATCAATTTAGAGTCTCTTGATTTGAGAGTGGCCAACTAACGAGCATGTTAACCACAACCAGCTTAACCAAAAGACAGCAGTGAAAGAAGGCAGGACATGCAAATAAGATTCACAGACACTTCTAAACTTTTGGATGTTTTCCAAACCAAATGACCTAGAGCTTTTAGGTTCAGTTTCTGTTCTATTTGTTTTGTGGGTCATCTTAATTAATCCATTAGAAAAAGTGACAACTAGTTTAATTAAAGTAATGTAGAATTTATTTTGTTTAGGATAGTTATATGGTAAAATACTTTAATGGGAAAAAACCCCTCAAGATTTGTATAAAACCTGATCTCGAACACTACTTATACAGAGCCAGTTTTGCTAAGTGCAAACAATAATGATAATAATTCAAAAAATGATATAGTGCATCACCTACATTTTTTGCAGAACCCCAGTTTGTTTGTAACATCAAGAATCCAAAATCTCAAGGCCCAGGTAGAACTCCTCTACTGTTCTTAATAGCATACTGGTGTACTTCATTTGCAATGACAGGAATGAGCCAAATTCACCAAAACTGGGAGAAAGATTACACTTACTTGTGCCAGCCTCCCCCTTGTCACAGATGGGGTTTTGATTCCATGACAATGGTGAAACTGACTGAAAATCTCTGTTGCATAGGAAACCATAGTGGGGGAGCTTAAATGCTACCATTAGGTCATATAGTACTACTTGGGCTATGCAAGAGCACTTGCCTATGAAAAGGAAAGTTTTATGTATCCATAGTCTCTGCTAGTCTGGCTTTCTGATTCAACTCACAAACCTCTATTTTGGTAGAAGTTTGGCGGGTAAAAATCTGCAAAGCAATAACCTTCTTTTGAGATATTTCTTTTGTAAGACAAGAAATTCAGTTGCTATTCAAATTTCCATTGCAGGTAGCAAAATTTGTAAGTTTGCCTGTGCAAACCTAGGCCCTACTTGTACACTCAACTTGATGGCATTTTTGTTTGTAACACGATAATTAAGAGCCATCTCGTATGAATTACAAAAACTCAGAGGACGTTTAGGAGATCATTGGGCAGAATCCTATTGATCTTTGTGAAAGTGGTCTTTTCTGAGTAGTCAGCATTTTGAAAGGTGATGCATAGAACAGAAAATTGCTATGTTGACAGCCTTGGAACAACAAAGACATAGTTTTCATGAGAGATGAAAGTGTACGTACTTGGTCCACGTTACTGCAGAGTGAAATGTCTATGCATTCAATATTGTATAA
Organism: Sphenodon punctatus; assembly: GCA_003113815.1. Taxonomy (NCBI): domain Eukaryota; kingdom Metazoa; phylum Chordata; class Lepidosauria; order Sphenodontia; family Sphenodontidae; genus Sphenodon; species Sphenodon punctatus. Next base: position 9,258,428 of record QEPC01015474.1, read on the forward strand.
ACATAAAAATAGCAGGGACACCTTGGGTGCACAAGAATAAGGATTGATAACTGCCAGTTTCATTTCTCTTGGACATTTCTCAACAGAGTGGGCAATGCTCCTGGTCCCCTGATCTGTCAACCATCAGGTCACAGCACTTCAAGACTTGGCTATTATAATGCACTCTACGTGGCTACCCATGGTGATGGCTTGGAGACTGGAGTTGGTGCAGAATGCAGCGGCCCATTCCCTAGTGGTTATGGGTCACCATGAGCACATTACACCAGTGTTCCAAGCTATGCACTGGCTGCTGATAGTCTTTGGGCCCAATTCAAGGTGTTGGTGCTTACCTATATGGCCTGGGCCCCACCTATCTGTGGGACTGCCTCACCTCCTGAGTTCTGGATCAGCCCTTGCTGTCTACCGGGAGCACCCTTCTCAAAGTCTCCTGAGAGGCTTGGGGGGGGTGGTGACTATGGAGAGGGTGTTCTCAGTGGCTGCACCTAGGTTGTGGAACTCCTGGTGGAGGCCTGGGTGGCCCCGGACCTCCTCTCCTTTTGATGACAGTGCAAGACCTGTTTCTTCCGCCAGGCTTTCGGTGAGGGAGATGGGTAGGGTGGGGGGTTGAGGGTTAATTTGTTGAGGTTTCTTGTTTATTCTCTAACATTTCCCATTGTGGACTGTATTGTTTTATGTTTTTATATATTTTGTATTATATTCGTATTGTGTTTTTATTGTTTATACTTGTTAGCTGCCCCGAGCTGCCTTGGCAGGAGGGGCAGGGTATAAATTTGTATACTAATAATAATAACAATAAAAAAATAATATATGGTTTCCACCCCAAATATAGACCACCACAAAGTATTAACCAAAAGTTATACCAAGCCAGTGATAGGCAACTATTGGTCACACCAAATTGACCCAAATATGTCAATATGATCTGGTGCCTTAGTTCACTGCATCTTTCTGCACCAGCTGCGATTTCACCCCAAGGGAGTCACAGCCATTGACATAACTTTGGTTAAATGCTGGAGGGGATGCTGTTAAGGCTCAAGCCACAATCCTCTGTCTAATAAAATCAACAGGAGCTGGACCATTGACTTCAGTGGGTGGAGGGACTGTGCTTTTAATGTTCTACTGTTAATAAGGCAAAGCTTCCTTTGTTTCTGCCAGGATAAAAACAGAAGTGAAGGCTGTGCTGCGGCAGCCTGACCTGGGTCAGGGTGGGAAGCCACGGTGGACAGTCTGTGCAGTGCCCCAACCCAGTCCAGACATGCCTATAGTTGGGGAGGGCAGGGAGCATGTCCAATGTGTGGACAGCCAGTCCCCTTGCTGCACCCAGTGCATCTCCCCTACCATGATGGACAGCCATGGTGGACCTGACTTGGATCATATGCCGACCTGGGAACAGTTTTTATAGCCTGCTGTGGCCCGGGGTGGGCGGGCTTTAACCTGGGCTATGACCTTGCAGGTTTTCTTAGGTCAGAGTCCAAGCTAGCCGCCAACATGGCCTGGAACAATCCTGGGCCAACATCTGGCAGTGCCTGCATCAATGTGCAGGTGAAGTCTGGTCCAAAGCAGGCCACTGTTACATCTGTGCTTACCCTCAGAGACGTGTCAGGAGCTCCAGTGGGTGGAGGATTGCACTCTTAATGTCCAGTTGTCAGAAATGTTCCTATTGTCAGAAAATTTCTTATTAAAATATGCTAAAACTAAAATTATTATCCTTGGTAGCTGTAAACACGAGATAAAAATTGTATGTAGAGGGTAATGTGATAGAACAAAGAGATTTTGAAATACTTATTCTCTCACTTTAAATGTAAGTTAAACAAAGAATAATTGATGTCTTTATGCAGGAAAACATCTCAATAGTAATTAAATGCAAATTTTTGCCCTGGTTAAGTTTTTTTAAACAAAAATTTGAATATGAACCGTCTCAGGTTTTTTCACCACAACTTAAGAGTAGCCTTTGCTACTCTAGTGTTTTGTCCTAAAGCATACAAATGTTCTTATGGGTAGGTATTATATATAGTATTCCACATTATTGGAATCTTCCCCATTATCTTTTAGATTGGCCACTTTAATCAGAAGATTAGAAGAAAGTGGTTTCCCTATTTTATGCAAAAGGGGGAATGGGATCAATGAATCAGGGGGGAAGGGAGCATGGCAAGTGGTGCTGAGGAGGGGGACAAATTACCTTGGTGCATTAAATCAACTTATTTGTCTGTTTTTCTCTCTCTCTGCTCCAGTCACAGTTCACTCTCTCTTATGGATCTCTTTCCAGTTCTGGTTTCCCTCAGCTCTTTCTCCTCTAGTCTCTCTCTGCGATGGTGTCTGCTTCTTCCGTCTTTCTCTTGCTGTTGATGTCTGTCTCGGTTCTCCTCATTTGTGTGTCTCTTGCTGGTGGATCTCTCACTCTGTTGGTATCTTTATCAGCTTTCTTTCCCTTTTGCTCTTGGGTGCTCTCTCTGTTCTCCCTTCCCTCTCTCTCTCTTCTGTTCCCTTCACAGCTCTTCCTTGCCTCTTCACAGCCTTCTCCTTCCTCCTCACATCTCCTTCTCTATCGTCACAGCTCTCCTCTCACCTCTTCACAGCTCCCAATCTTCCTCACAGCCCCCTCCATTCTCCCTCAACAGCTCTTCCTTCTCCCTCAACAGCATTTTGCCATTCTTTCCCCCCCTCCTCTCCCTATTGGTTCACCCGGCTTTTTTTCCCAGGCTTCTCCATCGGGGTCCTCCATCATACTCTTTCCCTCCCTTCCCTAAAGGGAGTCTTAAAGGGCCAGTGCTTGCCCTGGGGCTACACTAGTTTTCCTCCCAATTATCCCCCCAAAACTGCATTGAAGTCTTGGTGGAGCATTGCTACTACTGAAGCCTTAGTGAAGTACTAAGCGCTAGAAGTTCTTTTTCTTGGGCTTGAAGGTTGTGATGGATTTGGGTGTTTCCCTTGCCTCTGCTCTGTAAGTTCAGCATGGTGCATCCCGCTTGTCCCTGCTACAATCATACCCAAGTTCACAGGTCTAAGCAAATTTGGTACCAGAGAGTTCTGGATGTTTTTAAACTAGGAGACGAACCCCCCTGTGTACAGAACAATAACAACCCAGGGCAGCTTACAACAGTAAAAAAATAGTCACAATACACTTAAAACAAAATCCCACCCCTCCCCATACCCAACCCATCCCACCAACTTCTCTTCCTCTCACCCCAAGGAACCCCACCCCCTGCAGGCCAAGCTGCCTCCTCTCACAGAGAGACCATGGCTAGCTCAGAGAACATCCCACCTTACCCCATCCACTCCCCTGTCTCTCATCCAGGATAACAACCTAGCCTTCCCACCTGGACGTCAGTCTCGCTCCAAACCCTCACAAACATAAAAGATAAATCTTCCTCCTTCCCCTCCCAGGGAAAGTAGCATCCATCAATCCTTCTCCCCCATGCAAACATTAAAAATATATTTTTATTAAATTAAATAATCCAAGCCAACCCTCAAGAAGCATAGCTAGAAGTCATACTATCAGAAAGATAACAGGTTTTAAAAACAGCCGATTCTAAGAGAAGTGGAAATTAACATTTATGTAGAGACTTGCAATCTCCGTGCATCCTGAAATCAAGAGTTTCTGGGAAATTGTGCTTTTCTTACTATGGAGTGGAAGACTACCAAGCATAGCCCAGGGTAAGAAAAATCAGGGGCCTTGGGCCATTGCCCCCAGTTGTGAAGACTTTAAGGGTAAAAAGTAAGTCATACAAAACAGGGCCAGCCAGATCTCTCACCTTCCATGGACAGGGCGAACACAGCCGTCACATTTTTGGGCCAGTAGGGAGAGCAATCCAAAACATCTGCCCCTCCTGCAGGAAAACTAGGTGGGCAAACCACTGTCAGAAGTCCCGCCATGCCCCCAGGGGTGAACCGAGGAACCGTCTACATGGCTAGGTGTCCAGGGCCTGCATTACTTTATGCACTGCATCTTGTGCTCAAAGGCCAGAGCCAAAATGCTTAAAGCTTGATATCACCCCACTATCCCACCCCCTGCCGTGATGTAAATTGTGCAGTAGCTATTGTGACACATTACAGATAATGCATTATAAGACTGACCTGATGGCGATTATGCAGTCCTATAATAATAAACGGTTAGATTTTCAGTAGATTCATTTGTATAGCACGAGATCCTGACACATCACAAATGATAGGTGGTATGCTTTTCATGTCCCAAATTATTTATTATTAGTAGCAATTAGTGTTAATTAGTAGTAATCTACTAATAATAATTAGTAACTATTAGTAATTAGCTAGTAGCTAACTAGTAATTAGTAGCTACTACTAATATATTGCTGCTACTACTAATTACTTACTACTAATTAGTAGTAATTAGCAATTAGTAGTAGCACTGTAGTAGTAGTTGAAGTGATAGTAAAAAGTAACCATTACTGCTGTAATAAAATAACAGTTAAAGAGCCTGTGCTTCAGTGCTTTGCCAAATAAGGCCTTAAGTAAGGTCTTTCAAGTACTATTGAATAATGTGAGTGTTCTCTCAATGGTGTCTGAATTTTGCCTCTACAAGAAAGCCTGCACAAAAGGAGCAAAATGGTTATACTATTGATTCCTTTAAATGGTTCTCTTAATGGTTCCTTCTAATAGTTTCCATTTTTGAGGGAAATCACACTTGAAGGCAACAGGTATCCGAATAGAGCAGCAACCCAAAGAATTGACCTTTTTCATAAGAAAGAATGTCTTTTGCCACTCTTGACTCCGCAGCATGAGAAACTGAACAATATCTTATCTCTGAAAGGGTGATTTGTTGAACTGAGGTCAATGGCTGGGCAATGTAGGGAACTCTGCATTGCAGCTATTTACACTGAAGCTAGACTATGGATAATCGGAGGATTTCAGCTCAGTATGAAGACTTCTTTCCCCCCCCCCCATTTTCTTAACAAGCACACTCATTTGCCAGTTTAAAGAGCAATATTTCCATCAATCCTTTCCAGAATCAATATAAATGTGTCCTGAACAACTTTTATGCTTGGGCTCAATTGTTTCTGTGTTGTATCTTTTGAATAACAAGCCGTACAGATTTATTTCCCTTATTTTAGATTTTATTTCTACCAATGTTCTTATTAACAAATCTGCGAGCCTTGAATTTTCAGTAAAGCGTAAAACATCTGCAACCTGTCAGATACTCGGATGCCAGTAAATAGCCTGGCAATTCTAGTTCCTGGAATCTGTTCTTAACAACACAAGGTCCCCAGATGCTAGCTTCAAAACCAAATTCTAATTATTTACCATAGAGAGAAACTGCTGAGATCCAGTGCGGTATGCAGTTTGTTTTTTGTGGTAAATTAAATTACCAATGGCAGCAATGGAGAGCCTCATTAATAACAAAGCTGTTTAAGGATTGCATATAGTTTTTCACCACTCTTGAGCATTGGAATGTGTTGCTTTTTGTATTTATTGGGACTTTTTGCAATAGCGTTAATAAAAATCCATATGGTTGCATAATAATCATACAATTGAATTAATTTTCTTAATATAGGCTTTCCTAAAGAGATTATTGACTGCAGAAATATCTAGATATAAGGAGATGACCCACTATGCACACACATTCTTTGCTTCTTTTCATAGGGAACATAAGACCTAGTAGTGGGTATTGAGCTAATTAGATCCCCAGGGTCTCATGATATCCATTTAGTCATATCTCAATAGCAAGGTTCTCTTTCACTTCTCAAAACTACAGAGCAAGACTGGCACTTAAAATCTCTGCTGGATTTTCTGTTCGTTTCCTGATGACTTTAATAAATTTGTGCTTCCATGCTAAGCTTTTAGTTAAGCAGATATAAAATTGGAGAGTATTTGTACAGCATTTTCTTCTGTTAATATAGCTAATTTTTCATTGGCCTGCTTAAAAGAGACATTCTACTGCAGAGGCAGTGGACATGCTGTGAATCAGATAGGGTGATGAGAAAAAAAGATACTCTAAAATCCTTGACTTCTCAGCTTTAATAATGTTAGAAATTTTTGCAGGCATCGCCACAGAGCTGACCTGTCTGTAGGTGGAGTGATAGGATGTACGCTGCCGTGAGCCTCAGAGCATCCATTCATGGCCATGCCCGCAGCACTGCCCGGAAATCCGGAATGCTGTTCGTGAGGCAAGCCAAAAGCTCCATGGCAATGGGCAGTCTCAGAGCCCCTGCCTGTATGAAGAGCAGCCGTCAGCCCTGCCAGCAAGCAGGTTTGCTGTTTATTAGCATTGTGGGTGGGAGAAGCAGCTGTTTCAAGTCACAAGAACTGACTGGGAGTCTGGGTTCCCCAGCACTTGCACTGGAGACATGTCACTTGCAAATGCCAGCCCAGCATGCCCCCCTTCCCCCATGGTCCCTGGCAGGGGGAATGCATGGGGGTGCGGTAGTCACTCTGGGAGCCGCCTGTTTGAATCCCTCCCCATGCACTCCACCTGCGTGAGTGCTCCACAGCAGATCCACACTGTGGCCATGGACAATCCCCTCCCAACCCATCGCCTCACTCATTTAACCCAACATTATCTTCAGTGGGAACGATAAAGGCTATGCCTCAGAATTTAGAGTGGAATCCTACTGAATTTTCTCCCCTTCTATGCTATGATTCCAATCTCTCAAACGGCAGTGTGGGTGGGTGTGGCACAAGCATTTATGTGAGCATTTAAATGATATAGGCCTTACTCATACATAGGACTGGTCAAATTGCTTGACTACACAACACCTTTGCTAGTATATACTTTCAAAATAGCATCATACTCACACCAAAGTTCATGTATAACTCAGTAACGTATCCCTTATGCATGCAAATTGGCTTAGTTCTAACTCATGGATTTTAGGATGAAAAAGATTTTTATATTTTTTTTAAAATGCAAACTTGGCACAGACAATTTTGGTACTAGTTTTTTTAATTCATGTAAAAATATTAGTGAAGGATTATGTTTTGCTTTGGTTTTAAGCCTTATTATATAGGTAGATAGGCTAAGCCTGTGGTTCTTGAACTTTTTGCTTGTGACTCTATTTTGATCCTTAAATATTCCCATGATCCAAGACAATGGGTGCTTTTAGACAGACAGCACCCACGGCTCTGCTCCTTCTCACACCCGGGTGACCCATCCGTCTGAAGTCTGGTGGCCAGATGTGAAGGAAGAGCTCAGGTGGAACAGGTGCTGCTTGTTGTGCTCTAGCTCCACTTGTGGTTCTCTGGAACATCCTGGAACAGGCTGCCCAAAACTGGGACACCAGCTGGAGGCAGAGGCGTGGTCCATCTACTCAGTGGACAGCAGCTGTAGCTCCACTCTCAATGAGGAGTTGCTCTGGGCAATGCCCCAGAGTTGTGGATGACACCCTAGAGCATCAGGTGATCGGCCTGCAGCTCTACGTTGTGAGGGACGGGGGTGCTATGTGTGGGGACTGCAGACCACAGCAGCTGCTGGGTCTATGTAAACCCGGTGCTGGCGGGGCTACACTTGGGGAATGTGGGTTTAGCCACCCCTGGAGAAGGTTGTCTAAAGATACCCAAAGTAAGATATGCCCACACATGCCCAAGCTAAATCTGTCTACCCATGATCAACTTTAAATCAAATACCAACAAATCCCCAAGTTATGTGCCAACAAATGCCATCACATACCCTCACATTTATTTATATTTATTTATTATAAATATTTATTAGCCACCTCCTCATGCCAATCATCAAAAAAATTCAAATCATTTAAAACAGCCCCCAACTACCACTTTTTAAACATATCTTAAAATCCCCAAAACATCTCCCCCCCCCCCCCAACCAACCCCCCCCCCCCCCCCCCAGNAGCTAGGTCTTGCAGGCTCGACGGAATGCCTGCAGACCCGGGGCCAGGTGGGCTTCCTCTGGGAGGGAATTCCAGAGTCGTGGCCCGGCCACCGAGAACGCCCTTTCCATTGTGGCCCCCCGCTTAACATGGGAGACCTCCGGGAAGGTGTCCCTGGCAGACCGAAGGGATCGTTCTGAGGCGTGGAGGGCGAGGTGGTCCCCAAGGTATGAGGGGGTACAGACCGTATAGGGCTTTATAGATCAAAACTAGCTTCTTGAATCTGGCTTGGTACACTATAGACAGCCAGTGCAGAGCGCGGAGCACAGGTGTTATATGCTCCCCGTAAGGAGACGGGCCACCGCATTCTGCACTAGCTTCAGCCTCCTGTCCAGAAACAAGGGAGTGCGTTACAGTACCCCATGTAGAGTGCATTACGGTAGTCCAGCCTCGAGGTGATAAAGGCATGAATGAGGGTGGCCAGTTTGGGCCCGGAATTGTATGGCAGGAGCCTCTGTACTAGGTACAGCTGGCGAAAAGCAGCTTTATCCACCACCTCCACCTGCCGATCCAGATTGAGGTCCAAATCCAACACCACCCCCAGACTCCAAACCTGCTGGACTACAGGCAGGCGGACCCCTCCTACAAGAGGAGCCGGCACCTCCCTTGCCCTCCCCACCACCATTACCTCCGTCTTATCAGGAGTGAGCTTCAGTCTGCTCTGCCACATGCAATCCACCACGGCCTCCAAACATTGGGAAAGTAATGAGACAGCAGGACCTGGGTCAGTTGAAAACGAGAGGTACAGCTGAGTTATCATCAGCATATTGGTGACACCACACCCCGAACCCTCTCACGATCTCCCACAGGGGCTGCATATACACATTAAATAATAGTGGAGACAGAATCAAACCCTGCGGAATGGTGCAGGTCAAGGCCCAGGGTCTAGATATTTCAGCCCTCAACACCACCCACTGGCTTCTCCCTGAGAGGAATGAGCAGAACCAACCAAGGACAGTCCTGTCCAGACCCCCCAGGTCTTGCAGCCATCTCAACAGCAGCCCATGGTCCACGGTATCAAAAGCGGCTGAGAGATCTAGCAGGATGAGAAATGTTGAACATCCTGCATCCATCTCCCAGCGGAGATCATCCACCAAGGCCACCAATGCTGTCTCAGTACCATAACCGGAGTGGAACTGAGATTGAAAAGGGTCAAGGAAACCGATACTATCCAGATGCACCTGGAGCTGCAGTGCCACTGCCCGTTCAATTACCTTTCCTAAAAAGGGAAGATTAGAGATGGGGCGGTAGCTGGCAAGTGTGTCCACATCCAAAGATGGCTTCTTCAACAGTGGGTGCACCACAGCCTCCTTGAGACTGGGTGACAGCCTCCCCTGCCGGAGGGACGCGTTGACCACCCTCGCCAGCACTGTCCCCAACGTCTCCCTGGAGGCTTTCACCAACAAGGACGGGCACGGATCTAGTTCACAACTAGTGGCCCTGACTGACCCCAGGACATCCACCGCATCGGCTGGTGTCACTTCCTGAAACTCCTCCCAGAAAGTTCACCCAGACAGTGCCTCCATAACCTCGTGCTCCTCATCTACTGCTTCCAACCCGGTGTCAAAGTTACTCTGGATCTGAGTGATCTTGTCCGCAAAGTAGGTGGCAAACTTCTCACAGCGGGCCTGGGACAAGTCCCTGGCCAGGCGGAGGGAGGCTGGACTGACCAGCTCCTGCACCCCTCGGAACAACTCTGCTGGACACGACTTTGCAGATGCTATGAGGGCAGCAAAGAACTCTTTCTTTGCTGTCCTCACAGCCTCAACATAGTACCGCAAATGGGTCCTCTGGAGAAGTCGGTCAGATTCGGAGCGAGTCTGACGCCAGCGTCGCTCTAGTCTCCTGCCTACCTGTTTCATACACTGCAGCCCATCGGTAAACCAAGGGGCCCTGCGGTGATAAGACAGAGGCAGCAGATATCTTGGAGCCACCCTGTCGATGGCCTCCCCCAGCAAGGTGTTCCAATGCTGGACCAGCACATCGGCAGAGTGGCCGTCAGGGTATAGGGTTAATTCCCTCAGAGTCTCCTGGAACAGCTGTAGTTCCATCAGCCTCCGAGGGTGGACCAACCTAACTGGTCCATTCCCCCTCTGGAGGGGGTGCGCTAAGAGGCTGGCCTGCAGGAGATAATGGTCCGTCCATGACAAGGGCAAATTAAGGGTGCTTTCATACATTACAGAACATTCGTGTGGCAGCACCATGGGGAAAGCATGAAGTGGAGATTTCTCTGATATCTGAACAGATTTATTTATTCAAATTTATTTGCCACTCCCTCCTGCTTTCGCAGCTCGGGGCGGCTCACAACATCTTAAAACACACCAGTAAAAATACATAAAACATTAAAATAATCAAAGACAGAGCATAAAGCATGATTTCTTATCCCTTATCCCACCCCCACCCATCTCTCTCACCAAAGGCCTGGCAAAACAGCCAGTTCATGTAATGTCATTGGAAAAAGGGGAGGTCTGGGGACAAGCGAATCTCTGGTGGGAGGGAGTTCCACAGCCGCGGTGCGGCCACCGAGAACACCCTCCTTATAGTCATCTGTGATACCTGGGGACTGGAAGCCTTAAGGAGGGTGCTCCCAGCTGACTGCAGGGGCTGGTCCAGAACTGGGAGGGTGAGACAACCTGCAGATAAGTGGGGCCCAGGCCATTTGGGGGTTCAGATCAGAACCAACACCTTGAATTGGGCCCAGAAGACTATCGGCAGCCGGTGCAGGTAACGGAGCACTGGTGTAATGTGCTTGTGATGACTCATCCCCCTGAGGAGACAAGCCGCCGCATTCTGCATCAGCTGCAGTCTCCGGACCATCGCCAGGGGTAGCCCCACATAGAGCGCATTACAGTAATCCAATCTCGAGGTAATAAAAGCATGGATGATAGTGGCAAGGTCTGCGTCTGAGACATATGGCTTAAGTCGTCGTACCAGATGCAATTAGCGAAATGCCCCCTTTGCCACCTGGACATCCAGACAGATCTGTGGGTCTAGGAGCATCCCCCAGACTGTGGACCTGAGACACCAGCGGAGGCTAAACCCCATCTATGATGAGGGCCTCCACTTCTCTGGCTTTTGGCACAAGCATCACCAGGCCAAATCAAATCATTTTCTCTTCTTTGGCATCTTGCCTCTGTACTTCAGAATAAGCGAGGCGGGGGATTCCTATCATCTATCTTATGATAATCCTGAGGCAATCCACTGTATAGGCACCATGAAAAATATCTAGACTACTTCTATCATAGCTGGCCTCTGGGTTACCACAAGGTAGATCCATAGAGATGTCACAGAAATCCCAATCATGGGGTAACTCTGAGACAACCCAGGTTGTTGTTGCGAGAGATTCCTGTGACATCTGAAAGCATTTTAACCCTCCTGCGCCTGAGAAACCAACTAACTAATAACTGTATCGGGGTTGCAGGGCTTCATTGTTTTCAAGTGAGCTCCAAAGCTCACAGTAAATGCAGAGGTCATCAACACCCCCATGCAGAACGAATAGGTATTTTTCCAACACAAAGCTGCTAATGGCTGTGATAAAGAAACAGTGTCAAGAGTTCACTTTAAATAGGTCTTAATTGCTGTGTAAAGATAAGGCTTTTCAATTATATGTGCAAGGGGTCAACATGACCCCCGGTGCAAAGGGCGTATAGTGCTTTCATTTTCCCATTGACTACATTAGGGTCGAAAGGACCCTTGATGATGAAATGATAAAACCTGCCATTTTAAAAAAATGGGGAGGGGGGAGGAACATGAAATGACACAGGACAGCTGACCTCACACTTCTTGAGGAATACATGGGGGGAGGCTTGCCAAAACAGCTTTATAATTTTTTTAGCAGCCTTTAGGGTCAGAAAGACCCGCGGAAATGCATTAAATCAGATGACCTCACATTCTTATTCCTATCCCCAAGAAGACACTAACTTCTCTTCAAGGCACCTGAAGCTGACCACTGCCACCAAATCTGCTGTAGTGACTGTAGCCAGCATATATGCACTTCTTGGTCACTGGAGGAAAAGTGGGGAAATCCTAGGCTGGGAATATCAAATGCCAGTAGAAGCAACCTCGATCTCTTCCTTGTGGCAGCATCTCCTAGGGCTGCTATGCAGTGGCTTTGCCATGTGCTCGCAACCCACAGCTAACCACATGGCTAGAACAAAAATAAAATTGCTGCGTTGTGACTGAAAACTATCACTTGTTACTCTAAAAACTCTTAGGATATACTGAATAAAAATGTAAAGGGCAGTCAAAACACTGGGGACTTTAATTGATAATCATGTTCTAAAGGGTATGAAGCACTAAAGATCAAAGTAGAAGTGATCATGCCCAGAGGAATGGATGGTCCTTTTCAGGACCGCTGGCACAGATAAATGTAGGTGATAATACATATTAACTGGCAAGGGGGAAGTTAGAAATCCATCTATTAAAAACACTACCAAACCAAACACCCTCCTGAGATAGATGTACTATTTTGAATTGTTTCTTCAGTCAAGTCTTTTCCATCAGGGTTCTTTCTCAGGAATAAGATAACAAACTCTTCTCCTAACGATAGCTGTCAGAAAAAAATTTCTCTTATCGTGGCTTTGAAAAATCAGCTTGTTTGTGCTGGTATAGGCACCTGATCTGCCTTTTGACTGTGTATCTTGTATCTTTTTATACAAAGACTTAGGTCATTTGAGGGATTTTATTCAGTACACCTAATGGATAGGCACACTTAAGCAATTCTTTAACAACGTTGTTGCTGTTAACATACAAAGAGTTTAAAGCAACAGAACCTCTACAAGTGATGTAGAATGTAGAACGTGCGTGCAATGACTTTCATTTTTATTTGAATTGAACGTTAAGTGTATGCAACTCCACAAGAGAGGCTAAAGAGACAACTAGTATTGAAGCAGTTAAGCTTGTTCTTATGGAAGATAGAAAATGAATCATTCAATAGACAACAGGGCTCTATCCTAGGAACGTGGGGGTTGCCAGGCCAAATCAGATCATTGTTCATCTTTGGCATCTTGCCTCTGTGCTTCAGAATAAGAGGGGCTGGGGATTCCTTCCTTGACCCTTTCAAGAAGTCTGTTCTACTACACCATAGGTAGAAGTCTACCCTACACCGCTTGCACAACTCTCAAAGGCTGAAACCTTCCAACCATCTACTCTGGATTAGACCCATTGAAATCAGTTGATCTCTCATTTGAAATTTAACTGAAAGTGACTACTTTATAGAAGGCAGTTTGAGGGTCATGGCCTTAGCTTGGGATGTTGCATCTGTCATGCTCCTCCTTGCAGCATGGACTCAGCCATACAACTAGTCTTGTGTTAGTGAGGAACGGCATGGTAGCATATGCGTGGAGGGGTGAGCTTCCTGGTTGCTCTCTCACAATGCCCCCATGGTGTTCCATGAGTTTTCTTCTGAGCTTGAAAGTAAATGTCATTAAGGAATAGAGAGAGCTTTTTTAGGAATTCATGGCATAGCCCATATACATCGGGATTCTGTATACATTGTGCTCCCTCCAATGGAGCACATCCTACTATCCAACTACCCTGTGTTCCCTTCCCTTTCTGCTGAGCAATATGGAAGAGGTCGGGTCATAATCTTGCCTTCCTCATTGCCTACATTGAGATTCCAGTACTAACTCTTGGGCCGCTTTTAGACGAGACGCATTTGCGCATGATTGTTAAAAAATGCACTTGTTTGAATGCTCGTTTAAACACCTAAACAGTTTTAAATGTGTATTTGCTGTGAAGGTGTAAAAGCCCAAACTGTTTTGAATGTGTTTTTTAAATAATGCGCATTTTTAAAAACCGGTTTTGGCACCCCCAGATCATCAAAGATGCTCAAAACCGGTTTTAAAAAATGCGCATTATTTAAATGCGTATTTACAAAACCACATTAAAAGTGTCTTGTCTAAAAGCGCCCTTGGTGCTGGCCCTTCTTGTATGCAGATTAACTTAGGCTGAACTCTCTCTCTGCATAGCAGAGAAAGTGCTATTTACATCCCTGCTATTCTGCATACCCATGCAGCACTGGGCACTCTAAACCTAATGACTACAGGCAGCACATTGTGCATATACACAGTGCGTTATTAATTTCTTCAATAAAATTAGTATTAACTTGTAGCAGAGCAGAGGCTTAATTGAGTGCTGGCCCTTTAAGTCAAGGCAGGCCATGACACCTGGGTTGGGTGTGACTAAGTCAGCCAGGAAGTAAAAATCCTCTAGCTGTCCGGGGATGGGGTGCAAGGGGCCGATGGCCAGCAAGGGGCACCCAGTAGGGGCTACAATGGGAGGAAATAGTATGGCCAGAGGGGAGCTAGGATACAGACCGGATGGCGCTTACTATCAGGCCCCAGGGCATGGGGCCAGGGAAAGGGCAGACGAGAAGGGCAGATAGGAGGTGAATGGGTTGAAGGGAATAGGGGATGTCCCCACGGATCAAACAAAGAAACCTTTTAGCCGTTCTCTGATCTCTGGGAGACTGAATACTCAGCATGAGCACCAGACAAGCTGGTCTACGAACGCTGATGGCTCATCATCGAGGACAAGGGGCTGGGAAACCAGAGACAGGGGACTGGGGAACAAGAGTTGGGAGAGCAACAGGGAATGAGGGGAGCAACAGGGAACGACGGGAGCAACAGGGAACTAGAGACAAGGGAGGAACTAGGGAACCCAACCTGGGGAAGCAACAGGGAACTAGGGGAGCAACAGGGAACTGGAAACAAGGGGCTGGGGAACCTGAGCTGGGGGAGCAACGGGGAACCAAAGACAAGGGACTAGGGAACCCGAGCTAGGGGAACAGGGGAGCAACAGGGAACCAAAGACAAGGGATTAGAGAACCCGAGTTAGGGGAGCAACAGGGAACCAGGGGAGCAACAGGGAACCAAAGACAAGGGACTAGGGAACCCGAGTTAGGGGAGCAACAGGGAACCAGAGACAAGGGATTAAGGGAACCAGAGCTGGGGGAGCAACAGGGAACTAGGGGAGCAACAAGGAGCTAAGGAGGAAACAGGGAACAAGAGACAAGGGATTAAGGGAACCAGAGCTGGGGGAGCAACAGGGAACTAGGGGAGCAACAGAGAACTGGAGACAAGGGACTAGGGAACATAAGCTAGGGGAACAACAGGGAACCAAAAACAAGGGACCCAGAGCTGCAGAGCAACAGGGAACTAGGGGACACAGACACAACACAGAAGTGTAAGCTAGAGCCATACAACTATAGACGTAGGTGAGGCAAGAGTCAGGGACAGATTAGCAGAGCAGGAACATAGACCTTAGAGAGATGGGTGGAAATCCCTACACCAGAGCAAGACCACAACAAGGCCACCCCACAGCAGGTGTAATAACAAGGTAAGAAACTGCTGATGAGAAACAGGTGGACAGGAATCAAGAGGGCAAGAGAATCAGAGCTACCAGGAGGGGAAAGGGGGAACAGAGCCAGAAGGGACTAGACAACAAATAGGCCAAAGAGCTGTAGACCAAGAGGCTAGAAGACAGACAGAATCACAGTCAAGAGCTGATGTCCTGCAGCTTACAACTGCTCCCATCAGGCCTTTTATCCTGCTGGGAACCAATGAGAAATCCAGGGGGGAGGAGTCAAGCAAGGCAGGGCACCAGGCATAAAGGGGGAATGTTATATCAAGCCCGGCCACCATATGGCGCTGGGGAAGCTTCCCTACCTACCAAGGTCAGGGTCACAGTTTCAAGCCTAGATCCTGACACTAGCTGGCTCAGGCTTGAGGAGCAAAGAAAGAAGCAGCTGCTGGCAAGAGAATTGTTTACGAGGCAGATGGTGAACTGAGGTGGCATTCAGACGTTACGTTTTAGTCTGGCTTAATAGTTATTGTGAATTAAATGATCACGTCTGAATACCCTATTCCATTTTTGTTCAGGTCAGTGTGTTTTTGTTAAATTCGCACTACAGAGTGGGTCAAACCTACCTTTGTGAGTGCGCTGTCAAAGTAATCCGCACCCCAATAACGTGTGAAAGCGGTGGCAAATCGTGTTGTTCTTTTCAGCACTGATATTCAGCGTCTGAATCCAAGTGGAATGCAGAGTCCGATTTTCCCCTCTTCCTCCACCCGAATGCAGACAGCGTGACAGGAAGTGAGTAATGGTGGCCAGAAGTATGATCGTCTGAAAGGTTTGGCGCGCACTAGGGCAGAAACAATAAAACACAGTTTTTGGGAGGTGTGAATGCGATCCATCATATTGCATTCAATATTATCAAAAGCGAACTACTTTTAATCTGCACACTTTCTGCATGTCTGAATGGCCCCAGAGCTAGGATCCAAGAAGGCTAAGCCAGGAGACTTGATTGTATTGGGACCTGCACTATTACTGGTGAGATGCTATGAGGACTGTGGTATATATATGGTGAAGGTGGAAACTGTAAATAAACTTGCACGAGAGAGCTAATTCCCAGTGTGTGGACCTTGATGGGTCATCTGATCCGGATGGGAACTAGCCAGATAGGGTGGCCATACCTCCCCTTTAAAAGAGGACACTTATGAAAAATACATGTTGCAGGGCTGCATTGGTTCCAGGGGAGGAGCAATGGACTCCACTGCCAATTGCTCGGTGGGTGGCGGGTGGAGATGGGTGTTGCATGGGAGCATGCACGCACCTACACCCACCGCAAGTGGTGTTTACACAGATACCTTCACCCATTTCCACCCAGAGAAATGCACACCACCCACTGCAAGTGGTGCTTACACAAATGCCTCCACCCGGTGAAACTGGGCGAAGGCATCTTGTGTGAAAAGGGCCCATGTTGCAGGGCTGCAGTGTTGCCCTGTACCATGTATAATAAAATGTAACACCCATTTTATCGGTGTTAGTGTCTGTGTAAAAAGGGTCTATGAAAGAAATAGATGGATAATGCTACCACATGCATGTATGTATGAACATACTGACTTTAAGATCGGTTTCTGACGTACGTTAGTACACGCTTGTTGGTGCCACAAGGAAGTCTGGGACTCGAAAGACCCACATCTTCCGTCTCCTGAGAATGGTGGAAATGTGGATCTTTGCCTGCAAACATGCATGTCTGGGAGAGCAGGGAAAAGGTACTCTACCAGATGTGCATGTTTTCAAGCAAAGATCCACATTTCCGCCATTCTCACGAGACGGAAGATGTTGGTCTTTTGAGTCCTGGACTTCTTCGTAGTACTGGTGAGCACGTATTAGGGCACTTGAGAAAGCAGTCTTAAATGGTCAGAAGATGAAACAATTTTGAACTGGGTTACTTTCAGACTTAAAGGCTTACCACCTCACCTGATTTCATTAATTTCAGGTGATAAAATGTATTCCCAATTAGGGGCTGGATGTGGGACTGAAGTGAGATTGCACCATCTGTAGATGGGACTTACAATCTTGACTGATATTTGATATTTTTTGCATGTCTTAAGTTTCAAAATGGTGCCACACAGCATAAACTGGGAAGCACAGGTTTTAGAGGTTTTTTCAATGTACTGGAAAGGCTTGGAAAACAAAGACAAATTTGAAGAAACTGTTTTATCCTTTGCTTGGTTGGAGTGAGGAGGAATCTGACTTAAGACTTTTGACCATTTGGGGTTGATGACTCCAAACTCAGCTGTTTTCTCTCTTTGCTGAAGGCTATTAAAACAAGACAAGCATGACGTTTCTTATTGTTGTCAGCCATGTAAATGACAGGGACTCAACATTTCAGAAGGAACACTTTTTCTTGTAATCCTTCTTTACTTTCACGTTGAATCAAGAGTGTTGAACTAATTTGCTCAGTTTCTATTTAAAACAGCAGCAACAATAACCCTTTCAGCCTCTGACCACAAATAGAACATTTCTTCCAGCTGGAATTTGTGTCTAAAATCACATTACCTCTTAATGGCAGCATTCACTGCCTGCAAGTCTAATTGTTACTCCTTGGCCTTAGGGCTCATTCAGACGTGCGTTTAAATTGCACAGCCGCCGCGGCAGCATAGTGCGATTTAAAGCACTGAGCACCCCCGGGTTGGTGTGAATGCACCAATTCAGCCTAACGCGAACTGTTGGAGTGCGTTTTAAAAGCTGCTTGGAGCAGCTTTCAAAACCGCACTCCAACAGTTCGCATTAGGCTGAAATGTGCGCGGTCGGTAAATTCACACCAACCCAGAAGTGCGCGGAGGTTTAAATCGCACGATACCACGGCGGCGGCTGTGCGATTTAAACGCAAATCTGAATTAGCCTTACTCTGTGCAGCTTTCAAGATGAAAGCCATTATAGTATGGATTCAGATTAATCTGCTAAAAAATAAATTCTATTTTATTAAACAAAGGAGAATAGTCTTGTAATCCTTTTCATTCTGTTAAAGTTTATTATACAGCAAAGATCCTATCGGTGCTAGCCATATACATACCGACAGTCCTGAGAGTTTACCCATGGCCAAATTATTCTCTCCCATTCTCCGGAGGCAGCAGCAGCAATACAGCCTGACTCTTTTGATTTAGCATTCTTTTAAGCTTCAGAATTTAATATATTCATTAACAATTTGGAGGAGGGAGTAAAGAGTGAGGTGATCAGATTTGCAGATGACACAAAGTTATTCAAGGTAGTTAAAACCCAAGCAGATTGGGAAGGAACTGCAGGAGGATCTTGTGAGACTGGGTGACTGGGCATCCAAATAGCAGATGAAATTTAATGTGGATAAGTGCAAAGTGATGCACATAGGGAAAAATAACCCAAATGATATGTATACAATGCTGGGTCCTAAATTAGGAGTTACCACTCAGGAAGAGGGTCTTGGGAGTCTTCATGGACAATACATTGAAATCCTCAGCTGAGTATGTGGCAGTGGTCAAAAATGCAAATGGAATGTTTGGAATCATTTGGAAAGGGATAGAGAATAAAACTGAAAATATCATAATGCCTCATATTGACAGAGCCCCAAGCCAAATGTATGTCCATGATTTGCAGATTTCCCACAGAATTTCCCTCCCCCTGCAGAATCTCCTGCCGGCCCGCATTCCCCAGCACAGAATTTCCAGCCTGTGCTGGGGAGATGCAGGGCAGGAGAGGGGAATGAATAATCCCTTGGGGCTCCCCCCTCCCCAGCCAGGCTGCATTGGGTGGGTGGGGGCTTCCCTCCCCCTCCACTTGCAAATGAAGGTATTTGGCAGCAGCTTCTTTCAGCACTCTTCAGCCGCTCCTTCTGGCCACTACTTTTCCCCTCCCAACACGGCGTTCCAGAGTGGCGCGACCAGATGAAGTCATCCAGCTATGCAGCTCTGGGAGACCCTGTTGGGAGGAGTCAGGAAGCGGTCAGAAGGAGTGGCTGAAGAGCGCTGAAAGAAGCTTCCACCACCATCACTGCTAGGTGTGTTCATTTTCCAGACTGGGGAAGGTGGTGGTGGTGGGGGTAGGCAAGCTCTGGCAGCCTCTCCAGGGGAAGGCCCTGCGCTGCATCCACAAGGTTGGGGAGGGGTAGGGTAGGCTTGCCACCTATGTATATTTTTCCAGGCCACTTATGAAACATACATGTTGCACCTATGGCACCAATGCAGGCCCCGCAACATGTGTTTTTCATAAGTGGTCTGAAGAAATATACATAGGTGACAAACCTAGGTGCTGGGGAGGCAAGCCCTGACAGCTCAACGCATCCCAGAGTGGTGAGGCACAGAATCAGGCTCTGAGCCTCCCAGACTCCCACGGAATTTTGTTAAAAAATCCCCATGAGAATTGGGGCCCTGCGTATAGTCTATGGTACGACTGCATCTGGAATATTGTGTCCAGTTCAGGTTGCCCCATCTTAAAAAAGATATAGAAAAGCTAGAAAAGGTACAGAGAAAGGCAACAAAAATGGTCAAGGGTGTGGAACGGCTGCCCTATGAAGAGAGGCTTGATAGGCTGTGGTTTTTCAGCTTGGAGAAGAGACAACTGAGGAGATATGATAAAGTTTATAAAATCATGAGTGATGTGGGACACCTAGATAGGGAGTGGTTCTTTACCCTATCTAACAGTACTAGAACAAGGGGACGCTCCATGAAATTTACTGGCAGCAAATTTAACACAAGAGAGAGTAATTTTTCACTCGGTGCACAATTAGCTTGTGGAATTTACTTGCAGAGGAAGTGGTCAAGGCTGGTTGTGTAGATAGTTTTAAAAAGGAACTGGATAAATTCTTGGAGGATAGGTCCATAGCCAAATAGGTTTCAGGGATGTAACAGTAAGGTGGTAACTTACTGCTGTGGGCTGGAACAGGGAATGGATTGACTGTTGTGACCTGTTGGGTACTTCTCCTTCGAGACATAGATTGGCCACTATAGGAGACAGGATGTTGGGCTCGATGGACCATTGGTCTGACCCAGTATGGCTCTACTTATGTTCTTAATATTTATTTCCATCTTTTTTATTTTAATGAACAAATAGTTTAAGGGAAGCTAATAATTACTGCCTTTCAATACCCAAAGGCTTTGCAACCTTCAAGACTGAATAGTAGCATTTAATTAGGTGGACTGAGACTCATTTCTACTATTGCTTTGTTAACTTCTCCAAATGCCTTCCAGTTAATGAAGTGTTCATAAGGTTCCTGTAATATGGCAGGAGTAAGTAAAGGCTGTTTATCAGGAGAGAATGTTGTTCGTTCTCTATCAAAACCAAAGGAAAGCAAGGTAAATTAAACCAGGAGTGCCACACAGAGAACTCCAGCTCTGTCTTCCTCTAAGCAGTCTCTTTCCTCTCCAGCAAACAATCGTTTCCCTCAAGACTTGTGCAAGGGAAGCTGGATTTCAGTCCCTTGTGCGTTAGGGATGAAGCCATGTGCCGCCCTGCACCCTGTGGCAGCCCCTTAACTCAGAAGCATTGCATGCAGCTCTCACATTGTTGCTATCTATAATTGAATAAGGTTCTCCAATTTCTCGCCGCCTCTTTCTCTCAAGTCCCAGTTGCAGCAGTTTAGCCAGTCCAGATGATTATCTGGTTTCCAGAAAAGTGAACAGATGAGATGACAGCCTTGACAAAGGGGAATATAGAAGAGGCTGCTTTTTAATGAACAGCAAACCACATCTCAACATGGGGATTTTTTAATAAGGAATAAAACTTGGAGTCTTGCCAGGATTTATTATGTGAAAGACTGGGGCCCCAGTCCACAAACCACTGACTCCAAAATAGTTCCATTGACGCCATAAAGGCTTCATTGGATCTGCTTTGACGTTGGTGGTTTGTGGATCATGACTTAGGAGTTTAATATGTTCTATTCTTTTCTGCTCTCCCTTGCAGATAAAATACAGTAATCACAACATGAAATGTGTATATTGTACTTTCTATGGAAAACAGACTTTTTAAAAAGAGCAAGTTGTCATTGTGCATAATAAATAAGCTCAAATTACCACTTTCAGACAGACTATTCTGGATCTAATGGGGTGATACAGCAATATTAATAAAATAGCATAAAATTCTGGTTGTGTGTAATATATACCTTCTGGACAACGAACTGCAAGAGTTTGTCTATGAGAACGGGTGAGGTGCCAGAAGACTGGAGATGGACACTTTTTTTCCCTGTCTTTAAAAGGGAGAAGAGAAGGATCCAGGAAACGGCAGACTGGTCAGCCTGACATCAATACCTGGAAAGATTCTAGAACAGATAAAGCAGTCAATCTGTAAGCATTTAGAAAACAGTGCTGTGATTACTAGGAGCCAGCATGGGTTTGTCAAGAATAAGTCATGGCAGAATAATCTTATTTCCTTTTTTGATTGAGTTACTAGTTTAGTGGATCATGGGAACATAGTGGATGCAGAATATATCTTGATTTCAGCAAAGCATTTGACAAAGTTCCCCCATGATATTCTTGTTGACAAGCTGGTGAAATATGTGCTAGATAACTACCATTAGGTAGATTTACAGTTGACTGAAGAATCATACTTAAAGAGTGCTCATTAATGGCTCCTCATCAGTCTGGATGGAGGTACTGAGCAGGGTGCTACAGGGCTCTGGCCTGTACTGTTCAACATCTTTATTAAGGACTTGGAGGAAGGAGTACAGGGGATCCTTGTCAAATTTTCAATTTGCCGACAACACAAAACTGGGAGGGATAGCAAACACCTTAGAAGACAGAAATAAAATTCAAAATGAGCTTGACAAGATGGAAAACTGGGCCAAAACTAACAAAATTCAACAGAGCTAAATGTAAAGTTCTGTATTTAGATAAGAAAAATCAAATGTACAAGTATAGGATGAATAATACCAGACTTGGCAGCAGTATATGTGAAATGGACCTAGGGGTTGTAGTTGATCACAAACTGAACATGAGTCAGCAGTATGATGCAGCTGCTAAAAAGGCTGATGCAATTTTAGGCTGCATTAATGGAAGCATAGTGTCCAGGTCACGAGAAATAATAGTTCCACTCTGTCCTGCGCTGGTCAGACCTCATCTGGATTAATGTGTCTGGTTGGGCACTGCATTTTAAGAAGGACATGAACAAACTGGAATGAATTCAGAGGAGGGCGACAAAAATGGTCAGGGTCTGGAAACCAGGTCCTATTGTTAGAAACACAGCCAGAAACCATAAGTGGAGTCAGGCTCAGGGCCACTATGAGCACTATCAAGGAGATATAGAGAGATGTTAGGGCCCTCAAACTGGGAAGACAGTGTTGAGAGAGGGAATGGACAGACACACAGTAGAGTACAAGGCTAACGGAGACTAAGGAAGCATTTCCTTAGGGTTAACATTTCTTCAGGGTCTACTGATGGCTGAGCTCTGAGTCTGTGGTCTTAGATTATCACTGGGAGCCTCCCAAGTCCAGAGGCAAAGGGAGGAGGCAGAAACAAGGCCACGGGAACCCCAAGTAACTCAGACTAAGGAGGAGGGCAAAAAGAAATTAGGTAAGACTGAAAAAGGGGCAGAGATGAGAGACTGTGTGGGAACTAGGGATGTGGTTTTCGGTTTTAACTGAAAGAGGCAGAAAGTGGCCTCTTTTGATTAAAACCAAGAGATCCGAGAATTGGGCCCATCTTGGTTAGTAATCCTCGGATCTTCTGTTCCCATTGAAGTCAATAGGAAACCCTCTTCAACGAGAAGGGGGAAACCTCCTCCACCCCTACCACCCCACTCCCAGCCTCGGAAAGTGAGGATCCATTACCCCTAACACCCTCACCCACCGGAGCCCGGCTTTACCCACCCCCAGGCCACTGAGGCCATTCTGCTCATTTGCAACCCATATCCAGAATGGCACTGGCAACATCAGTGTCATTTTGGAAGAGGGCAACTGTTCTGCACATGCATGGGGTGCTGTTCCACACATGCACAGAAAAATTGCCCTCTTCCAAAATGGTGCCTATGCTGTCATCGCCATTTTGTGCAACTCCACACGGTTCTGTGCAACTCCACACAGAAGATGGTAAAGACTTGTTCGACAGTGAATTGCCTTTGGAGGGGGTGAGTTCTCCTTCGCTGCAGGTTTTCAAGCAGAGGCTAGATGGCCACCTGTCAGGGATGCTATAGCTGTGGATTTCCTTCTCTGAACAGGGAGTTAGACTAGATGACCTCTGAGATACCTTCCAATTGTATGATTAAAGTCATTGAGAACTGTGCCATTGATTTTAATGGGTGGATGATTGTGCCCTATAGTAAGCTAAATTAAAACATGATTGACCAATGTATAAGTCTAGTGCTGAAACTCAGTATTCAAAATTACTCTGTTTTTACCAAGTATTTCAGTATTCAACTTGGTTTTACTGAGTAACCAAGGAATTGACTCAGAACTTGGAAAATCCTCAAATGAGCAGCATACGGGGCTTTTTCTGTCCTTATATAAGGGTACTCAGAAAAGACTCAGTACTCGGTTTTATTTTTCCAAGGATTTAACTGAGGCCGATCACTTTGAGCTGGTCCTTGGAAACAGAAATATTAACAAATAAAATGTTAACTATTCAGTTCAGCCGTAGATAAGACCAATGGCTATCTCTGACAGCAAGAACCTAGCTTGCCATAAGTGCTTTTGGGACTCCCATCCTCAAAGCATTTGAATCAGTGGGGAAATTAGGGATAGTCGAGCGTGGTTCGGAGTTCGGACTGAACCGAACTCGATTTTTGAACCGAACTGAATTTCCAAACTTGGCTCTGTTCGCCCATCCCTAAAAGATAATATTCCATTTAGTTCAATGGGGTTTGAATGTCCGAACTTCATTCAGAAGTTCAGAGTTCGGATCAAACTCAAATAGTTCGGTCGACCGAACTGAACTACCGAACCGAACCGAATTTCCAAACTGAACTGATCCGAATTTTCGAACTGGTTCTGTTCACCCATCCCTAGGGAAAATCCATTAAATCTTCTTATGCCAGTGGAGGACATGGGTTTTTGCACAGAGTTAACAATTAAAGTTGAAAATCAACTTCAGGCAGTGTGAAACTTCTAAAATGTGGGAAATTAGTACCATTGCTTTAAAAAAGGCAAGTCACATATTGGGTCAGAAAACTGAGTGTGTATCCCCAAATCCATCAATTAGATTGCAGCTGGAAAATGAACAGAGAGCTAAAAGAAAGTTAACCTTGGGGTAATTTAAAGCACTTTGTTCAGAGACTGATTTTGTTTTATAATACCATTTTGAACTTTGCATCCCTTTGCTATTGCAAGAATTCAATGAATAATGAAATACTTTGAAATACATTTATAATCAATGGTCTTTGTTTCATCCTGTCCCATTATGTTTCACTACTTCTGTTTTTTCTTAAAACTTTTATATCTATTGTGCCTTCTGAAGACTTTCAAATTAGCATCTGCTGGCAATAGGTGGTATTTGAAATCTGTTGAATACACCAGCAGGATGATCAGTTTCACTTCTGTGAATGAAAATATTTGAATTCAGCTGTACGTTTGGCTTTGCTCTTTCTTTTTGTGACACATAGCTGGGAATTGTGTATAAGACAATGAAATATTGTGGAACTAGGCTGGTTAACTGCCAAGAAACACTATCTGGCACTGCTACTAATATATGCATATATCTTTATAGTGTGGTGGGCATTGCTTAAACGTACACTTTCTTCTGACTTCCTTGCATGTAAATTACACTTGTTTAGATTCTCTTACCTATTGGCAGGTCCAGGGTAGGCCTAGAAATGTCAGGAAGCGTAAAGTAACAGTAAAGGTATGAGAATGTCTGTTCCATATTTCATCTCTGAACATTGCTCTCTCTTTTTTTGTTTAGCTTTAATAATAAACTACAGCATTTATAGAATGGAGGACTTGAAATATCTTCCTTTACCTTGTCTTTTAATATAAGATTCAAAAGTGCCATATTCTAAAGTTGAA
Organism: Sphenodon punctatus; assembly: GCA_003113815.1. NCBI lineage: Eukaryota > Metazoa > Chordata > Lepidosauria > Sphenodontia > Sphenodontidae > Sphenodon > Sphenodon punctatus. Next base: position 9,283,511 of record QEPC01015474.1, read on the forward strand.
TAAAGATTCGGTTTTGAAATATTCTATATTGGATTTATTAGTTTGTCAAACAGCTTGCTTTATAGAGGTATTGCTACCATATATGGAATCCAGTACACTATTTCTTTTGCTCACTCCATCTAAAACACGTAAAAATCCAAAACATAAATAGGTGTTTCTGGATCGTAGCGCTAGGCAGCTAATGGGACCCCATGCCACCCCTTTGGCCCATGTCATCTGAGAAATATTTAGCAGGTATGCGATTTGGGCTCCAATTCATATAGGCGCTCATTCATATGAATGTCCCATTCATAGAGGTTGACAGTTTATTTACTCCTTCTGTAAGGAATTTGTAACAGGACCTACCCTGATCATGAGTCTTCACAGAGTCAGTCCCCACAACTGGTCAATCCACATGTTTCTTCCTCCCAAGTATTTTTTATTTATAGTGCAACCTGCAATAATAATTTCCATTACTTCGCTATCATAACAGTTCACAGCCCACCAGCCCTCTGCCCAGGCTGTGGCTTGCTGTGCATTCACTATTCCAGTTATGATAGCTCGCAGGTAAGTGTCGGGTTTGAGCCGCCCTGAGGGCTGTAATGCCTCGGCCCTGCATTAACAGGTGAACAAAGCAGCTAAAGACGCTCTGTAACTTTAAGGTTCCTGCAGGAACTGCAGCACGCCATGGCAGCCAGGGCAACTGATGATGACAGCTGAACCAGGGGGTAGTTTGGCCATTTACATTTAGTGCCTCAGCTCCTGTGTAGGCGTGCTGGTTATACTGAGTCTCGGGATCATTGCTGGCCCTCTGATACTTGTATTATTGCTCTCCTTGTTGCCTTGTGATTATCTTCTGCAGGGCCAGTCCCAGGATTTGTGAGGCCATGTGCGAAGTCTTGGTGTGGGGCCTAATTTGCATAATTAGGCCCACCCTACCTATGCAAATGTGTAAATTTACATAAAATTTACTTACATTTACTTCCTCTGGACAGGAAGGATTCCCATTCTCCGCCCCTCCAAGCAGCCATGAACAAGCATGGCCTCCCCATGCTTCTTCCCCCCCCACCCTCCAGTTTGGCACCCCTTGGCTGCCTTACCTGGTGCTCAGCCGAGCAGCCATAGACAAGCATGGCCTCCCAATGCTTCCCCCCCCCCCACCTCCCCAGCCGAGCGTTTACCACTGCTCCCCAGGAGTGGGACATCCAGGCGGGCAGTGAGGCAGACACAGAGAGACTGACTGCGCCTGTTGGCTTACTGGGGGAGGGGGGTGAGCTTAGCCAGCCTGGCGTCCAGGGCCTGTTGCTTCTTGCTGCTGGTGCGGCCTGTGCCTTGTGCATGCACATGGCGCGACTGGACCAGAGGTGCTGCTATCAAACACACAAGACACCCAAAATGTAGCAAGCCTATTAAGCGCATTATGCCATGAATTTTATATATATATATACAAAAAACCAGTTCAGTTGTGCCCCCATAATCAATTTACACTGCCCCCACCCCATAACCAATTCATTTGTGCCCCTGCTCCCCATATAATCAATTCATGCCCCCACCCATAACCAGTTCATTTGCACCCCCCATATAATCAATTCACGCTGTCATGGGGGCGCAAATGAACTGGTTAGTGAAATAGCAGCCATAATACTCAGAACCATATTTTCAGATTTGCCAGGATAGAATAGATATTGCTTTACATCCTAAATTCCTACCTAAGATAGTATATGTAAAACAGTTGTGAGAATGTGGCCCTATTTACATGGGCCTCTCCCACCCATGAACATGCAGGTTTCTGCGTGTTCATGGGTGGGTGAGCCCTGTGTGAACAATGTGGTGCACGCGCCCATGGTGAGTAGGGGTGCATGCACGTGCCCGCCTAACATGCATCCCCGCTCTCCCTCCACTCGTCCCCACTCATGGAGCAACTGGGGAAGATGGCGATTACTCCGTGTGTGCAGATGAGTGGGGGTTGAGTGGCGATGTGTGTGTGTCTGTGTGCACGCTCCACCCATGCACCGGCATGCCCACGGACCCCCCACCTGGCAGAGCCATGTAAAAATGGCCTGTGAGTAGGAATGGGTGAACGCGGTTTGGAAGTTCGGAGTTTGGACCAAACCCGGCCAGTTCAGTCGACCGAACCGAACTCGATTTTTGAACCGAATCGAATTTCCGAACTCAGCTCTGTTCGCCCATCTCTAAAAGATAATAATCCATTTAGTTCAATGGGGTTTGAATTTTTGAACTTTGTTTGGAAGTTCGGAGTTCGGACCGAACTCGAATAGTTCGGTCGACTGAACCGAATTTCTGAACTGAACTGAACCGAATTTCTGAACTCGATTCTGTTCGCCCATCCCTACCTGTGAGGAGCCGCTCGAAGAACAACAGAAGGTTGCTGCCTTGTAAACAAGGTTCTTCGAGATGGTTCTAAACATTCTTACAACACCCCTCCCTTCCAGCCCCACATGAAATTTTCTTATATATTCCTAGAAAGGCTTGGAAGGAACTGTCGTTCTGAGGGGGGAGAGTACTTTTTATACTAGAGGAACTTGAGACCATCATGTGGTCTATTATTTGAATATGATGAGTATGCACAACCCAGTTGTGAGAATGTTGGAGCCATCTCAAAGAATCTTCTTTACAAGACAACAACCTTCTGATCACTCACATGGGGAGGAGTTGTTTGTAAACAAACAGCTTTATCTCCCTGTCCGATCACCAGTGTCCCTGCTGCTGCAGCACTACTAGGAGGCAGAGGCAGGTGAAGGATGGGGACTGGAGCCACGGAGAGGGAGGCAGAAGAACTTATTGGGGGAGAAGCTGGCTGCAGCTTGCCATCCAGCCAGGCAAGCGCGGGGCCTCAACTGGCCGCGGGGCCATGTGCAGCTGCACGTATGGCACGTGCCTGGGGCCGTCCCTGTTCTTCTGGTTTCTAAAGTTACATGAGTCTTGTGTACTTTGTATACTGTGTGTATTTTGTTCCTTCCATACAGTTACCCCCCCTGTATCCACACTCCTGTGTGCTCCCCCTCCTTGGTTTCCTTGTCTTTCAGTCTAGTCACATAATTCCTTCCATTCTCTGGCTACCCTTCCTCCGCTTCCCTCCAGTTCTTTAGTACCCTCTAGTGCAGGGGTTCTTGTTCTTCTTAACCTTTTTCCCACCTGTGGCGGGAAGATAGGGGTAAAAATATATAAAATAAAATAATAAATAATTAGGAATAAAAATAAACAGAGTACTATATGAACTGAACTGCAGTAGCACCGAGAAGAAGAGGATGGGAGTCTGCACAGTGTAGGTCTAGCATCTCAAAGAGAAGCTTGAAAGAAATATGGGTGTAAAGGAGACCAGCATGTGAAGCAGAAATGGCTAATATGAGACTTGCAGAACAACAGAAGATGATTTAAAAACCATTATTAATGTACTCTCACAATGTATGGGGAGGGCAGGGGTTGTTGCCCTGCATCTGTATTTTGCCCCCTTTCTCTTGTACCAGATTCAAGATGAAAACAAATGAGACAGGGTTGAGCCTGATCCCCTGGTTGCCTCGTGGAGAACCACCGCAGTGCCTTACTTGGGCTGGTGGGGAGCATAGTTCAAACAAGCAGCCTCCACCTCACCCCCGGGAATCCAGGCAGGCTACCATCACTATTCCCTCCCTGCCATGAGTCAGCGAAGGAGCCATACACACGGGAGAGGACTCCCAGATCCCTGCTGCCCAGCAGGATCAGGCTCCTGGAAGGAGCTCCCACCAAACAGCTTTTTGGAGGGTCCCCAGAGAAGCGTGCTCACCCGACTAGGGTGCATGTGCCAAACAGCTGACCAGGGTTTCCTGTTTGCCTCATCTGCTGTGTGGTGTGTGCACCCAGGTTAGGTAAACACGCTCCTCCAGCCCCCCTGATTAGCTGTTTGGTGTGCTCACCCAGGCCGAGTGAGCACGTTCCTATGCCCCCCACAAACAGCTGTTTGGTAGCCAGGGAGAACATTCTTCTCTGAACCCGATCCTTAGACCTCACCTCACAGCTGGGCTCAGTGGAGGCTAACAGATGGGAGGGTGCAGGTTAACCCAGATTAGCCCTGCTGGGCGAGCCTCAGCCTGCGCCATGTCACTGATCTTCTCCAGACGACACGTCTGGTAGCAGCCGACTGCTTGCTCAAGGCGGTATTGAGTGAACATCTGGTGGCCACCAAGCTGATGAGCAGGTGACTCGTGGGCTACTGTGAGCCACTGTCTTATTTGTTTTCACCCTCAGACACCTCTGTCAGGCCACTGTGAACTGTGATGATCGTGGCATAAGCAACAACTGAACCAATCACACTTTTCTCTCAACTAATTTGCGTTTGAAAAGCTTCTCCTGGAAGGTTCAGTAATGCAAATGTTTTAAACTATTTACCTTTATAATTTTTACAAGAAGCCTGCTATACCATCTGGACTATATATTTTTGGTTTATATACATTGATCTTAAGACAAACATGCTTTATTAGACAACATGAAAGGAAATCATATCCAACACAGTTTAATTCTGTGGCACTCTCTCCAGTCAGACTTGGCAAAGGCTAGATAGGCACAACCTGTCCAATTACATTGCAGAAGAAAATGCTTACATCATTGGGTTTCAGTGTTTCAATCACTCAGCCTGTCAGTTCAAGATTCTTCAAATGGTGAAGTACTAACTGAAGGTGGTCACTGTATTGTGACCAACCTACAGAGAAATCTCTTAAAAATTACAGAGCATTGAGGCAAACTGGCTCTATTATAACCCAAATGTGTGAACATCTTCTTGTAAGTTCAAGATTCTTCAACTTCTTCAAGTGGGGAGCATGCATGAGTGGTTCAGTGTCATGGTACGGACAGTTCAAGATGTTTCCCATTCCCCTCTTTTACCTGAGTTGGATGTAGAAACAAGACTTCTCATCCACAGGCGATGGCGCCTTCTGCGCCAGAGCAACCAGGGACCGTGGGATTATCTGGCCCTGCAGAACCTTGAACTTACAAGGAGTGTGCAAGAAAAGGCCTGCAGTATCAATTAACTCTAGATTACAGCAGATAGCGATGGACGTGGAGCCAACTGCTGCTACTTCCCCTATAGGCCCCTCAGGTGTACACAAGCCCATTTCACAGGCCTCGTCCCCCCCACTTATCTCTTTATATGATGACATTATGTCCGCACACACATAAGAATCATTACCCCCTCTAACGAGGAATATATGACTCCTAGCCCTGGACAAAGACAGCATGTTTGCTTTAACTTACCCCCAACCTCAGTAACTCAGGATATAGGTGTGACCTTGAGATCTGAGTCTTGTATGCTTACTGACAATATGGCTGCTTCAACTTCTTCACATGGGGAGCATGCATGAGGGATTCAGTGTCATGGTACGGGCCCATGTGGGATATCTTCCTGGAATGCGGCAGGGTAGTCCACTTGGCTAGGGGATGTAGATTTTATAACCAGCATTGCCAAATTCCAGATGGTCCTGATGCAGGAAACCTGGACCGATAAGCCCGTGGACCTTCCCCTGGAGTTGGGAAGATTCAAGGCTTACTCCCTTCCAGCAGTTCCCTCCAGATATGGTGGTCGTGCCAGTGGCGGGTTAGCCATATTGGTGGACTTAGAATTAATTAAGTTAGTACATGAAGTGATTCATTATCATCCTATGCCATGGGTCTACTGCTGAAAAGCCATAGTCGTTTAATTCTAGTCTTAAATATCTATGTTCCTAGCTATAATTCCAGATATTTTGACCCTTTGATTTGGTCTAAACTGAGTTCCATGCTGAGTGAGTTAATGGATAAATTTCCAGGCAGTTTATATATTATCTCAGGTGACTTCAATGCCAGGATGGGTAAGGATAATGATGCTCTGTCTCTTTTTTGTGAGTTTTCAGAGCATTTACCCTCCCCTTTCCTTAACTCCAGACAGTCTAAGGACTCAGTGATAAACGCCTCTGGTATCAGTCTTGACACTCTGATTCTTGAATTTAATCTCTTTGTCCTTAATAGGTCTTGCTACAAGACTTAGAGGGTGAGTTCACACATTTGGGCTATAATGGAGCCAGTGTAGTGGATTATTTTCTAGTTTGCCTCAATGCTCTGGAATTCGTAAGGGATTTCTTAGTAGGTTGGTCACAATCCAGTGACCACCTTCCGTTAGTATTGATGTTTGAATTGTTTCACTTGACTCCCTCTGTTAGCTTGCAGGGTCCCTTTTCCATTCAGGGCAATCATAGACATATCTCACTCAGTTGGAATAGGATATCGGTCACTTCCCTGTCAGATAGGTTGGGGAGGGATGATATTATTCATCTTAGAGCCGTAAATGAAGATTGTTCTTCTGGCCCAGAGGCAGTAGGGGCTTTTGACCAATTGAGCCACCTGTCTCGCCTTTATTTTTTGTCCCAGGCCCCTCCTTTGAAATCTCCTCGGCCTAGCAAACCTTGATACCAGGTCTGGTTTGATGAGGACTGTAGGAGATCGAAGGGTTGTGTGTTAGCCATTTATGGAGCCTATCGCCAGAACCAGCTACCCTTACTCCCTGATGCTTACTTCCAAGCTAGGAGGGATTATAAAGCCCTCATAAGGAAGAAAAAGCGCTGTTATTTTGATTATTGCTGGCAATTGCTGCTTGGGGCTGCCAGGCGAAATGATTCCAGGGAATTGTGGAGGCTTGGGAGTGCACCTCTCAGGGTGCCCTCCACTATCAATGCTCAGGTTTGGGTAGACTACTTCGGGGATCTTTATGCTGAGCAGCTGCCAGGAGATGATGTTCGCTCCATGCTGCCCAATTTGGAGTCGCTACCTCACTGGCCCCCGATAGCTGCCACAGAGATGTTGGACTTACTGAGCTCATTTAAAAATTGGAAGGAGGTAGGTGGGCTTATGGGCAGGAGCTTATACCTGAAGAACAGCTGGGGTTTCGTAAAGGATGCTCTTCCATAGATAATTGTTTTATCCTTTCTCATATTGTCACCAAGTACACGAAAATAAGAGCAGGATGGCTCTTTTTGGCCTTCATTGACCTTAAAAAAGCATTTGACTTGGTCCCAAGAGCAAAATTATGGAGGAAATTGTACAACCTGGGGGTAAATAAGGACCTGTTAGCATTGATACTACTACTCCATAATGGGAACAAAGCACAGGTAAGATTGGCTGCTCACCGCCTTTCAACAAGTTCTATTTCAATTCATAAGTGTGTGAGACCAGGCTGCCCACTTGCCCCCCTCTTATTTAGTATATATGTAGGCGACTGTATCCAGTCATTACAAACAGTCGAAGCTCATCCTCCTCAAGTTAAAAGTAGGAAGGTTATGACCCTCCTTTTTGCAGATGACATTGTTATTTTGTCTTAGGCAAGAAAAGGCTTGCTCAAATCATTGGACCAAATGGTAGATTACTGTAGTACTAATAAATTAGTGATTAACACTGGCAAGTCCAATATAATGGCAATAGGAGGAAAAAAGCAGATGTTCTCTTGGATTGTAAGAGGAAAGGAATTCTCCCAGGTAGACTCATGTCTCTACCTGGGAGTTACCTTTTCAAGTAATGACCGCTGGGAAAGACACAAAAGGTTGGTTACTACTAAAGTCACCACTGCGGCCAATGGAATCCTCCGTCTAGCCACAAGATCTAAGGGTCTGCCTATGTCTTCCATTTAGGAAGTATACAAAACTAAGATACATTCCCTTTTATCCTATGGCATGGAGATTCAACCGGAAGAGGATTTCAATATATTAGAGCTAGTACAGAACAAGTTTTTGCGCAGCTTACTGGGAGTACCCCAGGGAACTCCTGCTGCTGTCGCAAGAGCTGAAACAGGTATTCTACCAATTACTTGCATTGCGAAGCAGGCAAGGTTGCGATATTGGCTGAGGCTAGGTGAGTATAGTAGCTCTGCACTTCTCTCTCTGTGTTTATGTGAGAAACTTGAAAAAAGCTATCTGCCCTATTGTCCATGGTTGGCCCAGATTTCAAGCTGTTTGAGTAACCTGGGCTTATCCTTCACCTATCTGGGAGGGCTACCTCCTAATCAAAGGAATCCATTAGTAATGACTAGGATAGAAGATATAGCTAAACAAGACCACCTGTCAATAGTGGCTGGGTGGAAAGTGGCCCCGAGCTACGGCTATCTAAAGAGATTTCATTGTTGTGAACCCTACTTGGATAGGTTGAAGGGTAAGAATTTAAGTTTTTATGCACTTGCGCCTGCAGCTTTTTGACTCTGCAGTTTTGCGAGCCGATATAGGGGTGTTGCCTTGGCTGATCGGGTCTGTCCATGTACAAGTATCGAGATCGAGGATCTTCAACATGTTCTGTTCAACTGTACCTTTTACGATGCAATATGCCAAATATGGTTGGAGCCACTAATTGCAAGCAAGCATTTTTTGTCTCCCTTGAACAAGGTGTCTTGCCTGTTAAATACGCAGGATGAATCCGTGATGAATGCAGTTGCTTTGTTTGCCTGGTTGGCAGTAAAGATACGTAAAGAAGTGATGCTATAGTCTGTGATGACCCAGTCCAACCTGCTTAACTGCTACACACAGTTTTGAGGTGTACCCTTGTTAGTTGGGGACCTGAATATTGGGTGACGAATTGTATTATATTTTATGGATCCAGCAGATTGTTTTACTTTATTTTATTTTATGTCTACATTTAGATGTTATGCTATGTTCTGTGTTATGTGTTTTGTGTTGTTATATGTCGTCATCTGGTCTTTGTTTGTTTTGTTTTCTGTTGGCTACAGCGGAAGCTAGTGCCATAATAAAATAAATTGAATTGATTGGAAGACCCTTTGTTGGGACCTTATTTCTACTGATTTTTAAAAATCTTATAGCTCCTGGTGGGCTCTGGTGCTTTCTGCCCTTTTTTTTTTGTGATTAACGGCTCTGGCTCCATCCCTGCCTCCTGAGGCTCATGGTGGTAATCTCTATTTACAAGAAGGGCCCTTGTTCCATCCCTGCTAACTATAGGCCCATCAGCTTACTTAGCTTGGTTAGCAAGGTTTATGCTAAGTTTGTATTGAGAGAACTTACATTCTGGATCGAGGAACAGAACATCATCACCCTGAGAAGATTGGCTTTCAAAAGGGCAGATCGATTACAGAGCATTGTTTAATCTTGTCCCATCTAATTGGCAAGTACATGACCTCCAATGGACCTCTTATTGTAGCTTTTTAGACCTTAACTTGGCGTTCGACTCTGTTAGCAGGAGTTTACTTTGGGCCAAATTAGGAAGGCCTTCAATGGACAGGAGACTTTTAGCACTGATACAGCATTTATATGAGGATTCCAAATTGGTAGTCAAATTGGATCATAGTGGTGCTGTAACTGAGGAGGTTGGTGTTTTTTCAGGGGTGAGGCAGAGCTGTGTCTTGGCACCAGCTCTCTTCAATTTATTTGTTAATGACATCATTCCCCTTATGGCTCAACCTCCTTTCCCTCCCCCCACCCCCCCCAAGTTGGCCTCACACTTTATTGGCTGCCTTCTCTACACTGATGATCTCGTTTTAATATCCCAAACCCGCATTGGTCTTAAAAGACAATTGGCAGAGTTTTCACTATATTGCACGACAAACCGCCTCAAGATTAATTACACCAAATCCAAGGTCATGGTATTTACCAAGACCTGGCCCCAAAAGCCACATAGATGGGAGCTTGAGCAGGTTAAACTTTTCAAGTACCTAGGTCTCTATTTTCATTATTGTGGCTCTTGGAAGGAACATCACAAAAGAGCTACTGCAGTGGTGAGGGACCCGGCCTTTTCTATACTCAGATTTTTTGCCAGTTTAGGCAGATCTGAGTATAAATTAGCCTTGGATGTGTTTAACTCCAAGGTCTCGTCCCAATTCTTGTTTGGTGCTGAGTTTTGGGCGCCTTTGATCTGTGCCGATGTAGATACTGTTCAATCCAAGTTTCTACGGTCCCTGGTTTGTGCTCCTAAAGGTACTCTATGCACGGCAGTACGGCTGGAACAGGGGCAACACAGTTGGTTTTATTTGGCTTGGGCGCGAGTGCTCAAATGCTGGAACAAGATTGTTAGATCCCCTGGAGTTGGTTTACTGGCTTTCTTGGAAGCAGATCCACACAAGAGTCAATGGCAATGCAAGGTACAAGTCCATCTGGAGAAATTAGGCCTTCCCAAAGATTATCTACTGGGGAAGGGACCCCAAGCTGCTGGGGTAGAATAACACCAGAGATGGGGGGATATAAATTGTCAGGATGAGTTTGCCAAGATTCGAGCTTCCCCCCATATGGATATATTTTTGCCATTTACCTCTAGGGGGTTTAGCGCTGCTAACTACCTCTCTCTCCCTTGCTCTGCAAGGGGGGAAAAGACTCTATTTGACTGTGAGATTTAATGCCCTCCCCCCCACTAAGCTTTTGGAGGGACGGTATAGTGGCCTGCCTTTTCTCCAGCGTTTATGCCTTTTTGATTGCTTGGAAGTGGAATCTATTGATCATGTGCTGCTGAGATGTCATCTTTATGATGACATAAGGGCCAAACTACTTAATTCTTTCCTGGCAAAGTTCCCGGGCAGGTCAGATCATTCTCTCCTCCAACTGGCATTGTCCGATCAGGTGGCTGACGACACCTTGAATATAATCAGGTTTCTTATACAGGCAATGAACCTTAGACAGGCATTTCTCAGCTACAAATTGCCCTTGGGTGTTGGACCATGACACTTATTTTCATTCATATCTCTATATACTGTCTGCTGTATGTGAGTTGTCATATACACGTGTATAAAGTGTCATTATATACATGTTCTCCCTGTCTTTAGAGCAATTCTTATTTTAATTATGTTTTCAGATTTTATTTGATTTTATCTATCGATCTATCTATCTAGTGTTTGATTAGGAATGGTTATTACCTATTTTATCTTTTAAAAATAATTCTCAATGTGCAATGACCTCGGTCACGCTTAATAAACCATTCATTCATGCAGCCCTGAAACTGGCCAATATTTTAAAAAAGGCCTGTGTGCTTGGACAGGCATTTGGCTGCCGGGGATAGAGTGTACCTGCTAGGGATGCTGGTCTTGCTGGGACAGTTTTGCTTGCAGTGCCGGCCTGCAACAGGGCAAACCGTTTTAAAAAGGCCTGTTTGTTTGGACAGGCATTTGGCTGTCGGAGACAGGGTGTAGCTACTAGGGATGCTGGTCTCGAAGGGCCAGGTTTGCTTGCACTGCCAGCCTGCAACAGGGCAAACCATTTTTAAAAGGCCTGTTTGTTTGGACAGGCATTTGGCTGTCGAGGATAGGGTGTAGCTACTAGGGATGCTGGTTTGGATGCACCTGGTTTGGTGGCAATGCAGCCCTGAAACTGGCCAAACTTCTTTTTAAAAGGCCTGTTTGCTTGGACAGGCATTTGGCTGCCGGGGATACAATGTTGGTACTGGGGATGCTGATTTGGATGGGGAGTGTTTGGTTGCTATACAGGCCTGCAGCTGCTCTCCTTGTGAACAGAGGAAAAAGTAGGTAGGAGCATGGCAGAAGAGAAGACTGCAGACAACAAGGAGACCCCTTTCCCCTGTCCCCCACTGAACCCATATCTTCCCCTTCCTCTTCTCGTGCACCAAACCCAAACCCTTTCCCTCCTACTTCTCCTCTGTCCTGTCCTTCTCTTCCCTTTCATTCTCTTCTGATTTGACTTGTCGCAGGACAGGGAGCTAACTCAGTCCTCTCAGTTCTCCAAGTCAGAAGGAAGGCTTGTCCCAAAGCCTACACCTTCAGAAGACTACACTTGTAGCCAAGGATGCCATGAAAATCAAGGATTCAAGGGTTCAGGATAAAGGTAGGTGATGGCAATATGATCTATTTTTTTAGCCTACTATGGTTAATTTGGACCCAGTGGGAAAGAGTGAGTGGATGGGACCCCAGTAGGAGGGCTCTCTATCCCCCGATGGCAGTGCTTCATGCAGCAGCATTCCCAGCATTAACTAATGTAATGTCCATGCAATGTTAACCCTGGGAACTCCTTGCTGCTGGGTTATGACATGCCACTGGCCTACTGTTGCCCTGGCTCCACCTACTGTTGCCCTGGCTCCACCTACTGTTGCCCTGGCTCTGACTACTGTTGCCCTGGCTCCGCCCCTAGGCCCACTGTCCCGGCGGTGGTGGCAGGTTGAACCCACCCACTGCTCCACCAGCCTCCATACCCACCAGCCTCCACTGGCTCAGCCACTGCTGTTGCTCTCGAGGACTTGCTGCTGTTACTTCTGTTTCCAGTAAAACCCCCTTCACCCTGCCAGGTCCCCGCTTCACATTGGCAGGACCCCACCAGTATCCGAATAGGCTGAAACATTATCGGACATTATCCTAGGTACTTGCAAGGACGTGTCTGCTTAGGGAGCCTGAAACACTTGAGACCACTGTGTGAAGCAAGGCTTTAGAAGACACGTAGCAGGAAGCCAGCATGGAGTGGTGGATAAGATGCTGGACTTGGACCTGGGAAGCCAGGGTCTGAATCCTACCCTAGCCATTAAAGCACTGGCTTAGATTGTAAGCCCACTGGGCAGGGACCTGTCTCTGAAAATCTGTGACTATAAAGTGCTGTGTATGCCTAGTAGCAGTGGCGGCTCTATATTGAGGGCTCCTGGACAGTTCCCCACAAACCTGTTGGGTCCCTGGCCCAGCTGTCTGCTGCACTTGGCAGTGGATCCTCCGGTGGGGCACATGTGCCTGCTGCACAAGTGGCAATGCAGGCAGCTTTAAAGTGAGCCAGACCCAGCTGTGTCAATATCTCAGGTGAAGGGGCGGGGCCCTGGATGCCATGGCGCTTCCCTGAGAATGAGCTGGCAAACTGAACCAGCCTCTCTCTCTCCCTCTGCTTCCCCTCCCTGAATGGAGCAGCATCAGTGTCCTGCTGACGAGTCTGCAGTGCCATGTGTCACTCACTGATGCATGCACAGACCGTCAGGTGCATGCCACATGGAGCAAGGTTCCCCTGGCTGGCTCGGCTTTGCTTGCTCGCAGTGGGGGAGGAGCCTCAATCTGACTGCACTTGCGCATAGTGCAAGACTCTGTTCACGATCAGTGGGCTGGGCAGCTGCATAGATCGGGGAAGACCTCACTGTCTCTCTTAGCATGGGCCACATGGGTCTTCCTCACATGACTTGGACTTGGAGCAGCTGCAACCAGGAACAGTTGTGGAGAAAGTCAGAGGCATGTGCAGCCCACAGTCCAGGTGGGTCCGATTCAGGGCCAGCCCAGGGGGGACGAGGGCTGACTCAGAGATGTTGGTAAGTGAGGGTGATAGTGTTATCACCCTGTTTGTTTGTCTGTCGCACATGCTCACTTGTCTTTTGGGAGCAGGCAGGGAGGAGGCACTTGAATCTTTTAGGACTCCTCCAGCAAAAGGAAATCAATACTTGGATGATACTTATCACCCTGGTGAATCTTGTACAGAAAAAATGCTAGGGAAGCTGGGATGCAACTGGACACTCATACTGGAGTGGAATGTGAGTTACTGATGGGAGGAGGAGGGACTGGGAATCAGGGCCTCATGCAATGAATTTGCAAAGTGGCAAAGCTAGCAGCCCCAGCACATGACACTGAATAGTTAGTTCTGGGTTGGCAGCTGCCTCCAGGGCCCAGGTAACAAGGTCCCCTGACTCCCCTTGACTTTTTCTGGGCTAGAGGCTCACTGAATGGCTGGTATGGTTATCAAATCAGACCTGAGGCCAGGTAAGGGGAGGACTAAGCCTATTTGTTTGATTTATTTTAATCCTTTTTAAAAATCTAACTATGGGTACATTTTACCATTTTTGCTTAATCTGGCTTGGGAGAAATAAATGAATTGTTTGATTTCATTATTCAGTGAAATGAATTATATTTATTATATATTAAATGAAATGAATTGATTGGGGGTTTGCTTATGCTTCAAAGCTTGGGAGAAAATTAACTGAGTTTTAAAATTAATGGATCACCATTTTGTGTGATTTGAGTTTAATTCTCTCAGTGCATCTGTGCATGGGGTGCCTGACGTACTGTCTCTGGGTTCTCTCTTAGTTTTTCAAGCTTGAAGCTTGGTGTAAAGGAGAAATCTTATCTGTTCAAGCTTGATATTGTGGTTTGGAGGTTTGCATCCCAGTCATGATTTAGTGGGACTAGGGGAAAAAATCCTGCATGGTGGTGTAGTTTTTCATTGAGTCCTCATCATCACTCAGCGTGTACTGGGATCGGTGACCCTTACAGTCTTACTCTGCCTGCGTTTTGGGTTTATTTTAAGCTTGATGGGAATGAAACCTGTGTTTTTTGGGTTTGAATCCCAGTCACAGTTTAATGGAAGAAATTCTCCCTGGTTTGCATTTGAATCCTTAATCAGATGTAAAGAACTCTGTGGTTTTGGGTTTTAATCTCCGTGGTTTAGTGGGACTAATCCTGCATGGTTTGAAATTCAATCCTCCTCACTTAGCATGCACTCGGGGGTGTCTTATTGCCTGTGGGGAGGTTTTCTTCCCCAAGCAGATTTTTAAAAAATCTGGTTTTGTGTTTTCACTGAGGTGTCTTACTGGCTTTGAGGGGTGAGGGACGTTTTTCAAGCATGAAGTAAAAGAAATCTGTGGTTGGATATTTTTAGTACTATCCACCTTGAGCCCCCATTGGTTTTAAAGCTCAGTTCATTCATGCTTGGACATGGCCCCTTGCTTGGAGCTCTCTGCATTGATATTTTGGAACTCTGAATTGTGCCCTTTCTGTACTTGTGAGTGATGTGAATATTTATTGTACAGGACAAAAGCCGTGAGGACAGCTGCTTAAAATGAACACCTTAGATGAACTCCTCAAAAACCCATTTTCAAGACTGGATTTGGCTGACAAGTGTCGTGTTAAGGAGCTGGGACCTGATTGTTCTGATCTACATATCAAGCGAGCTGCATATGAGAGAGGCAAAGATTATACACAGAGGTTTAGCAGAGCATGGTACGAGCGAAAGGACTGACTATGTGGCAGTTCTACCAAAGACGCATTGTTCTGCTTGCCCTGTTGTATCAGGGTGAAAAACCAAGGACACAGACAGGAGTGATGTATGTAAAGCATTCCAGTGAAAAGACCAAGAAAAACAAAGAATGCAGAAGTCACATTGAGAACTGCTTATGGCTGGCATTGTTGGGCAGCACAAACATTGCAGACAAAATAGATGAAGGCTACCATCTGTATGTAGGAAGGCATAACCAGGAAGTTGAACACAACCGGTACATACTTGGAATTGACTGCTTGCTTTCGAGTTAGTACTGCGAGGTTACGATGAAACTGAGTGATACCTGAATCCAGGGGTGTTTTGAGACCTGGTGAACCTGGTGGCTATCATCGATTCTGCTATGGAGAAGCATTTTCAGAGTGCGACAATATTCAGGGACCTTTTAAAAACAACTCAGAATGAACTGCTTCACTGTATTCTTACAGTGGCTAGGGATTTTATTATCCAGCAGTTAAAAAGCTGGATAATTTGTGGCCATTCAGACTGATGACACCACAGTTGTGTTTACAACCCCCCAAAGTCTACTGATTTACTGGTACATTGATGGCAATGACTCAGCTGTTGAATGCTTCTTTGGATTCATGCAGCTGCCAGACTCTCATGCTGAAACAGTTGCTGCAGCTTTGCTTCAGCAACTAGATGCTGTTTTTACAGAGGACAGAGACAACCAGAAACTCACTGCGCAAAGTTATGATGGTGCGAGCATGATGCCTGGGCAGCATGGGGGAGTCCAAAAGAAGGTATGGGGCAAATACCAAAATGCCCAGTATGTTCACTGTTATGTCCATCAAGTAAACTTAGTAATGCAGCAAGCAGTGTCCCAAATAAAGGCAGTGAAGGTATTTTTTTGCAGAACTATCTGGCTTCCCAGCTTTTTTCTCACGTTCTCCAAAAAGAACTGAAATTCTGGATGAAGTGGTAAAAAGAAGGCTCCCAGAGCACCCGCAATCTGATGGAACTTAAACATCTGGATAGTGAATGTGGTCTTTGAGTGTCAAGAGGCTCTCATCTAATGTTTTCAGGAAATAAGATCTTGGAATTTCGATAGCAGTGCTGTTTTTGAGGCATGGGAATTTCTTCAGATGCTGGAAGAAGATGCGGAGTGCCTCTGTTTCTTGTTTCTATTCCACAGAATAATGCCTCGTGTGGATATCCTCTTCAGTGAACTCCAGAAAAGAGGAATCGACACTGTAGCAATTCGGAGGTCTACATCAGAATTTATTAGAAGCATCAATAGTCAGAGACTCCATTAAAAATCTGCACTCTGAGTTACATGAACAATCTCGGCTCCCTGTAGGTAGAACCATAGATGCCTTGGATCAAGTTGCAGTTGAAGTCTACAACATCATAATTTCACATTCCAAAGAATGTTTTGCATTCACTAAACAACTGGTGAGTGCAACATTATTACAGGGGACTTTGTCTGAAGCGCATAAGTGGACCCTTCCAGAGCAAGCATTAGCTGAAGCAGTGGAAGTCTACCCAATGCTTCAAAAAGACTGAGGACAGAGGTTTCTTTCTATCTTGTATGAGAGGGAAGAATTCAAAAATATGAAGGAAGCTTCACCATTAGGGCTGTAGCGGCATACCGCCGCGGCAGCTTTTACCGACGGCAACCCCTATTCCGCACATCGTGGCACGGTACGGCAGAGGCAGCGTTCCGAGGGCTGCGGCTGCGGTTTGTCGCTCATGGTATCGCGGCATCGGAACTGGCGAACGGAAGCGAAACTTGTGCGGATTCCAATAATAAGCGGCGCCAACTCCCCTTTCCGTGGTCCGCGGAATCTTTGTGGTTATCTGGTAATTGTATCATGTTTC